>JAMWET010001405.1:355000-537500 GCA_024036415.1 Prochilodus magdalenae | reverse complement strand
CCTGGGTCCGATTCCTGGCTGGGGGATCCTTTCTATGTGGCATTCCTGTGTCCATGTGGGTTCCGGACCACATCCAAAAGCACAGGTCAGGTGAACTTGAGATGCCATATCACCCCCCAGGTGTGAAGGTGTATGTCTGTGTGTCTGCCCTGTCCTGTGATGGACTGGTGACTTGTCCAGGGTCCGCGCAAAGAGTGCTGGAATAGGCTCCAGGAACCCCCTTGACCCAAAAGGATGAGGTAGGTTAGAAGGTGAGAGTGAGTGAGAGCTTTAAAGTCTAATTGTGACATAATGTTGCTGTAATTTATGCAAATTTAAGCAGATTTTATTCATAAGTCATTTTGGACCATTTCTAGTGGCTCGTCCATCATATGAAGTTCATACAAAGTGAAGGACAGCTGGCGTTTTCCTAGAGCCAGGGCTCTGGAGTGGTGTAGCTGTCGAAAACGTTAGCCCCATTGTTGGGAGATCAGAGGTTTGATCCCTGGTGGTACCGCAGCCGTCCGTGGAAGGAGTCCCCGCTCTCCATACGTGACCCTAGTCAATGAGGACGTCTGATGTGGTTGTGTTGTTTGGTCACTGGCCTTGTCTTTTTAATGAGGTCCATATCTGGTGTTGGTCTGAAAGACCACATTCCGGAACGCCACCGCACTCACAAACTGGATAAAACACCCTGTGAAATAAACAACATCACATAAACAGCTCAGAGAACATTCGGCCATTCAGCCAATCAAGAAAACTTCAGATCTCCCCCCAGCAAAGCCATATGTGCATGTATGTCTAGCCATGGGGGCTGGAGCAGGTGGGGAGCGAGCAGAGGGCAGGCGTATGTGTCAGCTACAGACCATCAGTCATCTCATCCAACCTGAATAAACTCACAGTGCTAACAAGGCAGCAAACAGGAGACTATCAACGATAGCTAAACTGCAACCAAACCGCAAATTAAGAAGTTATTTAATTTTCAGGAGATAATTTTGAGCATCTTATTAGACATAGGATAATCTACTCACATAAGAATACAATATAATCCAAACATTCATATTAAAATTCTATTTAAAATTGATCAAAGCTGGGGAAGTACACTTTAAGCTCCACTCCTGCCGCAGGTCTGAAAAAAAACATCCACAGGTGAGAGGATACCTCAACGTTATGGGCCTGAAAAGAAGTGTACCTGTTCAAGAAGCTCCCCACTGAGCAAAGCAACTAACACATCCAATAAAGATGCTGCTGGTGTTCTCAGAACAGTGGACTGACCGCCCCGACATCACAGAACCTCATCATCGCTGAATGTGTTGCGGCATTATTTGGATCATGAGGAGCTGAAAATGTAACCAGCTTCTAAGACTGAACTTTGGAGGTGTAGAAATAAAACCCCATATATCAAAAAGAGCTCCCCTGAAAAGAATGGAAGCTATAGTAGATGGGAAATGATTTTCTGCAGCTGTAGAATTTCTGTATTTTCATAAAACCTGCCTTCACTTAGTGAGAGCTGTGATTTTGTGCACTCATTTGGATGCAGCTCTGCAGTCTGATAATATCTGTGAGAAAGCAGCCAGAACAGCGGTAATCGTTAGCACAATATGGAGAAGCGCTTTGGCCATATTGCTGTTGAATATAGGAGAGCTGCTTTTTGTGAGCGCTGTGCAGCTGGTTCTTTTGTCCTTCATCTCAGCACTGGGTAGTGGGGGGTGGGAGGAGATGAAGGGGGGGGCCTCAGGCCTCTGTTTGTTTAACCCTTTACTCTGGTGTTGCTCTTGTTCACTCTTTCCTGAGCTAGTCCTAGTCTTACTGGAGCAGCTCTTCCTCATAAACTCAGACTGTTCTTAGTACACTCATCATCAAAAGAATAGCCGCACCCAGAAGGACGTGTGGGACTGCTGTGCTGTTGGGAAGGAAGATAAAGGTTACCAGGAACAATAAATGATGATACATGTAGACTGATATGGGGAATATTTATTGAGCTACACATACAGAAGTAGTGTCTCTTAGTATAGCATCAGCCCGACATGTCAGACGTCCCAGCATGGAGATGTAGAGGTTCATAATGGTGTCCTATGATAATCCATCCCATGCAACTTGAATATTCTCACACAGTTCCTGCAGATTGTGCAGTAGGGGTGGAGCTGGAGTGACACCAGGCCTTCTGGACGTTGTCCATGGTGGAGACAACCACCAATGGGTTCATTGGTCGTCTCCATCAAGACAAAAACGGGACTCGACTGGCACGACACCATTGCAGTCTTTGGTGACGTTGACGTGGTGTTAAGGGAAGTCGTCGTAACTGTCTGTGTGCATGTAGTCCTGCATCGTGTGGCAATCTATCAATGATGCTGGACTAACCGGATGATGCATTAAGGACATCGCTGCTCACCGAATGTCTGCAATCGTGGCTGTTGGGTCAGTCAGGGACAGCGGTAAGGCCCGTCCTTGAGCTTGACACCTGAATCATTTGCATGTCACACAATGTCAAACCTACCCACCAAGTTTCATTCTCGTTGATTCCTTCTGGGTGCCCCTATTAATTTGACATGATGAAGCTGGTCCAGTAAAGGACTTGTTACTTTAATACGGACTCCTAGAAGGAGCTAGCTAACGTTAGTAAGTGGTATCTGATTCGAGAAGGTACAGAGGTGCTCGTAGAACTGCAGTTAGATGAACTTCTCAGAACATCCAGCATCTATTTGCTAGCCACTCTGTTCTTTTCTTTTGGGACCGCTTTGGTCTAAAATAGAACGCCTGAGCTCCAAAGTCAGAGATGCGAGCAACAGCAAAGCAGTACAGAAGCTGAACCAACAGAACGAAAAATACAACAACCTAAAAAACCCCGAAAAGCAATAAGCAGCCTAAATGCCCAAAATGGGACTGAATCCAAAGTACGCTTCTCACAAATCTGCAGAATTATAGGCCCAATATGATCTTTAATGTGGAGAAAATGGCACCCCCAATAATCGCTATGCAAGACCCTTTCAGACTTAATACGGTCATCTTGAAAAGAGAGGAGAACATCAAGCTCCACTTATCCTTCAGATCTGAGAGGATCCACAGGTGTTCCCGTCCAATCTTCCACTGTGAGAAGACTATATAGTGCTATGAGTCTAAAAGGAGTTGTAGCTGTTCAGGAAGCTCCTCGCTGGGATAAGAAGACAGGCACATCCAACAAAAGAAGCTGCTGATGTTCTCGGAACAATGGACTGATTAACAGAGTCCGGACTTCAACATCACTGAATGTGTTTTGCATCACTTGGAAAACTCAAAATGATATTAAATGAGATTAAATACACTATTAAATATATATTATTAATTTTACATGTGTAAGTTTACAGAAAGGTCCATATGAATAACGATTTTATGCATATTTAGCTGATCCACACACTATATAGCTTACTTAGTTCTATACCGAGATGCTCGTCGTCAAACAAACACCCTGTATTTATAAACAGCTTATCAATCAGAAAAAACTCTGGTCATTTTAGCCCAGCATAAGCCCCGCCCCCTCCCACTTTACTCTGAAGGGATTTACATTTACAGCATTTAGCTGACGCTCTTATCCAGAGCGACTTACAAGGTTAATCATATTACATGTAGGCCAACGTAGTGTTAGGGGTCTTGCCCAAGGACTCTTATTGGTGTAGCACAGCATAGTCACCCAGACCAGGACTCAAACCCCAGTCTCCTGCAGGTAGTGGTGTTACCTGCTGAGCTACACCAACCACATTGAGGGATACCCCTCAATGCCTAGAAGTGATTACTCATAGTGGTTTCAATGAAAGACCCTTGCAGGGGCAGGTTGGGCAAGGGCTGTGGAGAAGGGTAATTAGAGATTGGTGCACTTTTGATTAGTTCTGTATTCAAATTCTGCTTCAGGGTTTTTGTCCACTAGTCCCACAGCACCATTCTCACACCTGAATGTTCGGACTGATTGGGAATGGTGTGCCGATATACAGCTCCAATGTACGATTTCTCCCATTAAGAATGAATATGGTGCAACAGTACATGGCCATCTACTGTACTTCTGCTTGACCGACCAACAGATCTTAGGCCAGACCCTGAGCTCAGATTCAATGCTGATGTCTATGTCTGTGTGTTTGTCTTTTATTTCGCCCCACCCCCGAGTGTCATTCGTTTTTGCCCCTACCTAATCCCTGCTCTTTCCTTTACCTGACAGGCACCAAACTGCATATACTCACTCCGGACAGATCCCCAAACTCTAATCCACAGCCATAATGGCCAGCACTCCTCTATATGTTGTTCATTCATCCCTTGTTTCTCCCATAAACTCCAGTTAATGTAGGAAGTGCACTTTCTTAGTTCTGTCTGTTATTGCTGGTGCATTCTATCCAATCAGTGCTCCAGATTCAGGTACACCAAACCCTTCCTCATTCCCAGCATCATATGTACAATATTTCAACCCTACCTTAAACACTGTTATCTGCTGGGTAATGTCTACATCAGATCTGTTTATGATAGCCAGTTATCTAGCTCTCTAGCCACATTCTCAATAATGATTAACCCTATACTGCACAGTGTTGCCTCAGGGTGACACGGCCATTTCCTTCATGTGTATCAGGATGTGGTGCATATTTAATGGTGGTATATTAATAATTAAGAGTTGGGTTTAATGATGAAGGGAGGGGCTTGACCAATCTCATTTTGGCCATTTAAAACCTCTATCTGGCATAAACAATGGACAATTATACAGTCGGCAATTTCTATATCCATACAAAATACCATTTACATTTTTAAAGTGTTCATCGTTCTAATGTTTATTATTGTATACATATTGTAATAGAAGTTATCTAAAGATGTATGTTACCTAGAAGCATTGTTGTGAGACAAAGGCATGAATGCAGCATTGTCACACTGCAGGTGTCCTTTATTTTTTTAATTGGATTTTTTAATGTATTATTATTTTTGTGTTTTTATTGAGGAAATGTCACATATTAATTATTTCATGCCAGTCAGATACGAGTGGTTCCCATCCCAGTCAATTCTGTCATGTAGCAGTCACCATACAGTGCAATATGTAGATCAGATTCTGCTTTCCATATGATACCGTCATTTGTTGTTGATGTTGCACAGTGTTGCCTCAGAGCAAAATATGCTAAACAGAGTCATTCAGAAACATTTACTTTCATTTGAAATATTAGGCCATTTATTTCAACTAAACTGAAACCTCCTTGTGCCAGCACTGGCCTCGCTGCACCAGCCTTGATGTCGAGCCATGCCTGGGCCCTCTTCCAGCTGGGGTAAATGCGCCAGACCAATCATGCACTGGACGACCACATCTGATTAAATTGACTTTTTCCAATGAAAATGAATGTTATCCTTTGCCTTTGTGTTGTCGCATCTAAACACCGACACTGCACCACTACTCCACTGAATAGCCCCATAGTGCAGCACAACACAAGCATATACAACCATCATTAAAAATGATTCAGGCTTCGGCAGCGCATGTGACATAAGCAAGGATGAGTCTTATCACTGTACCTGACTGACCCAACAGCCACGATTGTAGACTTTCAGCGAGCAGCGATGCCCTCCATGAGACATCCTGCTAATGCCATTGGCAGATGGCTGCACGATGCAGGACGACATGCACACAGACCATTACGATAACCTGCCCCTAGCACCATGCCAACGTCTGCAATAGTGTTGTGCCAGACTGCCTGGAAGTGACAGAAACTTTTGTCTTGGTGGAGGCGGCCAACAGATCAACGTGTGTGGAGGCACCGTGGTCATCGTAGACATGAGCCAATGGCACACATAATACTGTTTACGAGGGAACATTTTAAATAGTTCATCACGAAAAGAGGACTAATAGACGTCCGTCCAAGTACTGCCCAGGACGGAGGACAGGGAGTTGAAAAACTAGACGTGTGGCCACCCTGCATGGCGGCCGGACGCCATACTGAGAGACACTACTTCTGTATGTGTAGCTCAGTAAATATATCAGTCGAAAACTGATCATCATTTATTGTAACCTTTATCTTCCCTCCCAACAGCCCTGCCATCCCGTACTTCCTTCTGGGTGCAGCTATTTTTTTAAGATGGATGAATATACAGCTGTATGCTATCAGCCTCTCTTACTGTGTGCCCGGAGTTACCCATGGTGCTCTGCGCTCGCCACTCTGCATGGCCGCACCTCAGAGCGGGTAGCGGGCCCTGCAGTGGCTTGTTAGGCTCCATAGCTGTTTTATTGTTTATGGGTGTAAAGTGAGCTTTACTAAATGAACTGGGGCTGCAGTGGTAGACTTCCCACCTCTGCTAGGTCTGCAGTATTTGCTGGTGTACACAGCGCGCACACTGCTAGCATGGCCGCTTCGACTTGTGGGCACTTTTGTTTCACCCACTTGTTTATTTTCCGCTAGTATTCGGACAAGCCCCGCCCCCTCCGCGTTAGGATTGGCTCGCAGGCTCTTGGCGGACTGCTTTAGGCTCCGAAAGGCGCGAGCCAATCATGTCGCGGGAGGGCGGGGCTTTGCGTGTGTGAGGGAGAGGAGAAAAGCAGCGCAGCGGTTTCCCACACACGGAGCGCCTACCTGACCGTCATTCCGAGAGAGAAAGCGGAGCCCAGCGGAGCCCTCATCTCTCTCCACACACCAGCCCGCACTTCACATCATTAATAATAATAATAATAATTTAATAGGAGTGATTAGTACAATGCAAACGGGCTGCTTTGTTTGTTTTGACTAAGTCGGGTTTTTTTTTTGGTCCCTCAGAAAAACACACTTTTTTCTGGATTCGTGCGCGCGACCGGGGAGCGCTCAACACCTGCGTGAACTATGTGAAGGTAACTGGACGTCTTTGTGCTTCTCAACAGATACTATGCGCGTATCTCACGTTTGATGAAGAATATTTATTTATTTATTTATTTATTTACTCGTCTAATCCTACTTCTGGTCCTTGTCTTCTTCATCTTCCTCGCTTATGCTTTTATTAATGTAACGATAGTATACAATATTATTATTGTAGCGTGTGTATTTATATATATATATATATATTTATATATATATATATATATATATATATATATATATATATATATATATATATATATATATACATATGTATATATATTAAAAATGTTAAAAATGCTAATCATATATATATATATATATATATATATATATATATATATATATATATATATATATATATATATTATAGATAAATGTATATTATTAGCTTTATTATACTAATAATATTATAGTCATTATATATTACACAATTATTAAGATTTATGAAGATTTATGAATATTATTAACAATATTGTTTTATTTTTATTATTAGTTTTATTATTCTCATACATTGTCCTCAGGTTATTGATCCATTCATATAGGTATCTTTACATTTGTCTAAAACAACAGCAACAACATAATCCGCATAATCCATATAAGGTATACGATCTGTAAAAATATTATGCAGTCTATTTATAAATAACTGGGGAATATCAGGGTTTGGGATTGTGAAGCTCTTGATAGGTTGGGAGTCGAGTTGAGGGGGCTTTGGGGGTACAAATAGGAGGTATTTGCATGGCATCTGTGCCCCTGATCAAACAGGTAATTGGCCAAGGTAAATGTTCATGAGTAAAATGTCACCTACAGCCACTGAAACCTCTTATCCTCGTAATAAAGCAACGGCAGCGACTCCAGGCGTCTAATGCTGCCTCATTATTCAACATGCTGCATCTCGTTGTCCAGGCTAACAGCTGGTTAACAGATTCCCATGTGTGTGGACCCCTCCTATGATGGTCCCCTGCTAAAGAGCACACTTGACTGTGTTTCATTTGATGCTTAATTTGAAAGTTAATCATCTCGAATGTATCAGCGGGCCACATGCCAAGCGTCATTCCTTTCAAAGTTACTTGAAAGCTTTGGGTATGAACGTTCCTGGCGTGTCTTGGTTCCCAACCGTGAAAGCAGCATGCAGTTAAGGTTCTGTTGGATCCATTGTTCCCTCGTGATGCGCTTTTTTTATGATGTATTGTTTTTGGTCCTCTGAGGCTGAGGTAATTATGCTCACAGTGTGATTAGGGGTAAGTCCCATTACGCCACCCTAATTCATTGTCTTCATCTCATCCCAATAGATTTTGTGTGACACCCCATCGGCCATACCGTTCCCCTCTCAGAGGCAGACATGAAGTCTGTTCTGGATGGTGTGGCGGACACCACCTTCAGGACCATCACGTCCGGCCTCCAGTACCTTGGCTCCAACGATGCCAGCTACGATGACCCCACTATCGATGCCGACTTCGTTAAGGGAGGATACTCGTTCCAGAAGCCTCCGTCCGCCTTCCGCAGCAACTCTTTCCCGGATAAAGTGGGTCCAAATGAGGAACTCATCCTCAAATCCATCCCCTTCTACCCCACCAATGGCACGGATCTGTTTGGGAACCGGACCCTGGTGGAGGAGGGGGACAATGTGCAGTGCGGGGAGAACTTCATGGACATGGAGTGCTTCATGATACTGACCCCGAGCCAGCAGCTGGCTGTGGCGGTCATGTCTCTGACACTGGGCACCTTCACGGTGCTGGAGAACCTGGTGGTGCTTTGTGTGATCCTGCAGTCCCGCACCCTGCGCTGCAGACCTTCCTACCACTTCATTGGGAGCCTGGCCGTGGCCGATCTGCTGGGCAGCGTGATCTTCGTCTACAGCTTCTTGGACTTCCACATCTTTCACCGTAAAGACAGTCCCAATATATTTCTGTTTAAGCTCGGAGGCGTCACGGCATCCTTTACCGCGTCCGTTGGGAGTCTCTTCCTCACGGCCATTGATCGATACATCTCGATTCATCGACCGCTGGCCTACCGGCGCATTGTGACCCGTACCAAGGCAGTGATCGCCTTCTGCATGATGTGGGCCATCTCCATCATCATCGCAGTGATCCCCCTGCTGGGCTGGAACTGCAGGCGCCTACACACGGTGTGTTCAGACATCTTTCCACTAATTGACGAGAACTACCTGATGTTCTGGATTGGCGTGACCAGCATCCTTTTGATCTTCATCATCTACGCCTACATGTACATCCTGTGGAAGGCCCACCACCACGCCGTGCGGATGCTAAGTCGAACCTCACAGAAAAGCTTGGTGGTCTACTCCGCCGACGGCACCAAGGTCCAGACCACCCGACCCGAGCAAGCCCGGATGGACATCCGCCTGGCCAAGACGTTGGTCCTCATCCTAGTGGTCCTGGTGATCTGTTGGGGCCCAGTGTTGGCCATCATGGTCTACGACCTCTTCTGGAAGATGGATGATGACATCAAGACGGTGTTCGCCTTCTGTAGCATGCTCTGCTTGCTCAACTCCACGGTGAATCCCATCATCTACGCCCTGCGGAGTAAGGACCTGCGCCGGGCCTTCCTGGCCGCCTGCCAGGGCTGCAGGAGCAGCAGCAACACGCATCAGCTGGACAACAGCTTGGAGTCGGACTGCCAGAACCGCAACCTGCAGATCCACGCCAACCGCGCGGCAGAGAGCTGCGTCAAGACCACTGTGAAAATAGCCAAAGTGACCATGTCCGTCTCCACCGACACCTCTGCCGAAGCTGTCTGACGGACCCAGGCAGCCCCGGCTGCCCCGGTCATGAAAAAAAAGGGGGAAGGAATGACCAAGCCATGTGCTAAGCTTGCTGTGAGAGTGTGTCCAGTCGTCATTTTTTCAAGTTCAACTGTGACTCAAGTGTGTCCAGCAAGGAGTTTGAACGGCGTGATGGACGAGAGGGTCCAAACCTGTCGGGTGATGTGTACTAAAGTGCCAAACGGTTCTCTGAAGCGAGGGCATCTGTCTCATCCATGGCATCAGTACTTGTGCTGGGATTCTTACTGTGTTCTTTGTGCCATTCTTATCAGTCATATCAACTGACGATGTGTGGACGTTGTGAATGCTCTCATGAAGGCTATCTCTATTTTTATACTTTGAAAATCAGGTTTTTGAACAATTATACCTTCTCTCATGGGGAAAAGGGGCTATTGATCTTTTTAGTATGAAAAGTATGTGTGTGGATTTGTAAATAGCTGGTATTGCACCGTACCATATACCATGCGGTCGTGCTTAAAGACAAATGACTTTTGTCTGGATCCTCCGTGCAAGCGATAGTAAGCGGTAGTGAATAATCCAGCACTGACCAATAGGGGGCGCTAACGTTATCCTCCATAATAACAACAAGAACACGGTGGAAAGTGCGAGTCTGAGTATTGACTTTAATATTGTTAATAATTGTGCTAAAAGTCTCGATTTCTGTGGTGTCGTTCTGAGCTCCTTATCGAAGAACTTGCCTAGCCTTTGGCTTTGGGTCTCCTCACTCCTTTCCGACTGTTTTGGAGATTATGGACTGTTCTGTAAGCTCAATAAGTGATTCGGTTACTCTGCACAAACCATGCGATGGATGGTGTGCCAGTCCCTATCACACGGGTCAAGCCTAGTCCTGGATGAAGACAATACCCCCATCCCCAGAACTAGCCTTAATCCGTGTATGGTAAACTGACCACATGGCCTGTGTTGCACATCAGAAGAAGCACATGGCCTGGAGGATGGATGCGTCCTCTTACAGCCGAGGTGTAAATACTACTATTCAGTAACCGCAATCTTAAACTGTGATGTGATGTTCCCTCTCCTTCTCGTACCGGTGCGGCCAGTTCTTACAGCTACCGTCTTACTTTACCGCTGAACGTTTAGCGTCTCTCGTGATGCTAAAGCTTAGCATTCAGACTCCAGCGACCGACCGTGGTGGTCCATGAAAAGGACAGGTAGTCTGGGCAAGCGGGAGCTTGAGCTACATCTCGGGGTGAGGAAACTCAAAAGACTATGACATCATCTACTGACTAAGACTAAAGATGAACAACTAATCCAAGACTGTTACCAGTACAATGTGGCTAACGCTGTGTATTAACTGCTTAAAGAAATGAGCTTCTGATATAGATGTGTGAAAGCTGCGCTGTGTTTTGTGGAGGTTCGTAATAATAACATATTGTGGCGTACTTGTTTTGTGTCTCTCTACGAGAACGAGGACCGTTAGCCACCCCAAAAGTCACATTGCTGATCTGGGGTCGAATAGAAAGGCTATGTCACGCTTAAGGCCCTTGCACAGCTCGGCACGAGGCTATAATTGGTCTAATGAGACCAGCCGTTGGGCCTATGCTCATGTTAACCAGAAACTTCTTGAATATGTGTGAAACTGTGTTTTGTGGTTCGTAGGACTTAGAGACAAAATATTGATGGCGTTTGTTTGTTTTTCTCAAGCAACGGCCACGACGAGAGACCTACCAAAGCCGGGCTCTCCTGGGGGCTCGAATAGAATTTGTCTTGTTGGCTCGCCTATGGGGACTGCCATTGTGTCCATCATAGCGGGTGCAAGATTAGCCTAGTTAGGATGTCTCTGAATGCTCAGTGCACCCTAAAGCGATAGCTTCTTTTATTCTCAGGTTAACCAATGAAACAGTCTGCTAAGCTTTGTCTTCTCCTCTCTCTCTCTCTCTCTCTCTCTCTCTCTCTCAGTTCTCACTTACTTTTTCTTTTACATGCCTTATTTTTGATTCTGTTTTTTTTGAGGCGGCGTGAACGAAGAGTGCCAATATCTTACATCGTGGGCTGGTTTTCTAGACACATACAGTATGTAGGCCTAGTCCCAGGCAACAGGTGGCTTTGCAGTCCAGGACTAGGCTCCTGGGAATGAAGCGTAGCGAGCTCCCTTCGTAATTCTATTCTGTAAAATCGGGATCAGTATCAATGATGTCTAGTAGTACATTCATGCTCCAAAAAGCATCGGGTGTCGACAGCAGAAAAGTTCTTGTTTCAAATAAGTTAGATGGTGATTGGAGGAGTCTCGAAGATTATTTGCCGTAGGCATGCTTAAAAGTCCTCAGCTAAGGCATCGCTGTTTACCCAGAAGAGTGGGGGAGGAGAAACTCTCGCGGGACCGACCGGGTTCGTAGACTTGGGTGCATCAATCCTGCTAAGCGTTAGTCGTGCGCTATCAGTGGCCAGCAAAGAGAAACGCCACCCAACCTGGACTAAGACTAAATAATAACACCACTCCAACTGGGGTCAACGTGGCTTGGGCTTCTGTTCCCACGGTGGGCAAACATGACTCGATCGTCTGAAAATATTAAAGCTGAAACCAGTGGCGGCTTGTGCTTTCTGTATCGCAGTGTAGTCTGTTTTAAGCTTTTGAATAAAGTCACAACTGACCAATCAGACTCGACACGTCGATCGGAGTTAACTTCTATGCTCGCAACTCACATGACATAGTCCTGAGGTGTGGAGAGGTCGGAGCTGTGTACGACACCATTGGATGGAGATCCTAGATACTCTATACTTGTTCCATCAAAGACACAGAGGCTACTCTTAGCCTAAAAGCTGGCGTCATCTGGAGATCCATCACTCCCTGCCCTCCAGAGAGATTAGCTCCCTAATCCCTATCAAAACACCACGCAATCCTTGAAACCAGGCACATGAAAGGCCTTCAGGAGTAGGAGGCATCCAAGACACAGACTAGATGCCAGGTATATTCTCTGGCCCACAGGTTGGGGTCAATCTTCAGTGGACCAGGATTCTATTGAGCTACTATTTGACCCACTCGTCCACTATAACAGTGTTTCAGTTGTCCTACCAGTCACGGGGAAATCACGCTTCCTTCTGTTTTGTCCCAACAAGGCCAAGTCCACAAGAACCACAGTCTGCATCTGGTTACTACCCTATCCAAGTTTGCCGGACTTCAGTCCCGAACTCCTGGACTTCTCCTAAATTTCCTCTAGTCGCCCCCTTCTCTCCTGTGTTTTAACCCACCCACATAGCAGACTTTTGTATTATTTGTGATCGCTACTCCCTAATTCATGATCACACAGAGTCAATGCGAAACATACAGAGGAAAGCAGGTAAGGCAAAGTGCAAGCGGAAGCTTCATTGACTCTTCGGACACAGCCGTTTGTTATAAGTGAAGACAGCGACTGCAATGGCAAGCCAGCTATCTTGACTCAATGAGTCTAGCGTCTGCTTTGGGCCGGCTCGCATCTCAGTGGAGCTCATTTAGATGCATGCGTTAACACATCTGGGAGCATATGTTAGGAAGAACCAAATGCGATAAGTGCTCCAACCCTGCTTGGGCTTTTTGCACTAAAAACTGTCTGTTGCGGAAAAGAGCCTGTCTGTGTAGGTTTCATTGTGTGGTTCTGACTACAGCCACGTCAGACTTACAGCGGGGTTGGAGAACTGTGACATATGAGGGTATTGGTAACGTCTATGTGGTCACTGAATGTGACTATGAATTCTATGTGCATGGTCCGCTGAATTATCAAGACCTTGAACCCACTTTCGCCCAACGTATAATATATTTCCCTCTAAAGCGTGCTAATTAGAACATCTGAAAGATTATGCACCAACACGCCCGCTCCTGGTTTCCTTCCCATTCCGTTCCTCTATGACCCCGACGGATAACAACCCTTGTATCCAAAACTTTTTTTTTTTTTGACACTCTCATCGCCCCGAAAGAAAACAACACCCCCCCAATATTTGTTAAGACCATTACATCCCCCCTCTTTCTTACCATTTATGATGTTAATAATCCTGAACACTACAGCTTTCTTCCTCCTCTGTACACTAGGGATCATCTTCTTTATCCCCTAGCTGTATTCGTCAACGAACAGCCCTCCTCGTAGGTCCTTGTCTCACCACCATTTCTTACAAACCGCCTACCCTGCATCCGCTTTGCACCCTCCCAATCGTTTTGCTTACATCTTTCCTGTCGCGTTTTACATCCGTATCATAGACCTGGAACTTTTCCATCTTCCTCACATCAGTTGATCTGTAGCCTAAGATTCCAATCTGCACCACCCCGCCTTTTTTTTCGAACTAGGTATTTGAATGTGTTACCAGCCACTCATGTTAATCCCTTGGGGGTTATATGCCCTGGTTCAATATCCTAGTTATTTTTGGCCTCATAAAAATTGATTGTCTCATTACCCAAATGTGAGCTCTCTCACACAAGACCATTCACACACGCTTATTGTACACCGAACATAATGCTTTTTGTCCATACTGATGGCACTTGGTTCCCAGTAAGAAATTTTTGAATTTCTGAACTGAGTGAGCACTGACGGGGGCAAACTGGCCACAACCAGGTGCTCCCTGCAAGATTTCAGACAGAGGAGTGAAAAGAACTATCAGCTGAGTTGTCCAAGAGCCAAAGACCACCTGTGGAGAGCTGCAGAATGACATGGAATCAGCAGGTACAACTGTTTCAAACCCATATGCAGTGACTCGGCCGGCATGGCCTGTACGCATGCTCACCATGCAAGACTCCACTGTTAAAGAAAAAGCATGCTGAAGTGCGTTTAAAGTTTGATCAATTACATTTAGACAAGCCTGAGAAATACTGCGAGAGTGTAGTTGGGTCAGAAGAGACCACATTTTAACTCTTTGGGTGCCATGATATTGGAGATCAGAAGGCACTGAATATCATCCCAAAAGCACCATACCAACAGTGACGTTTGGAGGTGGGAACATCCACCGGGGGCTGCTTTTCAGCATACAGCACTAGCATGCTTTATGTAACTGAAGGAAGGATAAATGGTCAAATGTACCGAGACCTCCTCGATAAAAATCTGCTGCCATCTACCAGGATGATGATGAAGAACGTCGAGGGTGGATATATCAAGGCTAGTGACAGAATGTCCACCACAACTCATCAGCCTAACAGTCAAACTTCTTAGTTCAGATTTCAGAGGGAGAAAAAATAAAGCTCTGTCATATGCCTAGAATGGTTCCCTCAGAGTCAATCACGCAAAAGGTACCTAACTTTCAAGCCAATGCTTGGGTGCATCATATGGAGTAGGAACTACAGCTCAGAGTTCGCTGCAGAAATTTATACACTGGTCATAGTACCCACAGAACCTTCAGGATTTGAAGAGTGTTTGTTTGGATGAATGGGCCAAAATCTTACCAGAGCAATGCAAGCAGCTAGTTTCTCCATACAGGAGGCGTCTTGAAGCTGTCATCACCAACAAGGCTTCTGTGTGAAGTATTATATAAATTCCCCTGTGCCATTTCTCATTATTACACATAAACTCATTTATGGTTTGATTTATTTGCAGGAATGTTTACATTGTTGGCATTTAGCAGACGTTCGTATCCATAGTGACAATGTTGGTGTCTAGGAATAGGTGCATTGCCGCAACAATAGATACTCTGTATGTCCCGAAAGCATAGTCACCCATACCGGGATTCAAACCCCAGTCACCCACATGGTGTGGCTACACGTGCCTCAATGAACGTTTGGGCGGGTATTACTTCCATTTTGTCAAGGTGCAGACACGACCAACTCCAGTTTTACTTCTATAACATGCTGGGGGAGACATCAAGTTTAGAAATGAATGCTGAAATAAAACAGAAATAAATAATCACTAAGGGATCAATACTAAACTTTAAAGATAATACAAGATAATGTAATATAAGGGGGGCCACCCACATCCTTGGGGGACGGGGGGATAGGGCCTAAAAGGATTATAATTTAATAGTCGTAACAATAGTAGTAGTCTCTAATTTTCTTCTTTATCTATTTATTACTTGTTAATAACAAAAAACAAGTATCTAAGTACTAAATTAATAAATAATAAAGTAAACCTCGTGTGACAAAAAAAGTAAAAGTCAACATGTAACAATAATAGTGAAGGCGCTTCCTTAAGAGGTCAGGACAACATTATTAAGTTATAGGACACATGAAAAATACAGGACAGGATGGTTATCCTGGAGGGCAATGGCTCAATAGTCCCCAAGGGAAGCCCCCGTTAACCATCCAAATCCCCCCCGGACCCAGGGGAACTCATAGACCCAAGACGAAGGTACTGCAGAACGAAGGTAGGAACATCATGATAGGGGCTGCTTCTCTGCAAACAGTGCTGGGAAATTACAGACCATTGAAGGTGACATGAATAAAGCAATACACTGGGACAGGAGAGATGCATTTAATCTCATTGGCCAAGGAACATAATCTAAGGAGATCAAGATAATGACCCCAAAGACACAGCCAAAACATCTCAAGATAAAGGTCAAGGTAAAGGTGCTTGCATGGCCTAGCCAATCACCTCTCCACTGACACTTCTATTAGAATTTTGGCATTGAGATTCCCGTAGAAGGAGCCTTTGGGGAACTGAATATGGTCTGCCATGATGAATGGCGCACAACTGAACCACATACAGGCATATTTTATTGACAGATATAGTAGACTGAAATGAATACATACATAAACACATCCAGAAATAAGAGTCGATTATTTGAATAAGGAGTAAGTGTAGTTAAAGTCGCCAAGAGAGTGCTTTAATTCTGTTTCCCCTGAGTTACTATATGGCACAGTTTTCAAAAACCCTCTGTTTGATTCTTCTCAGTTCACAGATGAGGTGGCTACAGCAGTTTGAATGAAGGGCTTGATATTAGCTGTGCTGTTAAATCAGGTGTTCCCAGGAGGGACACATGACACTGAAGTCCAGTCCCAAAAGGCCCTAAGCCCTCACAGTTCATACTCTGGTGACATCAGCAGTGTGTACACCCGTAGTGCTAGAAAGCTACAGGCCTCTAGGTTTAGTGACAGGTTTATGTGACGTGCAGATTCTGCATGTGCCTTAATCAGTGATACCAGTCATACTTCAGCTAATTAGCTTATCTACAGCATCAGATCACCAGGCAGATTACAGGCATAATGCAGCTTACCGCACATTTAATAAATAAATAATCCTGCTCATAACTTAGACAGCGGTAAACAAATCCCTCCACCCTGATTGGTCCTTATCTGCGTTTCAAGGACTTTTGACTGGTAGGGTACTGCAGAGTCCACACTGTTGTGCTCCTACTTAAAGGCTGTTCCTGAACTCCTTTTTGAACATCCGAAATGTGAAATGAGACACCATGTGGTGGTGGTGAAGCTTACCATCCCTCTAGAGCAGTGCTTCTCAACCCTGATCCTGCAGGCCTTCTGCCCTGGACGTTGTAGTGGGCTGTATTCAAAATGTCATACTACATGGTACTCATATACTAAATCTACCTAATAATGGTATGCTACGATCCGATATCCAGGTGGGGTTCTAGTTCAGTTAGAGTTCCTAGTATACAGGTGGAGCTATCTTCATGGTGTACTGCATCCCATCATGCACTGTGGCCTCACCAGCTCTCAGCCTGCTTCAGACAGAGAAAATGGTGGCGGGTAACACTGGGGAGCAAAACACAGCCAGCTCTGAGGTAAATGTGGGTGTAGTGATTGTAGTTGGGTCTGTTTTCATCAGAATGAACTTCAGAAAATTAAATATACAGGTCTGAAGATTAATAAAAGATGAACTCACTCTAGAGGATCAGTTTTAGAGTCAAATTAGCCGAGGGGAGCTAACAGCTAGGCTAAGCATATTTCAGGTGAACTGAGCAGCGTTAGCAGCTAGCTCTAAACAGTGGATACAGTACTAACAGCTCTAAGGTAAATGTGGGTGAAGTGATTGTAGTGGGGTGTGTGTTCATCAGAATGAGCCTCAGAAAGTTAAATATACAGGTCCGAAGATTAATAAAAGATGAACCCACTTTAGAGGATCAGTTTTAGAGTCAAATTAGCCGAGGAGATCTAACAGCTAGGCTAAGCATATTTCAGGTGAACTGAGCAGCGTTAGCAGCAGCTAGCTCTAAACAGTGGATACAGTAATAACAGCTCTGAGGTAAATGTGGGTGAAGTGATTGTAGTTGGGTGTGTTTTCATCAGAATGAGCCTCAGAAAGTTAAATATACAGGTCTGAAGATCAATAAAAGATGAACTCACTTTAGAGGATCAGAGTCAAATTAGCCGAGGGGAGCTAACAGCTAGGCTAACCGTATTTCAGGTGAACTGAGAAGCATTAGCAGCAGCTAGGGTTACAACCCGTCCTGTAAAACATTGCAGCAATCGTTCCCAAAGGGTGAAACTCAATACTAAGAGGTCTAGCAGGCCCTTGCATTTGGCAAAAAGCTAAATGTTGCATGATCCCGTTTCCGTTAAAACCAATATCGGGGACACGATTTGTTCCGTATTTCCGTAAATGTCCGCAAAACTAGTGTGTCACACATACTCGATTGATCACGATCCCCCCACCCCCCGGATTCGGCTCAAATACAGGGCACGATTTGTTCCGTACTTCGGTAAATATCCAATACACATGTCTGTCACTCACACACCTACCCCTTAACCCCCCGCCCTCACGCCCCAGTCCTTCATTTTGAATTTATGAAAGATGGCACCCTTGCAGGAGCTAGCTCTAAACAGTGGATACAGTAATAACAGCTCTGAGGTAAATGTGAGATAACGGGTCATGTGACTGTATTAGTATACTACACTGTAGATCAGAACTTGTTACTGTACCTTATACTACACACAGGGGGCGTATACAGCATCCAGTACATACTACTGTAGTATACAGTGTGCAGTATAGTAGTGTGCCACTTCGAATACAGCCGTAGATCCCCTGCTTTAACTCACGCCCTGCAAAGGACTTGCTAATGAGCTGCTAAGTTGAATCAGGTGTGACAAGAGCTGGGAAAATGTGCAGGCCAGGGTGCCTCCAGGACCAGGGTTGAAGAACATGTCTAGAGATTCACCTACCATTAGGTTTTACTTCTAACCCAAAGCCTCCTTCAGCTCATCACGAACATCTGAAGGAATGTATCAGGCTGGCTCAGTTACAGGTTACAGCTAATCTCTGGTGAAAAGCAGGTGTCCAAAAGCAGGGTTGGCGCCCGCTTGTGGACATCTACGTTCCTCCAGACTTTAACTGCAACCCTAATTGAGTGCATCTAATGGTTGCCTTCAACATTTGGGACTGGGCTTGAGTAGTGGCCCAGGAACTGGACTTGAATACCCCCTCAGTACCCATGCTACAGCTAACCATGGCTAAAGAGGCATTCAGACAGGCTGCAATGTCCTTCTGTGCAGAATTATTATTACAGGCACTCGACCTTAACATCTGCAATGTATGGAAAAACTTAATTTGGAGCGTCTACAAGCTAGACAACAATTCCGGTGGTCCAATATAGAACTCTATAGCTTGTGCTTGTTTGGCTGGAACAGACAGTTCAGCTCTGTTAAGAGTTAAACAGTTTAAATAAAGACGTTAAGTTCCACCCAGAAAATGACATTTTGCTCATCAGAAGTCAGAGCCGTGATAGGGCATCAGTCACCAGAGATCAAGTCCATGATAAGTTCAGCATGAAAGCAGCTATCCAGCACACAGGGTGATTAACCGCGGGCATTCAGGGTGAAGTCTTCCCAGTGTGGAGGATGAAACAGTCTGTGGAGAGCAAGAACAAAAGGCAATTCATCATTCTCAAAGAATGAAACCCGAGCTAGCAGACCTCTACAGGCTAAACTGGGCATGTGAACTGCCCCAAGGAAATTTAGCTGCACATTTTTTAGGCGGTTCCTCATCCAGCACAGCTTATTAAGCTCAATAAAGGGGTCTATTCTTCAATATCGCTGCATAATTGGACCATTAGGATGTAAACAAAGTCGTTCAGGGTGGTCTGATGTGAAGTTAGAACCACTGAACAACATGCACACAGGGACTTTCACATTTAACCCATCTGCAGAGTGAAACATGCACCCTTGCCCACGGCAGAGGTCAACTCCATCCACGGTGCCTGGGGAGCAGTTGGGGCTGAGGTGCCTTGCTTAAGGGCACTTCTGTCATGTCCTGTTTGTTCAGGGGGTCAATCCGACGACCTTAGGCTGGCTCTCTAACCTCTAGCCCATGACTGAACCAAAAGGCAGAGCATTCGAAACTAAGTGGAACTCGCCAACGTCCCCCTTCACTGAAATCTTCAGTACAAGGGTAAAGATTTGTGTGTGATTGAAGAGACACCTGGGTAATGCTGCAGTGTAGAGAAACTAAAGCCTTT
Organism: Prochilodus magdalenae; assembly: GCA_024036415.1. Taxonomy (NCBI): domain Eukaryota; kingdom Metazoa; phylum Chordata; class Actinopteri; order Characiformes; family Prochilodontidae; genus Prochilodus; species Prochilodus magdalenae. The sequence continues at coordinate 517,607 of JAMWET010001405.1, read as the reverse complement.
CTACAGTGGTGATGTTGGGAACCAAGGGCTACCATGTGTGCAGTTCAAATACAGTCATTTTATTTATTATAAAACCTACCAGGGAACCTACAGGTGACTTCTGAGCTCATAGACTAATTGTTAAAAGAATAGCTGGACACAGAAGGAATCAACTGACAGGAATGAAACTTGGTGGGTAGGTTTGACATCATGAGACATGAGAATGATTCAAGTTTCACACTCGGCTGTGCATGTGACATAAGCAAAGACGGGTCTTATCGTTGTACAAAACTGACCCAACAGCCACGACTGCGGACATTCAGGGAGCAGTGATGCTTCCATAAGTCATCCTGTTAGTGTCAGCATCATTGGCAGACGGCTGCATGATGCAGGACTGTCCTTAACACCACATCAGTGTCACCAAAGACTGCAATGGTGTCATGCCAGACTGTCATGATTTGTCTTGGTGGAGGCAACCAACCAACCCGTGTGTGGCAGCACCATGGTCAGCACCAAGATGAGCGGTTTGTTGTCCAGAAGGCCTGGTGTCACCCAACCTCCACCCCTACAGCACAATCTGCAGGAACTGTGTGAGAATATTCAGGCTGCATGGGACGGATTAGCACAGGACACCATTAGGAACCTCCACAACTCCATGCTGAGACGTCTGGCATGTTGGGTTAGCAAACATGGAGGCCTGACACCATACTGAGAGACAGTAGCTCAATAAATATTACCCATATCAGTCTAAATGTATCATCATTTATTATTCCTGGTCACCTTTATCCTCCTTCCCAACAGCACCTCAGTCCCACACCTCCTTCTGGGTGCAGCTCTTCTTTTACTGATGGCTGTATAAGCAATATTAAAAAGACCATTTTACTTGCCAAGATCTCATTTTTTTGCAGGGCACACAAATAAGCTTTTTCTAGCAAAGAGCCAACTTTAGAAACCTGGTCCATCCACTGGGGTAATGAGGAAAAGGGGGAACAGTGTCTGTGGTTCCCTGTCTGGAGCCACAGACACTGTTCCCCCTTTTCCTCATTACCCCAGTCCTGTCCTGCAGTCCACCTGCACTGCATTGTTTCACTTTTCGACTCTAACAGACCTGATTCAGCTCCAGGAGGGCTTGGTCATTAGCTAATGATGCAACACAGGTGCAAAAATAAAACAGGTAGATTAAAAAACTTGAGCTGAGAAACACTGAACTCAAACATCTACAGTAACATCTGAGCATCACTAACCATGTGGTCACATGTCACTTCTAAACCAGTCTAGAACCAGTTGTTCAGCTTATATGCACTTGTACTTACACCCACCTGCCACTTCATTAGGTACACCTCCTTGTATCTACACTCACTGTCCATACTAGCACTATGTAGTTCTACAGTTACAGACTGTAGTCCATCTGTTCCTCTGTATACATGATTACCCTCTTCTTCAATGGTCAGGACCCCCACAGGACCACCACAGAGTAGGTTTTGTGTTGGTGGTGGATCATTCTCAGCACTGCAGTGACACTGACATGATGGTCATGTGTTAGTGTGTGGTGCTGATGTGAGTGGATCAGACACAGCAGTGCTGCTGGTGTGTTTAAACACTGTGTCCACTCACTGTCCACTCTATTAGACACTCCGAACTGGCTGGTCCACCTTGTAGATGTACAGTCAGAGATGATAGCTCATCTACTGCTGCACAGTGCAGTGTTGGTCATCCTCTAGTCCTTCATTAGTGGTCACAGGACACTGTTGGCTGTCACTGGGGTGTCCAGCAGCACTGCTGTGTCTGATCCACTCACACCAGCACAACACACACTAACACACCACCACCATGCCAGTGTCACTGCAGTGCTAAGAATGATGCACCACCCCCATAATACCTGCTCTGTGGGGGTCCTGTGGTGGTCCTGACCATTGAAGAACAGGGTGAAAAAGATTCAGCACAGTATGCAGAGAAACAGATGAATGGTGCTGAGGGCATGCTCCTGAAAGGAGGTGAAGTGCATAGGGAGCACTAGTAGTAGTTGCCCTGTCTAGGCAGGCTGATGCACATGACTGCTCAGGTGATGCAGGGGATCAAGACAGCTCCTCCTCAGTGTGGTCTCCCTACAGTTTTGTGCAAGCCCTGCCGCAGTGCAGTGCCAAACTGGTTTCATGAACATGGCAATGAGATCAGAGTCCAATCCAATCTAATCCAATTTCACACTTCTTTAGGTTTTGGTGAAACGGGAAATTGACACCATAGAGGTTAAGCAGAAAAATCTGTAGGAGCTGCTTGACGCAGTTATGGCATCATGATGGACCAGATTCTTAAAGGTATAGGTAAGTATAGTGTTCCTAATAAAGTGCTTACAGTATATATATATATATATATATATATATATATATATATATATATATATATATATATATATATATTGCATACAAGCAGAATAAACAGTGTATATACTGTACATACTGTATATACTAGTTTGGTCGCAGTGTTTAATATGGGATCTGTGACTGAAAACTACTTCTATGGCTCAGAGAATCTCTGGTTTCTAGCTTCCCCTAGTGTCTCAGTGAGGTGTTGCAGCTACACTATCTCAAATATATCCCTATGTATGTTGTGTATTTGCAAATAATTTTCTGTATGTAAATTATATTATAATTTAATTTGTATTTTGTTAAACAAAACTCACCCATAGCATTAACACATCTATTAAGTTTATACACTGCTCAAAAAATGAAAGGAACACTTTTTAATCAGAGTATAGCATCAACTCTGTTTAACTTCTGGGATACTGATGGGGTCAGTTAAGTTGGAGGGGGGTTATTGATCAGTTTCGGCTGCTTTGGTGTTAAGGAAATAATGGGTACACTAGAGGAGCAACAATGAGAAGACCCTCAGAACAGGAATGGTTTAAAATGTGGAGGTCATTGGCATTTTGTTCCCCCTCATCTTTTTTAACTGATTTTCTGGCGGATTCTTCAGTAGTTTTGCAGTTGGCTTGAGTCAGCATCACTACTAGTACCATGGTGCGGTACCTGGATCCTACAGAGGTTGCACAGGTAGTCCAACTCCTGCAGGATGGCACATCGATACGTCCCATTGCCAGAAGGTTTGCTGTGTCTCCCAGCTCAGTGTTAAAAGTACGGTGGAGATTCCAGGAGACGGGTAGTTACTCTAGGAGAGCCGGACAAGGCCGTTGAAGATCCTTAACCCCCAGCAGGACCGGTATCTGCTCCTTTGTGCGAGGAGGAACAGGATGAGCACTGCCAGAGGCCTACAAAATGAACTTCAGCAGGCTCCTGCTGTGAATGTGTCTGACCAAACATTCAGAAACAGGCTTCATGAGGGCCTGGCATCCTGTAGTTGGCCCTGTGCTCACTACCCAGCACTGTAGAGCTTGGTCGGCATTTGCCATAGAATTGAATAGAATAGAACACTGGAATTGGCAGATCCGCCACTGTTGCCCTGTACTTTTCACAGATGAGAGCAGGCTTCACCTGAGCACATGTGTCTGTCCAGGAGCTCAGTGATGCCCTGGTCCAGATCTGGGGGAGATCCCCCAGGACACCATCCTACGTCTCATTAGGAGCATGACCCAAATGTTGTCCGGCATCAGTACAAGCACATGGAGGCCATACAAACTACTGAGTACCATTTTGAGTTGCTGCAATGAAATTTGGGTTAAATGGATAAGCCTGCTGCATCATTTTCTCACTTTGATTTTCAGGGTATCTTTGAATTCACCCCTCTGTAGGGTGATCATTTTCATTTCCATCGAACGATGTGTCATCCTTGATTTTTTTCCATTGAGATCTGATGTGTTTTCAAATTGTTCCTTTGACTTTTTTGAGCAGCGTATATTAATTCAAATGATCTTAGCGCTGTGAAACGCGTCATGAGACGGATTAGCACTTTTCAAAATAAGAGTCTCATGAGTCTGACCATCTTTAAGAAAGTGATTTTCGGTAATAAAAAAACGTTTTTAAAGCCACTGGTAAATATAATATTAACATGTATACTTATAATGGTTTTATAGTATTATTGTTATTATTATCATTTGGTCTCAAAAAGACACGGCTGCCTCTTTTTGAGAGATTTTATCATAGCGACTAACATAGTGACTTTTATTTTGAAGTCTGGTCTAATGCTGTGGTTATTCTAATCTGCTAGGGAAATAAATAGTTTGTCAACTGATTGAACTGGACATGTACAGGAGAGTCACCGCAGCAATGTAGAAATGAAGCACTTTGTCCTCGGCTTTTGCTGATTTACTGTAACCTGCTGTTATTGCAGCCGCGGCTCCGTACGAGGTAAAGTTTCTAAAAGCGAGTTAAGAGTGGAGGAATGAGTAGCAAGCCAGGGCTAACTAGTTAGCTAACTGGCCAAATGATTTTGTTTACCAGCTGGACACGAAGGACAAGTCATAAGACGAAGGGTCTTTTGTAGAGTCTATGTTATTTGTGCACTAGCCACGTATATTATACACGTTTATTAACATTTTGCTGTGTTTAGACGTGTATTTGTTAGCCTAGCATGCTAGCTAGCTAGTAAAGTTTGCCAACAAGCTGGTCAGGTGACTGACGTTTCTTCTTACGATGTGTCTGTTAGCTTGCACAGCACTTTCAAACTGTGTCACCCTGAAGAAAACACAATTTCATATCCTGTAACATATTAAAAACATTTTATTGAGCCTAAAAATGTTTTAAACTTTTGAGTTTTGATGAAACTGAAGTTATATAGCTACTAATTCGCCCGTTCCACCTTAACTGTAGAATGTAACTGCTGCACCATTTAAGGTGGAACGGAAAGATTCGAGCAAGAGGTTGGCAAGTCGGATATATTTTTATCGGTGGTAATGAGGATGAAGGTTACAGGTTACTAACGGACCCTAAAAGGCTGCACTAGAGATATTAGACTGAACTGGATTCTGTAATTGCTCATGATTGACTAGTGATGCCTTCAGTACTGGTTTCTGTGGCAGCTCCCAGATGGCAGATGTTAGAAGACTGTTGGAGTCCCTCAGGAGAGGGTTTAAGATTGACACGCTCAGGGAAGTGGTCCGGCAGTATCCCTTCATATGCTTTTTACTGATGTCCATGCTGTCCTCGACCATCATTCTCAACAGGTGAGTAGCAGTATTCACAACTGGTTATTAGCATGGGACGCATATGAACCACTCCAGCACTCTACGAAGGCAGAGAACATAGTACACTACAATACCGTAAAATAACCCAGGGAAATCAGCTCAGTTATCTTAGAATAAGGATTAGTAAGAGCTTGCTTTGTGCTGCTGTTGATTGTACTCCAGACATTACAGGAGCATAGACTCCAGGACTTGGGGGCGGGGTTTTGTTTTTCAAGGGGCGTATCCTTGTAGGCACTGTCCAGCACCGAATCCACCACAGAGAGCCCAGATGTGGCTCTACAAATGAGCTAGCGTTTTAAATTGTGTTCCCCCAACGCCCCCATAAACAAAACCTGCTCACAAGGACTCAGTCCCCCCCATTGCTGTGTTGGAGGTGGGAGTGTCTAAGAAAACTGCATTGCATTGTGGGAGTTATAGTTTTAAGCATAACTACTAAACCCTGCAGAGTGAATAGGTCTGGTCTAGAATGGTAATGGCTTGATAAATGTTAAGCTCAGTTGCTATGACCTGATGAGGTGTGGGTGCTTCCCCTCTGTCTCTTCTTCAGGTATCTGCATATTCTGATGATATTTTGGTCCTTCCTGGCTGGAGCAGTCACCTTCTACTGTTCGCTTAGTCCAGAGCACCTCGTGCCAAATGTCCTCCTGTCTATAAAGAACAGAAAGAAAGTAAGATTGTTAATGTATCGGTTATTCCTAATACAGAGAAATGCTGGAGAAACAGGCCTATCTCTGTGTGTACTTCTTCCTCATATGTTGCCTCAACCCTGTTGCCTCTACATCAACCCTGTTGCCTCTACCTGAACACTGTTGCCTTATATTGTTTGCAGATACAAATGTGTGTAAACTGTGCATAATGTGTCCATATATAGTTTTATTGCTTGTATGTTGTGTATACTGTGTAGCTTGTATATTATGCAAATTCTGATTCTGGTCTGCAGCGGCAGCAACAGCAGGAGCTCTTTCCGCAAGGCCGCAGTTGTGCAGTCTGTGGGAAGAACAAGTGCACTCGACATAGGTACAGTATTGGATGGTTTAGTGTCTACTTGACTTTTTGCTGTTAGAGTTGCTTTTGAAAAAGGGAAGAATTTTTCAGAAATATGAAAGATGACCTGCTGTTTGTATGTTTGACAGACCAATTCTACTTCTGGAAAACTACCAGCCATGGTTAGGTCTGAAAGTGCACTCAAAAGTGGACGCGTCCATCGGAGAGGTACAGGCGAGCGTATCCAGATATGCTTTTTATTTAAAGTTTATTAAAAGGGCAGGTTTTAATAGCTAAACATTCTGGTTTCTGTTGGTCTTTAGGTGCTGGAGTTGGTACTGGAGAACTTTGTGCATCCTTGGTACAGGTATGGCATGTTTGACAGTATCTTGCTTCTGGATCGGTTAAGTCAAAAACCCAGCCTATACATTTCAAACGATGTAAACAGAGTCGTTCAGAGGGTCTGATGTGAGAGAAAGCATTTGACAAAAGCGTGCCGGGTCAGAATTGGTTGCAGTCACTAAACGGACAAACTCTGACACTGTGAAGCACAGTCTCCACTTTGGAAAAGTGAGAAGAGAAAGGGGAGTCTGTTCACCTCACTTTACAGGGAATGTGAGGTCCTCCATGTGAGTTTAGGATCTGAAAGAGTCTGACCCTTTTGTCGTTTGTGAAACGGATCTGTTTGCTGGAGCACAGCTGCTCCGTCAACTCAGTTAAGGCGAGGTGACTGTGATTGGTCAGTGAGGTTTTTGATACCAGAGATAGTTTCCAAAATGTTTTGTTTTGTCATGTTTTACCATCTGAAAAAATGTTCTCTGTGTGTGAGATGCAGTTACGCACATGCTCCAGTGAATTTATTGTTGTCCAATAAGTTGGTTTACAACAGATTTGGTTTTATGTAAAGAAGCTCATATCATGGAAAACTGTATGTATGGGGAATAAAAGGGTTTGATACAGTCCTTACATTTTTAACACCTACCGTTACTCTCCAATCCATACAGTACACGAAAAGAGACTCAAATGTAGCCAGTTTTGAATTCTTTGGTTTTGGAGTGTCTTTTTTGACCTATAGCAGTTTAGCTCTGTCCATTAGCCCTGTCCATTCATGTTATAAAGAGTGTTTCAGCCCATAAAGTTTTAATGTGCCTCTTAAATAAAACACAATACCAGGCCGCTGCCAGAACAGAGCATTTTCTTCCATCCTGTGAGTTTGGAAATTTGGCGTCTTTTGATAATATGGCGGTGCCAGCTACGTTTGACATTCAAGTATCTGCATAAGTTAGAGAATACATGTCCGATTAACCACAGGACAAAAAGGGACTTGGGCCAAAATGAACACATGGCCAAAGCCTCGCTGTTTTAGGTGATTGCTGTGATGGTGAAAGGCTGGAAAATTATCAGTTGCTCAAAATACATTTGAAAACTGTTTTACTATTGGGGGAAGAAATTAGAAACTGAGGGTAGTTGGTTGTTTTCATGTTGGATGGATGTATCTTCGATTGAACGTATAGCTGACTGATACAGCACTGAATTCTGATGAGGACATGACTAAAGTGCCCTTGAACAAGGCACTCAGCCATTGATGGGGCCAGACACCGCTCTGAGTAAGTGTGCTCACTTGATAAGAGTTTACGATTATATGCAGTATTGAATAGAGAATAATCAATAATGTCAGAGTGACAGCAAGAAACAGAGATGAACGTCTGAATGAAACTCGGCCATTTGTACCGGTGAAAACATCACCTGATGCTAGAAGGCTGCGGTGATAGTCTAGGCAGAGGAGGAAATGCCAGGGATAGTCTGGGCCTAAAGAGCAGGAACATTGGATATGTCCGTGGCATGCAGATAAAGCTTCCAGATAGTATAGGACAGCAGAAAGCTCCATGGTAGTGAAAATGGGTCAGAACTTGCAGTGGCACCCAGTCAGGGCAGAAGGGCAGTAGTTCCGCATCAGACTAGATCAGACTACATAGGTTGGGCAGTAGTTCAGCTCAGGCAAAGAAAACTCAAATACACTTAGTTCTGACAGAAGGATGGGTTCATCGATTCCTGGGTGGGTTACATGCGGTACACAAATTCCTCTGTGTTGGCAAATGGTTGCACATTCTAATGCTTCAGAAATCAGAGTCCCTTCGTTTCTTAATGGGCCATTTCATAAAAAAAAAAAAACTTTATTAACACCTTAACTAGTGAATTATGCAGATTTTTTGCAGATTTAGAAGTTTAGCTAAATTAAAAGTAAGTTTTGTATGGTTTGTATGTTCTTTGTGGACAGATTTGAGATTTACTGGTGGACATGGCAAATATTTAAATGTTTAAAATCTTTAAATGTTAAAAATCTTTAAATGTTTAAAAATTTAAATGTTTAAAATATTCCAACAGAATATCTCTGCTTGTGTCAGGAGGACAATAAATAAATAAGAAAAATATGAAAAGAGCGCTTCAGTGTTGGCTAACTCCACAAACTTTGAGTTGCTTGATGTTGTAAAGCCCCGGGATTTATGTGATCCCTCTTTGTTCTTGTTTGTTCAGGGATATAACAGATGACGAGGGCTTTGTGGATGAACTGAGGCAGACGTTCCGTTTCTTCGTTTCGGTTCTGGTTCGGCGAGCCCAGAAGGTAATCAACAGCATGAATTAATGGGAGCTGCTGGGAAAGTCACACACCCTGATGCATACAGTGCAGTGCTTGACTTTTAGGCTCTTTGTCTGGGACTTGAATCCACATGTTACATGAAGTCATCCAAATGCAGAACGAGGTCCGTCACATTTACAAGTGATGGTACAACTCCCTCTCTCTCTCTCTCTCTCTCTCACTCACTCACTCACTCACTCACACTCACACGCACGCACCTCCCCTCTCTAACCCACCGGGTAGCAGTAAATCACATTAAGGCTATTCACCCTAAGGGTTATTTCTAAATGTAGATGTTTTCTCACCTAAAGTAATTACATGCTCTGTGTAGTTTCGTCTGGCCCACTGTCAATAAGTGTCTTGAAGTCTGGATGTCTCATTCTAGGTAGACGTACCGTCAGTCGCCACCGGCAAAATGATGAAGGCAGCCATGAAGCACATAGAGATTGTTGCTAAAGCACAGCAGAAAGGTATGTCACTGGTAAACAGTAATATGCGTATGGCTCATTGGTAAGCAGTCGTAGGTTGGAGGTTAGGGAAACAGCCTAGTAACCGGTGGGCTGCTGTTTTTTTTTTCCCTGAACCAGCAGTAACAACTAAAGTGCCCAAGTGTGCTCACTCCCCCTAGTGTGTGTTCACTAGTGCGTGGTTATTTGGGTGTTTCATTTTACATATGGACTAAATGTGCAAGATCAAATTCCTGGCAAAAAATGGCCCTAAACTCTAAACCTTCACCTAAATAAATATCAGGTATTAATATGTGTATCTCTCTCTCTCTCTCTCTCTCTCTCTCTCTCTCTCTTTATTTCTCTTTCTCTCAGATGCTTTTGACAGTAGAAATGTTAGTAATTGAATTTGTATTATGTGCGCACAGTGAAGAACTCTGAGGGACTGCAGGAGGCTGCGCTAGAGGAATATGGGGCTGATCTGCACGTGGCTTTGCGCAGTCGCAGAGATGAGCTGCTCTATTTGAGGAAACTGACCGAGATGCTCTTCCCCTACGTCATGCCTCCTAAAGCAACCGACTGCAGGTGCTAAGAACACACACGCGCACACACACACACACACAAAATAGAATAGTCAGAGTTGTATTGTAGTAGTAATAGAGAGATGTATGAACCCTGTTTTCCATTAGAGGGCAGTAAAGAGCCTTTGACAGAGGTTCTAGACTTTTTAGTCTGGGTGAAAGAGAGACACCAGTGGCTGTACAGGAGTTTGGGTGCCTTAATCAAATTGCATATTTGGCTGATTTTAGTAACACACCACATTTTGCCACATTCTGCAAAAGTTCTATCACACTTTTAAAGCACTTGGAGACCTAGTTTTTATCTATTTTTGCATATTACATATACTTAAATATTTCAGGTCTACTTTTAATATTAGAAACAAAATCCTGGTTTTAAGTGGCTATTTCATTTGTTGAATGACAAACGCTGTGTGCAAAAGTAATTGACCCAGCAGCAATTGAACTGAAGCAGTGCATGATTCCAGGCTTTGAAGATATGAAAAATAAAGTCATTGAAATCTACCAGACCTGTAAGGATTACAAAGCCACTGCTTAGCCTCCTTGGACTCCAGTGAACAACAGTAGATGGATAGATAGATAGATAGATAGATAGATCCTCAAAGTGAGACAATGTGGAACACTGGTGTCCCTGACTGAAGACTGACTGTGGCGTTATCTATCGAGACTTTCTCTGGTCTTATTCAGGTTTAAATTTAACAAAGCAATGACTGAATGGTAGACACAACAAGTCAGAAATGGAAACAAGAAGTGTCACACAGTCAAGGCAGATAAAGCTGCAACTCGGACCGCACAGGATGGGCAGTAGTTCAGCTCAGGCAAAGAGAACTCAAAGATACTTAGTTCTGACAGGAGGATGGGTCCATGGATTCCGGGATGGGTTAAACACAATGCACAAATTCCTCTGTGTGTTATTAAGATGGTAAGACCGGAGCTCAGTTGTTGCATGTCAGCAGAGACCTCTAAACCGTTGACCCATGTCGCTGTTTTAACCACCACAAGAAAAATAGCTACCCTTTCACCCACAGACGCCAGACTTCACGACTCAAGATTATATCGTTGAAGTAAAGGCGTAGTGCTTTCTCCGTCTTGTTTCTCCACATGCACAGTAGAAGAACTCATAAACGCCATACGCGTGCCGATTAACGTGATTACTACGCTAAAGTTCAGGTCGCTTTATTAGATTTCTTCTAATCAGGTAATTACTTTAATATGATCTAAGAAATCTGAGTTGCCTTGAGTGCTTGGTTAATCCAGTGACCTCAGCTGTCAGGTAATGCTTGTATCACTGTTGTGCATGTAGAGACTGTAAAAGCTACTGGCTCTGGAGGAAATAAACATGTAGTAGGTTTGTGTAGCGGACAGTACCGGCATGCAGCTATACCAGACAGGAAGTATTGCAAGAAACCACTGATAAACATCAAGTGGAAACTTTTTTTTTTTGCACTCATCACTTTGTGAAGCTGTGTGGGAAATATACATATATTTTTAAATGTCTTAAAAGATCAAACATCAAATATCGGCAAATATCAGATACCAACCCCTAATGCACACGTTCAGACAACTACTGAATGTGCACAACCATAGATTAAAATGTCATACACTGTGATGTAAAGTGTAAAACTCTAAACGTCATTTTACAGTCACATCTAATATGTATTATTCTATCAGGAATATTTATTTGGTCAGGTGTGAGAGGTGTGCTTGCTGCTTTCTGGACGTGGAGCATTCTGGATATTCTTTTATGTTAAGATCTTTCTCAGAATCATCTACGTAATTAATTTCATCATTTTACAGATCCGTTGTTTGAACCCTATAAGGAGTATTTAGCATCATATAGCTCTCAGTTTATGCATATAGAGTAACTTGTGGAAAGAAGCCCCAAAGTCTAAGGTTACTGCCCCACGTTTTCTTGATAGTGGCCTTTATGTGGTTTATACGCTTACTGAATGGCTGAATGGCTGTGGTCTAATTAATTGTGATGGCCGCATTACTGGGGATTTGGTCTTTGTCAGACAAGCCTGTTAGTACAGCACAGAAAGTATGTTTCATAGTTTTGATCTCAGGCTCCTCAACAGGCTAGAAATTCTCAGCCTGATTGACATGCAAAGTGCAGCTCTGCGGATGGACAATTGTCCATAAAGCTGTTTCGTTCAAAACACAAGCAAGACAGCTCCATCTCCACAGCCTGTTTTTCAAAGGCAATACAAATATGCAGTAAATTAATAAGTGTAGGTAGATGTGCAGTTTACAGTTCCACTCAGTCAGTCAGAGCAACATTGGCACAGACAGACTTCGATAGCTGGTGTTGGATTTGTGGATTTTTAGTAGTTTGTGATTATAAAAGAGCATGATTAGTATCACTCTATCACCATCATGTTTAAATTGCAAATAATACTAGCATTATTATTATTATTATTATTATTATTATTAGTAGTAATAATAGTGGTAATATTATATATTATTAATTACATATTAAGTAATTGATATAAAATAATTAATAACATTTATATTTCAAATGAATTACTTTTTTTGCTGTATCTAATTTAAAAATAGTCTTTTGTTTTTGTGATTTCATTCATTACAGCATTTTGGAAAAACTTGTTAAACTGTAAATTACTAATTTACAATTACCCTAAGAAGTCGATACATTTAAAAATGTTCGTTATCTGCAAAACATATAAAATGAATTTATGATATTGTTTAGCTTCATGGCTAATTTACACTTTCTCCAACCTGCAGCAAAAGTAGTTTTATATACCTGGGACAAGTTCTGTGAAACATTTATGCCGTCATAAAGGTACAGGCTAGACACACACACACACACGCACACACGAATATGTAATACTGTATATACATATCATGCCTCTACACATACATACTGGATGTGTTCTGAAACTACCGAACGTAAAGTTCTAAATGGCACATATGACACAAATGCACACTCGTATTTAGGTCAGATGAACCACGTACACTTGTTAGCAGTACCTGGAGGTGAAACCTCAAGTCCCACAGTAACTCATTCATATGACTGTTATAGTTATAATGGTAACGCCTTACCCTAAGTGTAGACTAACTTACATGAACTAATACATTAACAATGGTCAACTGATGCAAAGTAAACATGTAACTACTCCATTAATTAATGTTGGTTTTCACATGTTGACATAATTTACATAGTGATGCATCTGTTAACATGAACACCCACTTAGTACTATATTAATAATGGTCAGCTAATTTTAAGCATACAAGTAATAACTACAAGTCATTTTCATGTACTGTAGTCATACATGATTGGTAAGCCACTGTTAAGAAATGCCTTAATTGGCTTTAATGACACTTAATAATATGTTTAATATGCTACATTCTGATGTATATGATACTTATCATTCTGTGTGTATTGCAAGAAGGAATTACATATACCATATATTCTCTCATATCACTCAGGCCTGGCTGGGGCAGCATGCTGAGGTTTTTACTCACCTTCTAACTTTCTCTTCTTTTAGCTTCATTTTATTATGTGCCTGTGTGAGTGTTAATGTGACATATATCATCATACATTTTGAAAATATAAATAAACACGGATTCTCTACATTATTTCCATCAAAGGAAACTACTCAGAGAAAACAATATGCTTTGTTAAAACCAACTATGCCTTTGCAATGCGCAACTAAGATCTATTAAACATTACTTAACATTTATAAAGTTTTGTTCAGTGAATTGAATATGCCTGGTGTAAAGTGAAAACCCATCATGCCTTAGTAATGCACAACTAATATCTACCTACTCGATCGTCATCTTGGCTAAAAACATCAACAAATGAGTAAACAAACATTAAAACTGAAGCTAAATTAATAATAACTTGTCAATAACAGTGTGAACAAAAAAAATCAAGGCTACTGTGATGCATGTGCTGGTATACAGTAGTGTGGTATAGACATATGGTGTTATTAAAGATGTATGGTGTAGACACGTGATAAAGGCAGGGACCAGCTTTAAAGCTGTACTTGACTGACTATATAAGGTCGTCCTGTTTAGCGTGTTTTCCATTCTAACTCTAAAGCTGTTGTGTTGGTAGCATCCTTTGCAAATGAAATACGCCTCAGAGAGTAGTTCCAAAGCAGTTAGAGCCGTTGGGAGAGTTGGAGAGGAGTTGCGTTGTATTAAGCCCATTTTTTAATTTTCATATATCACAGCAAATATCATCTGTACAAAAACAGCAACATGCTATATGTTTTTGTTGCTTGTATTTTATATAAACACATAGATCAAAGAGCTGTCATATGTTAGAATTAAAAATTACAGTTGTACCGTGCAAGACATTCACTTACACCATACAAACACAATGACATTTTTTACATATTAATGAAGCAGTTCTGGATCAGTAAGCCGTTTTAATCTGAACACGCCTCAAGGTTAGTTGAAAATAGAGGCAACCCACCTGAGGCCTGAGCCACGAGCAACACCGTGGTGGAAAGATCGGTTCATTTAAATGAATCGGTTGTTTAGATCTTATGAATCAAGCGTCTGATTGAACTCATTCAGTAATTTTGTGTTATGATTTTATAACGTTCACTTTTGTTTATGTTACATGATAACACACGTTATTATGACTTACACCTTGCAAGTTTGATTCGGTCGAATATCTAAACTGATTCTCTAAAGTGAACGGGATCCGTTTGGTGAAATGAAACATATTACCTCCGCTGGCTGGGCCAGGTCTGGTATGGTCATGTGTTGTATCAGGGTTACTGCCTGAGCCTTCGTGTTTTTCTGGCTTCTTGGTCCATTTGTGAAAAACCGGTGCCGAGGTAACGGGAACTGAGATGGGAGCACGTTCACCTTCCTAACGTAACTAAACAAACACTTCTTTTAGTCGCGCATGACGCAGAACAAGTATCGCCTGTGATTGGCTTGTGAGAGAGCTGGATTAATCCGATTGGCTGGAAGAAAGCGGGAATTTTATGCTTCTGCCCAGATAATATACTTCAGCATGAGTATACTCTAGTGAGAAGATCCCAGGAATGATACTCAAAACAAAAGTGCTTAGATTAATCGATGGGAAGAAAACCAAAAGATGTACGCTGAAACTAATTAAAGGGTCATGAAAAAACGCTCATGCCCAAAACTAGATGCAATAAGTGCAACAGGTCCATGGTAATAGCTTCACGTTCTCATAAAAAGGACCAATTTACATGATAAGTAATTAATTCTGTGTACCCTCCATTACTACATTGTACATGTCACTAAGAAGCTATTGTTGTTCACTTCAGGCACATTAAATTCACTGAACAAAACTTTATAGATGTTTAGTAATGTTTAATAGATGTTAGTTGTGCATTATTAAGGCATAGTTGGTTTTAACAGAGCATATTGTTTTCTCTGAGTAGTTTCCTTTGATGAAAATAATATATAGAATCAGTGTTTATATTTATATTTTAAAATGTATGATGATATATGTCACATTAACACTCAGACATGCACATGATAAAGCTAAAAGAAGAGAAAGTTAGGTGAATAAAAACCTCAGCATGCTGCCCCAGCCAGGCCTGACGCAGCATATTAAACATATTATTAAGTGTCATTAAAGCCAATTAAGGCATTTCTTAACAGTGGCTTACCAATCATGTATGACTACAGTACATGAAAATGACTTGTAGTTATTACTTGTATGCTTAAAATGAGTTGACCATTATTAATATAGTACTAAGTGGTGGTTCATGTTAACAGATGCATCACTATGTAAATTATGTCAACATTTCTTGTGAAACCAGCATTAACTTAATGTAAAGTGTTACCATTGTATGTTACTATTTATATTATAGCTGTTTGCCCTCTTACAGATTTCTGCAGTTTTAGCTCATTTGTCCCTTTATGTTTCAGATTATCAAACAGAATTAGTATCTCAGACAAAGATAACCTGAGTAAATAGTTCAAGTTAATTTCAAGTTCAGTTTTATTCAAATTAGTGTGTCAAATGTGCAAAAACAAAATAATTAGTTTTATTTTACACAGCACTATATGAGAAACTTGCACTGAAACAACATGGGTCTGCGTTTCATTGTCTCTGTGGCTGTCTTGCCGTGTCTGGTAAAACCCAAGTACAACAATAGTGCAACAGACGGCCTAGTGAAACCTCACTATTAGAAAAGAGGTTCCCTTTTTGCATACATGAAAACCTGAGAGACGTTTGTTAAATGATTTTCGTTTGAATGGACAAGCCAGGTATGTTGTACTAAAACAGTCCTGTGCAAAAGTCAGAGACCACCTAGAATTACAAGTTGACATGGTTGTTAGGTTAACTTGTTAACTTGATTATAACTTTTTTTTTTTTTTTAGAGATTTGCTTTCAGCTTTTTCAAGAAATCTACAGGGAGGTGTTTCCATATTTCCAAAGTTCAGTTTTAGAAGTTATTTACCTTTCCTGCTTCGGCTGATCCATGTGATCCCAAACACGTTCAGTGATGTTGAGGTCTGATCCATTGACACTGAAATCCTGGTTCATGCTTTTATTACGTCTAGGTTAGACTACTGCAGCTTTCTCTTTAATGGTTTACTCTCTAAAACCCTTCGCCCCCTGCAGCACATACTTACTACCCATTAAGCACCCCCCCGCTACACTGGCTGCCGGTTATAGAACCCATCCGTTATAAAGTCCTGCTGTTGACGTATCGGTCTGCCCCATCATGCAAGATGAGGTCCTCTGGCTGTTAATGGGTTCAGGCTTTCCTCTGTGGATGGCAGGTCCTTTTTATTGTTACTGCCCCCACATTCTAAAACTCCTTACCTTCATCTATTTGTTCTTCTCCCTACCTTTCCATTTTTAAAGATCAGCCAAATACATACGTTTTCTCATATTTTTTTTCGTTTCCAATGAATTGTAAAGCGTCCTTGGATATGTAAAAGCCGCCGTTAGTGTAACTAGTGTTGTTGTTGTTACTGCTACTCAATGGCCATTGTTACTGAACAAGAGTGGTGGTCTCTGACTTGTGCACAGTACTGTATGCTTTTTTTTTTTAAACTGGTGTTCGTCTGTTTTCTTTGTGCCTCTAAGTTAATCTGTGGTTGCCAGCTTTTAACACACTTTGTGGCACTTCAGCAGTCGTTCTCACACCCACGGTGCTTTTTCAGGTGCCTGTTATCGGGTGTCTTACTGTCATGGGCTGTGCCTAATGAGAAGAGTACATACTGCGTCGTAATGGATGTCCTCGGACATGTTTGGTTGAGACTGATCTATGTTTATGAAGAGCATCTGTTTTTCTGCACTGACGTCTCCTGGTCTTTACTTCTGTTTTTGTCATCAGGTCCCTGGCTCTACTGATCCGAGAGGTCATGACTGGCTCAGTGTTTCTCCCAACCATGGACTTCATGGCTGACCCTGTATGTAAACACTGTGTGGTGTTTAAAGTCGTTTGAGAATGACTGGCAGTCTCCATGCTTGTGTTGTAACTGTAATAGCTAGGTAGTGTAATTCAGCCAGATTCTGTCTATGCCATCCTTATCTGTTTCATCAGGTCCAGTTGCTATGTAGGTACACATTTGTTGTTAGCCTTGTCCCCCATGTCCTTTACCCCATCCGTCAACAGTCAGGACACTACAGGACCACCACTGAGCAGGTATTATTTAAGCAGTGGGTTATTAGTAGCAGTTTCTTTAATTAACTACATGAGGCATAACATTTTAATTGTGAGTCCATCGTTCTACTAATGTCCGGACTGTGTTAATTCAGATAGATAGTCTGTGTACTCTAAACATGCAGAGGTAGTACAGGTCAAATTTGTGTTATTATAAGAGGAAGTTGGAGGACAGAACCATAAATGATTGTGGCAGGTAAACTCGAAAGCAGGACCCACAGAATGCACGATATACAAAGTGGTAGCACTTCACAGCATGGCAGTTGCTCTGCATCAAATCAAAACTGAAGCAACCAGGCATTGATGTGGAAGGTGACCTGTAAAAACACTTAACACACGTTTTTAACACACTTAACACAGGTTTTAAATGTGTGCTGTTGCATGTGTTACTCCTTTTAAGTGCAAAATCCTGAAGTCACTAGTGTCCTACTGGCTTCTAACGCTCTTAAACCTAATACTCATAATATATCAGATGGCGGATGTGGCTTATTATTCAACTCTTAGAAATGTATTCAGAACCATAAATAATTATGGCAGGGAAACTCAAGAAAGCAAGACGCATAGAATGCACAATATACATAGCGGTAGCATTACACCTTAGCGCAGCAGTAACGCACACCACAGAACAAAATTGAAGCAACCAGACTTCAATGTAGGAAGTGCACTGTAAAGAGTCTACTGAATACACAGCTTTTCATTGAGTTAACGTCACAGAGAAAGTCACACACCTTAACACAGGCTTTTAAAGCCTCAGTGAATCGGGCAAATAACACAAAGGGTTTGTATGGTGTATTAAACATGAGTGTTGTGAACACCCAGAAAAACGTGAATAAAAAATTATGAGATATAAATAACACAGAACTAGCACTAATCAGACCTCTGAGAACTGTATGGGTGTGGCTGAGGAGCAGCTTGATTGACAGGTCCCTGTCCAACATGCCTAGCCTGCTCATATAGAACTAAACATCATTATCCAGGTTTATGTGACGCTAACTGAATTACAAACAGGCACAGACGTGGAGATGGATGGAAAACATGGACAGATGAAGCAACGGGTAAAGGACAGAGTAAATAAATGAACAAACTTGGGCAAACAAACAACTGGGTGAAGGAATGGATGAACAGATGTGCAGACGGATGAAGCAAGTTAAATCGGAATTGGAATGCTTGATGGCGATGCTGCATGTGTTACTCGTAAAGCCACACATTGTTCCAGCCAGTACTTTTACTTCAAGACATAAGCAGATTATAAAATAATATAACAACAGATAATGCTGCCACACTTTCAGATTAGTACTTGGTTGGACCAAGAGGTTACACCAGTTGTGCCTGCTTTGCTTCAGTTTGTTCATATTGGTTGGATGATGCCTAATGACACAGATTGTCACTTGAATGAGGATTGTAGAATGTTGACTGTCCTGGGTTGATTTGGTCTTTAGGGTCATCGTCCTGCTGAAAAGTTTAGTTTCTCCTAAGCTTTGTTTTTTTAGCACACTGAAGTAGGTTGGCCTGTAGTGTCTCCTAGTATATTGCAACATCCATTCGTTCATCAGCTTTAACAAGATGTCCGATTACTGCCTGAGAAATTGGACCGTGTCAGTAGCATGTTGGATGTTGGAGCATTGTAAGTTTTTTGTAAATTGGTGAAGTTTTGGTGGGTTTCGGTGAACCTGCAGCTTTGATCAGTAAACCTTCTCCCACATTTTAACTGGATCCAGATGTGCATTGATGTTATGGTTGTTATTATTTTTTTCTATCCTTCCATATATGCCAATTGCATGTAGAGCTCTTGAAATTTTTGGCTAGTACATATTCAGTCCAGCCTCTGAACCATGTAGCACCTTCTCCATGATTGTTGCCTTCTTGCTCTGACACAGAGTTTCACAGTCTGAGCAATGGCCGTTAAATTAAGTACAACAGTATTTAGAAAAGATGAACATTTTTAATAATTTACCATTAAAGGCCAATTGTACACTAATTGTGTTCACATTAGGTCTGTATCTTTCACCTGTGTAGACTTGGAACTTCCACAGCACAGGGGTTGAAATACGTTTGTTTAAGTAAAAAAAGTGGGCAGATAATTCAATGAGGTCACTGATTCAGATGATTTATCTACAATCTGATTCTTAGATGATAAGATTCTTATGAAAGTTGGGCAGTACACAAACCAAGACAGGGAAATCATGGGTGCATTTTGATTTTAGTGCTGGCAAATTACCTTGGCTGCTGTACATAACAGAGCAAGAGAACCAGCTACAAGCTTATGATAAAAGGAATCATGACGAAACTATTCAGGAGCCTGAAAAACCAAAGAGATGATGGGACATTCTGGTGAAGCACTATCCGCATGTTCCCCCGGAGTCAGCATCAGCATTTGATAATAATTCTGTTTTATAATTGAGCCAAACAAACCTCAGTAAATGATGTATCATAGAGCTTTTACAGGAAAGAAATTCAAAAAAGTTTTCTGTAGAGTTAGAAAAATCTCAATGACTAGGGGTGGAGTTGTTTTCCACATATTTCACACATGATGCTCACCTGCTTAATTTGACGGAACTGTCCAGCAAAAACTATGAGCTAAGTTTTCCACTTACCCCACATATAATTGGTCAGCCAGGATTGAACCATACTAAAACAAGACACAAACCCAGGTCTTTATTGAAGCCAGGCAGACGTCTTGATTTGGTTTAGGGAATAGTGGGAATAGTGTAATGGTAAAAAATAAATTGTTCAGCCGAACTATTCTAGACAAAAGGTGTTTGTGAATGTCGTGTCGGTGTATGAACACTGTACTGGATTAGGTGTGTTTGGTTCAAACGATCTGGAATGGAATCCGTAGTGTCCATATGCCTGTCCACCGGAGTAGGTGTTGGCAGAGCACCCTTGGCTTCTGGCAGTCTAAAGCTACAGGGTGAAGTTTTGTTTATTTTTATAGCTCATATTAAGTCATACTGTGTCCTAAGCCATATTTGCAGACCAGGATGTGGTTTGAACGAGTTGATATTTTTGAGCATGTATTAATGGGAGCGATGTGGGTTACTGTTGTATAGAACATGTATGATATGAAAGAAGCTAAATTTGGACATGAGATTTCTCAGTCCTGGTTGAGTGTCTAGATTTGGTGTCAGTAGAAAGCTGTGGAAATTTTTGTATATTCATTCGAGCCAATGTAAAAAAGTGTGTGTGTGTGTGTGTGTGTGTGTGTGTGTGTATATATATATGTGTGTGTGTGTGTGTGATTTGTTAGTACACTCATCATCAAAAAAGTAGTTGCACCGACAGGAATGAAAATTGGTGAGTAGGTTTGACATTGTGAGACATTCAAATGATTCAAGTTTCACGCTATTTGCTGTACCTGACTGACCCAGCAGCCACGATTGTGGACATTCCGTGAGCAGTGATGTCCTCCATGAGTCATACCGTTAGTGGCAGCACCATTGGCAGATGGCTGCACAACGCAGGACTACATGCACACAGACCTTTACAAGTTTACCACCACGTCAGCGTCGCCTAAGACTGCAGTTGTGTAACAAACTGGCTTCAAATACCAGCGGGTCATGTTCAGTGACAAGGCTCGCTTCGGTCAACGGCAAGCTGAACGGTTTATTGTCATGCGTCACACGTCCAGAAGACCTGGTGTCACTCCACCTCCACCCCTGCCGCACAATCAGCAGGAACTGTGTGAGAATATTCAAGCTTGATGGGATGGATTATCACAGGACACCATTAGGAACCTCTACAACTCCATGCTGAGACATCTGTGATGCTGCGTTAGCAAACATGGCGGCCCTACACCATACTGAGCGACACTACTTCTGTATCTGTAGCTCAATAAATATTCCCCATATCAGTCTACATGTATCATCATCTATTGATCCTGGTAGCCTTTATCCTCCTTCCTAATAGCACTGCAATCCCACACCTCCTTCTGGGTGCAGCTCTTCTTTTGATGATGAGTGTATATTCTTTATTTTGTAAGTTGGTTCTGATTTCTATCACACTAGAATGTGAAATTATGTATGACTTTGCATTTATCTGTCTGATTGAATATGTTTCTCTGCTTCCTTTCCAGGACACAGTGAACCACATGGTGCTTATATTCATTGATGACACTCCTGTAAGTGATTCTACTGAACACCGATGCTCGCTCATGAGAATAGAGACTGATTTATAACCTAGCTTTGATTGTATTTCTCTGGCCCTGTTTGTATGTACTGCCTAATCCATTGTACGGATCAGTCAGTCAGTCAGTTGATAGAAAAAAACCCGGATTACTGACTGTTTAACTGTCTGTTGTTGCTTCTCCATTAGCCTGAGTCAGCGACTGAGCCTCCGTCTGCGCTGGTACCCTTCCTACAGAAATATGCTGACACCCGCAACAAGAATCCCTCTGTAAGATCTGCTGGCAAACAAGTGAACTAAAACTTACTAGTGCATCCATTTTGTCTATTGTCTTCGTAACCACAATCCAGTCAGTCATTCAGTCATTCAGCTAAGCTTTTAGTGTTCCCTGACATGTATGCCCCACCAGAGAAGCCCACCATGTGGTTTCTGCCACTGCATGGCTTAATAGTACCTTAAAATATATATATGAAAATATGTGATATAGTTAACAGCCATATTGAAGCAGTGTTTTTTTTTTTTTTCCCCCATACTTTTTATAGAGCGCTGTTTCAGATCATCCCAATGTGTGTGGGCGGGGCTTAGGCATGCAGTGCTGACTGGTTTGGGGTTAGCTGTGTCATCCTTGCAGATCCAGTGTAAAACTGAATGAAATCGAAGGCACCTAACATGCCTTTCCGGATTGACTGATGTATTAGTCAGGGTGCAGATTGGATCATTTGAGTTGCATACTGTGAAATGCATGTGCATAGATGTGCATCTGTATGCATGCTAGGTGCTGAAGCTGGACCTGAAGGAGATCCGAGCGCAGCAGGATTTACTGTTCCGCTTTATGAATTTCCTGAAACAGGAGGGAGCCGTGCATGTGCTGCAGTTCTGCCTCACTGTGGGTAAGGATCTCTCTCTGTCTCTGTGTCTCTCTCTCTCTCTCTCTCTCTCTCTCTCTCTCTCTCTCTCTCTCTCTCTCTCTCTCTCTCTCTCTCTGTGTGTCTCTCTCTCTCTCTCTCTCTCTCTCTCTGTGTCTCTCACTCTCTCTCTCGCTCTCTCTCTGTGTCTCTCTGTGTCTCTCTGTGTCTCTCTCTGTGTCTCTCTCTGTGTCTCTCTCTCTCTCTCTCTGTCTCTCTCTCTCTCTCTCTCTCTCTCTCTCTCTCTCTCTGTGTCTCTCTCTCTCTCTCTCTCTCTCTCTCTCTCTCTCTGTGTCTCTCTCTGTGTCTCTCTCTCTGTCTGTCTCTCTGTCTGTCTCTGTGTGTGTGTGTGTGTGTGTGTGTATATATATATATATATATACAGACAGACATATAAAACAGTAATAATAAAAAATAAATAAATAAATTTAAAATAAAAAAATAATCATTTAACTGTTAATACAGAAGAATCTATAGATGTTTAATAATTACTAATTAATAATAGTTTAGGAGAACTAGAGAATCCTATGTTACAGATATAAATATGGGTATGATGGTGGAAACATATTGGTCACTGCCCCGGAGTGTGTGACACTCATATAACTATCTGGCTGAGGTGGGCGCTGCCGGACCCTCTCCTAATATAATCCTTAGTTTATCTATTTCCTCTAATGTCCTGAAACCAGTCACATGGTCCTCTAACTGATCAAAACTCTCTCTCTCTTTCTCTCTATTTCTCTTTCTCTCTCTCTCTCTCTCGCTCTCGCTCTCCCTCTCTCTCTCGCTCTCCCTCTCTCTCTCGCTCTCGCTCTCTCTCTCGCGCTCGCTCTCTCTCTCGCGCTCTCTCTCTCGCGCTCTCTCTCTCTCTCTCCCCCTCTGTATATTCATGGGTTGTGTGTGTGTGTGTGTGTGTGTGTGTGTGTGTGCACATGCACATGATGCTGTGTTGTATTTATATTTTGGTCAGGAACTTGCCCAACATCCTGTGAGTTGTCTATCTGTGTGTTTCTGCACGTGCATGCTTGTGCTTGTATCTGACTCAGGATGCTGTGAGTGTGTTATCAAAGCATAAATGTTCTAGTAATAATATTCTATTGTTCTGAGTGTGTAAATTTTTTATGTGTATGGAATTACATAGCAATAATCACAGTAATAATGAAGGACAAAAATACAAAACACTTCTTTGTAGTTATGAAGGTTAAATTTGTGTTTAGGCTCTAGAGAGGTCATCGCTGTCCACAGTAAAACAAATACCGAAATGGCAACGGAAGAAAAAAACGTTTAATTTGAAAGCAAGTAAAAAAGACTTGTTTTCCCAAGCAATTTTGGGCCATTTCTGTTCATCATGAAATTTTCACACAGTGTAAACAGCAGCTACTGTGTTCCAATGATGCTTAAAGGTCTATAAATTTCAACAAAATAGATGCATGTTTTTCGTAGAACAGTGACACACAACAAATTGATCACAATCTTTGTGTGAACAGAGGGCAGACGTAATTATGGCATTTTTTAGAAAAAGGCATCATTTCCATTTGCATGCTGACTTTAACATATTGGGGGGCGGGGACCAAACATCTGCCTGATTAAAATGTGCCATAATTTGCATTTTCATTTATTATTTTATAATATTTTTATTGCATTTAAATTAACCAAATACAACACAAGTAATTGTGTTCTCACTACACGTTCACTAGTAGCGCTGAGTTGGCTTCTACACTGCACGTTCACCCCGTAGGGTTGAGTTGGCTTCTCACTGCACGTTCACCCGTAGCGTTGAGTTGAGTTGGCTTCTCACAGAGGAAGGATGGGAGAGAGAAGTTGCTGCACCTTATCAGATCTAAAGAAGAATAGAGCTTGATTTGCTCCACTCTCAAAGCTGAAAGCTTCACCTACGTCCTATTTCATGGAGATTGCCCGTGTTGGTGGTCTCCCACGTCTTGCAGGTGCTTGTTATTTTTGTGGAACTCCTGTTTTTTCGCATGTCTGGTGATGTTCTTTATGCCAACAGATTATGTCATATTTCAGTGCTTCTCATTCTTTTTCTCTCATGGAGGAATGAAAATTATGTTCGTCTCTGATGCATCGCTCTCTTTCTGAATGAGTATCATTGCTAATGTGAAAGCACGGTTTGTTTATTGTTCGTCCATGGAAAAGATTCCAACGTCAAAACATTAGTTCTGCACTACATCCCTACCCTGCTGGTCCCACACACACACACACGTGCACGCCTGCCAAGTCTCTGTGTTCCACACACTGTGTGTGTGTGTGTGTGTGTGTGTGTGTGTGTGTGTGTGTGTGCAAACTCTGTGTGTGTGTGTATACTTTGTATTGTTATTATTGTTATGAAAACTCTGTGTGTGTGTGTGTGTGTGTGTGTGCAAATTCCATATGTGTGTGTGTGCAAACTGTGTGTGTGTGTATACTTTGTATTGTTATTATTGTTATGAAAACTGTGTGTGTGTGTGTGTGTGTGTGTGTGTGTCTGTCTGTGTCTGTGTGTGTGTGTGTGTGTGTGTGTGTGTGTGTGTGTGTGTGTGTGTGTGTGTGCAAACTCCATATGTGTGTGTATACTTTGTATTGTTATTATTGTTATGAAAACTCTGTGTGTCTGTCTGTGTCTGTGTCTGTGTGTGTAGAGGAGTTCAATGATAAAATCCTGTGCCCTGAGCTGAGTGACACGGAGATGAAGTATTTGCATGATGAGGTGCAGAAGATCTACGTGACCTATTGCCTGGATGAAAGCATCGACAAGATCAGCTTTGATCCGTTCATCATCGAGCAAATCCACAACAGTGAGTCGTTGTTTAATTTCCATGCCACTTTTGTAAACCACATGTGGTGGATTGTTGTTTTCTTCCAGAGGTTGTTTTGTCTAATTGTTGTGTAGCTCGATTGTACCATCATCAGCTGAAATGTACTCACTCACTCACTCACTCACTCACCCGCCAACACTCCAGCTATGAGAAGGTTAGCTAATTCTTGATAAATACCAGTTTCCTTTATGGATTTGGAAAGCAGTGTGAGCACCAATCACATGACCAGTTATTTGGCCTATACCATGTTATTGTATCTTATAAGCTTTATATTACAACATATAAACGTTTAAAGGGTCATGTAGCCCTAACACTTCGCCCTAGCCCTCCATCTCAGCAACAATCAAGACAACTCTCCCCCTAGACGTAAACACGCAAAATGGAGGGGTATGGCTAAATGTAAGGGGTGAAATGGAATTGGCCCGAAGTGTTGCTTCAGTTAGGTGAAACAGAACTACGGACTACTGCCTCCCCCCTTAGGATGGGCTTGTAGACCACTACAGGGTGCTTCACAGCCCACAGGTGGTCTGTAGCCCACATGTTCAGAAACCCTGGCTTACATCACCCCATGCCTCTCTTGTGGTTGTGTTTAAGGCAGCTTGCGTTGACGTGTTCAGCTTGGAATTTGAATTTATGCTGAAACGTAACTGCTTGAGTTTGTGGATAGCTGTATTGACCGGTTACCATGCTGACTAACCTAGCTAGCTATTAAGCAACCTAACCAAAGACACAAACAACATCTGCTGCTTTCTTACGCCTTAGTTTTTATCAAATGTTCCCTACGTGTGTGCAACGCCTGCAAGATGTAAAAAAGAAGAAACAGCAGATATGAGCTTTTCCATGTTTACCACCACACTGTTGAGAATTGGAATGAAATGCCGGTAAGGACAAGAAGTGAGAGATTGGAAGCTGGAGACCCTTGTGTCTACGGTTGGTCTAAAGAATATGTTGGAGCATTTACAGTGTCCCTTCACTATGTCATAAATCATTTGTGTGAAGTTGAGCCTACCTGATTTGGCGCAGCTACAAAACCCATACGAGACTACTGGTCGTTCTATCACCTGCTAGTGTGAAGCCACATTCAGTCTTACACACTTTTACCTCTCTAATCTGCCCACAGAGAGTTATTGGTGTGCACACTTTTTTACTTTTTTCCACGTTGGCCATAGTCAAATGTGGAATTGGAGCTTTCACTGTGCTGCCATGTAGGAGAAGCTTGACCATATGAGATGCTGACCTTATGGTTGGGTGCACTATGATTTATGCTCAGTTTCTAAGTGAGCATGCACACATTAAATTATCATTTGATAATCATTTAGGGATTATTAGTCTTCTGCTAACTGTACAGGCCCTTCATTGACGTATTTTGACATTCACATATATTCTGTGGGAGACAAGTCTGGACTGCACTCTGTGGTTATACGTCTGAATGCTGCTGTAACCCTGAATGTTTCTTTCCCCTTTGATTGGTAATGGTTACTTAATCGATGTAGTTACCCATGTCATGGGAACTAATTCACTTCATAGTGAAGTGACAGACCCAGACCTGTAAACATTATGCTGGTAACAGGTCCTGATCTGAAAGGATGGCTCATCAGATCACAACCATTTCAACTGTCCGTCAGTCTATTTCAGATAAGCTCATGCTCAGAGCAGTTGGCAGAAGTATTGACACACTGTGGCTTCCACTGTGCATAGTACATTGGATTGCATTGGATTAATGCAGTGATGAACAAGGTTTTTTTTGACAACAGAGGTTAAAAAATAAATAACTGTGGCCAAAGTATTCCTGAGCCTGTGAGGTGATATTCATAATAGAACCTATAACCAATTGAGGGTCCCAGGAATCCAATGGAATTTCTGGGAGTATTTAAATGTTTCAGTGGTGATTAGACAGTGTTAAGAGTGAATACCTAAAATCCTTGCCGACACTGATTCAGGAAAGGTCATGTTGTTCTAAAACATCTTTCTAGATGCGGTTAAATGCACACTTATACCCAAGTGTGAGCATTTCACAACACTTTAGTTTTACAGTGCTTCTGTCGCAACTTTTTTGAAATATGTGGCAAGCAGTTTTGAAACGAGTATGCATATACACTCATCGTCACAAGGATAGCTGCACCCGGAAGGAAGTGTGGGATTGCAGTGCTGTTGGGAAGGAGGATAAAGGTTACCAGGAACAATAAATGATGATCAGTTTAGACTGATGTGGGGAATATTTATTGAGCTACACATACAGAAGTAGTGTCTCTCAGTATGGTGTTGGGCTGCCATGTTCATGCAGCTTGAATATTCTCACATCGTCCCTACGGGTTATATGGTAGGGGTGGAGGTGGAGTGGAGTCATTCATTTTGGACGCTCACACGGATTCGTTGGTCATCTCCACTAAGACAAAAGCGGGACTCATTACTGAAGATGACCCGCTGCTATTCGG
The DNA here is from genome assembly GCA_024036415.1 of Prochilodus magdalenae. Classification (NCBI taxonomy): domain Eukaryota; kingdom Metazoa; phylum Chordata; class Actinopteri; order Characiformes; family Prochilodontidae; genus Prochilodus; species Prochilodus magdalenae. The sequence continues at coordinate 489,936 of JAMWET010001405.1, read as the reverse complement.
ATTCACTCCATGACCATCTGGCACGAACACCATTGCAGTGTTTGATGATGGCATCGTGGTGTTAAGGGCAGTCGTGCATGTAGTCCTGGATCTTTCAACTGTCTGGCAATGGTGTGAATCATTCGCATGTGTCACGATGTCAGACCTACCAACCAAGTTTGATTCCTGCCAGCTACTTGTGCATGTGTTCTTTTGATTGTGTGTGTGTGGTAGCATTTAATGAGGCGTTGAGGAAGAAATCCAGATGTGTGTAAGTGTGTATATATAACTTTCCGTGTATAATGACTGCTCATTTTCTTTTTTTATAGTTGCAGAGGGCTCATACACAGATGTTGTGAAGCTGCAGAAGATGCCTTGCCTCTTTGAGGCTTATGAGCATGTCCTGTCATTGCTGGAGAATGTTTTCACCCCAATGTTCTGTCACAGTGACGAGGTAGTGTACCACACTGACTCACAGCCCGGACACTGATTACTATTTATGGCACTGGTTTGGTGCCGGTTACCGAGGGGAAACCTCTATTTACCTTGCTAAAATAAAAATGATGAGGCAAGCCAAGAAGTATGTGGCATAACTGGTCTCGGTACCGTTTGCCTAGACAACAGTGGTGAAGTCATCCACAAAACACAAACAGCCCAAGAGACGTACAGTAAGAAGTACAGGACACTGGAAACTTCAGAGAGCACTCTTCTTTTATTTCACTTCTAGTAAAATGACCATTACATTACACAAATCTAAATAACAACTAAATCTAAAAAAATATGTTTGTATTAGGGATGCACCTGATGTCTGGCAACCAAACCTGAATAGTGAATAAGACCGAATACTTTATGCTGAACAGTATGTAAGTTTAATTAACCTGAGTGTTAACAGGCATTACAGCGAAGCAGTCAGGCAGTAGCTTCTCTCTATCTCTCACGCACGCACGCACATGCACGCTGATTCTGAGAGATAGTGTGTAGGTGTATGTATGTGCCGTCTTTGTGAATACAGTAAACGCGCCGACTGGGAGGTATTTCAGTCATATTGTGCTGTGTTGGGTTGTTGTTGGTGCGTCTGCTGGGATGTTGATGTGTCTGCTGGGATGTTAAGATGCTCAGTAAATAGGTTTAATCTGCAGTTTAGTAATTGTTGTTTCTTTAAAAACCAAAAACACGTCCCGGACAGCAAAACTGTTCTCGACAAAATCTGGCCCACATTCCACATTTTCGGGTTCATTGCGCTTGGGTGGACCGCTCCCAGTAGCAAGATTTGAGCAACATTGACGCCTCAGTTGGACCACACCTCAGCCACCAGTAGGCGTCTTTGCTGTATCTCTATCTTTCTATCTGTAGCTGTATCTTTGCTGGGCCACCTTTGGCTCACAGCAGTGCCGACAGTGGGCCAGGAGTGCCGTATCTTTGCCAGATGTGGCCCACATCTGCTTGCCCTCTGGGATTTAGCCTATTTAATTTATGCAACTGTGAAAAAAGCCAAAATTAATGAAACACTGATCGGTAAAACGTGTTCTGCATTTGGGCGTTATTTTGTGTGGTTTAGGTTTCAGCCAAATTTTTGTTATTTTGGTGCATCCCTGGTTTTTGTCTGTCTATTACGTTTATCACACCTTCCTTCATTTTCCTAGATTCACTGGTTTTTTTTTCATGATTTTTATTTTTTAGAAAATGCAGTTATATTACAATGTATTGTAAACAGTAAGCATATCTAAATATAGAAACGTACAATACCCTCCGCTGCTTGCATCCCGTGACCCCCAGATTCACTGTTTAATTGGCAAATACATTTTTTTTCCCCTCAGAAATGGCTGCTGAAAACTAATAACTTGTACTGTATGGTCATTTTGGCTGGATATGAAGTAAATGAATGGTTGACTTTTGCACAGTACTTATGTTAACTGGCTATAGCAGTGCTGGCTACAGGTATTGTTGAAGTTTTTAAAAATTTACACCATTTGCACAGCTCTGTTTTAAACACATCCCACTCTTTCTCTACAGTATTTTGAATACCTGCTGCGTGGGGTTGATTCACCTACCAGGAACGCTAAACTAAACCGGTATGTTTCCACCTCACAGCACCGTGTGTTTATTTAGGTGTGTCCCCTTCACACTGTAATAACTCTCATATTTATACTTCCCCATTTAGGCCAGGAAAGCTATTACACATTCAGCCTCTCTTTGTCTAAATACTTGGCGTATAATACAGGCACTGTAACGTTGACCTATCCATACTTAGTGCTGTGCCAACACAAATGTGTTCTTTCGTAGCATTGTTTACAGAATGTGGGTAAAAATCGGCTGCAGTGGCTCCTCAGCAACTCAACCTTTGACTCCATCCACTGGAGTTAGATGCATGGTGATGCTACAGCCATATGCGAGCAGAAATCCAAAAAAAGCATAATTGCTATTGAGCAAAATTGGATGTCAACTGCTATGCGTCGTGAAATTGCAGGGTCGGAGGCACCACGAGCGTAGAGTCTGTCAAGTGCTCAGCCTCTCAAGACCACTGCACACTGAAACAGCAGCATCCAAACACTGGTTATCATTGTTCTCATAATGCACACCGGTCCTTATGAAATCAGGCTCATAGCCAGAGTCGCATTTCTCTACAAGTGCATGCGCATCATGCAGGCATATGGGCGCGGTAGATTACACCCACCATTTCTGTTGTTGCTGTCTGTAAATAAGGGTTTATCATTTTCCTTCACAGTAAATGACTTGGCAGGGTCAAATACCAAACACGCAATCTCCCAGTGATAGTTTAATGCAGTGAGCATGATTGAATGCATAATGCACAGATGTCGTTCGTTGGCGCTGCACTCAGGGTATTGAATGCCTTTCAGTCAAACTGAGAACACTTTAAACACAGTTTGGAGCAGTACGTTACTGATGCTTGGTGACTCTGAGCACTGTTCAGTTTCTTGTTAGTACTTTGTTGGTACTTTGTTCTTTCAGACTGATGGAAACGTTACAACCCAGTCTCGTTCAGCTCGCTAAAAGAAAGCTGCTAGTGAAGTAGTAAATGATTAATGATGGTGAATCAACTTTCACCAGCGATAGAAAATGAGAATACCAAAAACTTTTGTCTATGGTGATGACAGTAAAGAGCTCAGCTCTGTGGTAGGCATCACATGACCACAGTACTGGGGTAACGCGGTCACCGTCACAGCCCTGCTGTTAGCAGCAGCGTCTTTTAAGTTGAGCTGTCCCATTGATTTTGCATTGTTCCATGGTTAAACTGTAGAGAAAGTGAATAGCAGTAGCATTTTGTGAACCTGTGCTAACATTAGCATGGTGGCAAATTTGCCATTGTTGATTCCTACCTCCTTAGTTTTCACTAGCCGGTGCCACGTGATCCCGCTTGGTAGCATAGCATTTTAAACTGGAAATGTAGGAGTATGATATCAATTTCTATGAAAGAACGCTTACGTAGGTGGATAGGTCAACTGACGGTCGGCCTTTAGAATTACTAAGGGATCACATCAGGGTCCACACAGCAGGAGCTTCACTTGTGTGACCGTTTTTTATGAACTCCTGGCAGTGAGAGAGGGAAACAAAGGAAGAAAGAATGTTTGTCTGGGACTGGGAGTAACTCCATTGTGCATGTTATTCCAGGAATTTGAGCTTGGATGACTTGAGGTAAGTTCATCAGCATGCTTACAGGCCAGCGTGACTTGAGCCTTTTCAGCCACTGCATGCAAGCCGCACTAGCCTGGATGCAGTTTGACGTGCCTGTATGTACCACATATGTGCACAATTAGGGAGTCGTATGTAGTGAGGTGGTTTATTTTCATTACTGAACTGAAAGACTTAGGGAAGCACGCATACTGCCTCTACTAGAGGAGGTTGGGGAGATCTGGAATGACTTATATATCTATCCCTGTGGAGTTTACTGACTTTGACCCTAGACCCTTTTAACACATGTAGGACTGCATGGTAGTGTTTGAACTTGCACATGTAGAATGTGTTTGTCCTGCTTTGCGTTGTAGTGTGGTGTACAGCTCACGGTGTAGTTATTCTTAAGGCTATATCACTTGCATCCTGCGACTCCTCCTCGGCAGTTTAATATTGGCCGGGACTCTGTTCAGTTTGCCACTCAATCCTTAACATACTGTACTGCAAATCCAAAGTGCTCCCAAACAGGATGTGAATGTGTTGGGTAATTTACATTTCAAGCAGCTTGGATAACCAGCCATCTGAGATAGTCCAAGCTGAAGTTAGCCTTATATTTGCCAGCTTTTTATTGAAATAACTAAAATGGGAAATGCAAATGGGAAAGCTCACAAATAAAATGCTAACTTCATGCTAACTAACCATTCCGGTTTATTTCATTCTTAAAAACTTCTGATTTATTTATCTATCTATTTATTTTTTTTTTTTTACAATTATGTTTTGTAGAACTATAGAACTGTAGAGACTTTTCCCACAGTCCCACCTTTTTTTGCATTTAATAGAACAGTTCTATCCCCATCAATATCCCACAACCCCGTACTGAATACACCTAGTGTTAGGAAACTATGATGACATTTCAGCCGTAGGGCTAAAAGTTTCTGCGCATGGAGGAAGCTCTCTCATACATAATGCTTACACACCAAGTGTCTCTGATACTGTTGGCTAACCATGCTCAGAATTGTTCTCTGGGATGATTTAATGTTGTTGATTTAGTTCCATCACTACGTCACTATTGTTCCACTACACTCTATTAGCTAAGCACAGGCTAGCTGGCTCTTTATGTTGGCAGCTTTTATGGCTTAGCTAGTGGGCTGCAGATCCACACAGTGCCACACACCACAGTATGTTTCTGTTTGTTTCTGGTGCTCTGTTGACAAGTGTAGCCACCTGTTCTGTGATTTTTCAAGCTCACACTAGCATAATAAGCAGGTGTAAATGTGCGTAAATAACACGGTCAGAGGATAAAGACTTCTACCCAAGAACACAAAATTGAGTGATGGGCTAAATGTACTGTGTGTGTGTGTGTGTGTGTGTGTGTGTGTGTGTGTGTGTGTGTGTGTGTGTGTGTGTGTGTGTGTGTGTGTGTGTGTGTGTGTGTGTGTGTGTGGCCAATTGATGCCACATGATGCTACCATAGCAAACTCTATCAGGACTCATTTATTTATATTTTATGGCAAGGGAATATTATCAGCTTGAACACCTCCTTTGCAGGCTTGTTCAGGTTTGCATCCATAAGTTCATGATCCCATCCTTTACAGCAAGCTCAACGACACCACTGTGAGAGAAACAGCCCCAGATTTGATCGTCCCCATCGCAGTGTTTTACACAACGTCTTAGTCTGCAGTCAGAGTGGAATTCTTCTCCAGGCTTTCTCCACCACATGTGGCCCTATTCTGCCAATGTGGAACGGGTTCTGTTCTAGTTTGCACACCTAATTTTTACCTGTTCACATTTCCATCAAATGATAAATGCATCCGAAACACAAAAAGTTACTTCCAAGCTGGAACCAAGGAGTAGTAGGTTCTTCAGCATGAACCGTAATGATCCACAGGCATGTCTGTTGTTGAGGATAAAGAAGGCAGCGATGGCGACACCCTCAAAGAGCGTGCAGTGGTCTGCTGAAGAACCTTCTACCTCTTCTGATCACCAGTAGTTGATTTGTGACTCTTTGGCTAAAATCAAACATCTGGGACAGCAGCACAAACGCTCGGAGGTCATCTGAGCTCTCCGCCATCTTGTTTGAGCTGTTCACTACTGTTGTACAATGGCCTTTGTTGACATTGATGCTGTATCCTGTGATGTTTCTTGGTTCCAGGAAAAAAAAATAATAACTGGCGCGAAAGCCGGCTGGTTCCCTGAATAGCACCAAGGTTCTCCAAAGCCTGAGTGGAACCAGTACTACAACCATAGTCAAAAAGGCTTTTCGTGTTTTTCTCTGAAACAATGTCTTCTTGGTTAACGTTGCCAGTGGTTAAAGTGTTCAAATACTTTTTGAGTCCCTGTATGTTTTTCCAGCTACATAAGCATTTTAATTTTAAGGCCTTAAGCCTAAATATAGGCATTTTAAAAGCATTAACATTATGATGTTCATGCTTATGTAGGAATTCATATAGAATGTTTTAAATGAAACACCTTTAGTGCTGAGCAAAAGCAGCTAATTAAGTTTTGGCCCCATGTATATATCGTTATGATGGATGCATATGAGCATATATTTTGGTGAGGCCTCTGGCCTTGAATCCCACTCTCTTTATAGAACATGACGAGGAATTGGCTCATCGCTCATGTCGTAAGAGACTGATCTGTTGAGTAATCGATGTGCAGAGCTTTTAAGAGCTGTTAATTTACCGCTAGTCTCGCGTCGTTTGCATTGGCAGACGTGTCCCTGCAATGAATGTTATTGTCAGTGATTTCATCTCGGCCTGTTTTACATCAAACAGCCAAGCCCGGATTTAGCCTCCATATTTAAAAGGGCCTGCCCAGTTCTGTTCCATCAGTTTGAACCAGAGCGTTTGTAGAGTTTGCACGCTAGCGTCTAAACAGCATGCTAGGCAAAACAAGCTGCAGTTAAATGGTCCTAGTAGACAGCATACAAAATAAAGAAACTCCTTTTCAGGAAAGCCCTGGATGGAGCATATCATTAGATTACATAAGTTCAAACCAGGGGGAAATGCGTATAGTAGTGTTGGTAGGTGTGCGGTAAAGGACAGCGTTTCAGGCATTATATTAGAAAACGCTATTTACAGAAATATGACGGGTATTGGAGAAGGAATATATCAGGTATTAGAGTAGGATATACAGTATATAATATAATATAAACATAGATGGGACCCTAAATGAAATAAAAAATGGGGAAAGGGGAAAGGGGCACACACGTCCTTCCATCTTCACTAATTCATGCCTGGCTATGCATATGACAGACACAAACAAGCCTTATCACTGTGTCTAACTACTCACATAAGGTTATGCTGCGTTCTTTCCAGTCTGACTCATCCTGTTGCGTAGGTAGTATGGTTTGCAAGTGATGTATACATAAAGCCACGTCAAAACAGGTGTCCTAAAAGATCTTGGGATTAGTTTGAAACAGCTGTTCTGCAGTCAAAGCCTCATTCACATCGAGGAGGAGATATCATAGCCATCAATCTTAACTGTGAAACGTGAGAAACGTGTGGTCTTCCCCCTAGTCTGACATCTGTGTGTGTGTGTGTGTGTGTGTGTGTGTGTCTGTCTGTCTGTCTGTGTGTGGCTCTGTGTGTGTGTGTGTGTGTGTGTCTGTCTGAGTGTGTGTTTGTCTATGTGTCTGTGTGTCTGTCTGTGTCTGTCTCTGTGTCTGTCTCTGTGTCTGTCTCTGTGTCTGTCTGTGTGTGTGTGTGTGTGTGTGTGTGTGTGTGTGTGTGTCTCGGTGTGTGTATGTCTGTGTGTGTCTGTGTGTGTGTGTGTGTGTGTGTGTCTGTCTGTCTGTGTGTATCTGTGTCTGTCTGTCTGTGTGTGTGTGTGTGTGTCTGTGTCTGTCTGTCTGTCTGTCTGTCTGTGTGTCTGTGTGTCTGTCTGTGTGTCTCTGTGTGTCTGTGTCTGTGTCTGTGTCTGTCTGTCTGTCTGTCTGTCTGTCTGTCTGTCTGTCTGTCTCTGTGTGTCTGTGTCTGTGTCTGTGTCTGTGTGTGTGTGTGTGTGTGTGTGTGTGTGTGTTTGTGTGTGTGTCTGTCTGTGTATGTCTGTGTGTGTCTGTGTGTGTCTGTGTATGTCTGTGTGTGTCTGTGTGTCTGTCTCTCATCATCCTCTGCTGCCCATGTGTCCACTTAAATGCTGGCACCTCTCGACATGCTCTGTGTAGTTCAGACTTCACTCCTCCAGGAGGGGCTGATATCATTTGCCACAGGCCTCTGTCCATCAACATGAAACTCCCACCCCCATCAGGCTCACCATCTATCAAATCCATCCTTACCCTCCAGCCCAGAATTCTAAAGCCCCTTCCCTTCTCATTGCAGTGAGTCAGGCTGTCTGTGTGTGTGCACGCTGGCTCCTGAAAAAGCCCTCCAGCCCTGATCTGAGAACAGCTCACCCTGCTGCTTTGGAGTCTTTACCCAAAAATGCTGATAAATGGAAATGTATGACATGTTCTGGTTGGAGGCTAGTTGTTATCTGAATTGGCATTTTGGTTCCAGGTTTTAATCAGTGTAGACGATGGGCAAAGCTGTTCTGAGGTCAGCGGCTGGGATAGGCGTGTTCCTGGAAAGATGTGTACTCAGCATGCTTCTTTTTGGATGCCTGCTGTGCTTTGCAGTTTGTGTATATCTCTCTTTGCACTGTTTATTTGTGTGTGAGTTCTGTTCATGTGCTTTCAGGCCAGTAATGTTATCTGAAGGCTGCCTAACTAGGGACTCATGCACAAGCACTGAATAATGTCTTTGAAAGCCATACTTAAGTATTCATGGACAGCTTAACTCCATTTTTGCAAGGTTGCATCATATTTAATATAGCAAATGATATTGTAGTAGTATTAGATTAGGGCCCCTAAACAAAACTGTGGGACCTTTTTGTTCATTTTTAACATTATATTTTCATAAACGTCATAAACTCCATGTAATAAAGTATTAGGTGAGGCCAATCATTCTCTGAGGGCTATTTTCTGCCATTGGTCTCACACACACACCCACACACACACACACGAGTGAAGTAGGAGGCAGAGAGCACACTTCCCTGCACGTGTGGGGAGCATTTGGAGGTTTAGTATCTTGCTTAAGAGCATTCCATACTGTCAGTTCAGGGAGAGTGGCACTGTACCAAAGTGTTTCACACACTGTCCGGACACAGTTTTCCATTGAGCAATTCATGAATTAAGCATAGGGCTGAAAGCAATTCCATGAAATTTAAAAAAAGCTGAGACTATTAAACATGTCCACATGTGAAAATATGAATGGAAATAAATTTTTTATGTTTTTTATGTTAAAGAAATGATACAGTGTCCTTATATGTGTGTGTGTGTGTGTGTGTGTGTGTGTGTGTGTGTGTATATATATTTTTTTTTATGTCATTCACTTCAATAAACATCATTTTGCAAGTAATGATGAAAGCTGTTCATTCATACTCCACTATTATTTCTCAAATGTATTATTCAGCATTCGTGCATGCGTTATGTAGGTAGCCTTCTAATAAAGGGTTTGTAAAACCTTTTAAATGTTGTTATAACTATATTTGAATGTAGTAATTTACAATATTTAAATTTTTGATTTCACATTCCACATCAATTTAGCCTCTCCTTGCCGATTTGCAGTGTGCATCCTTGACTCTGTTTTATTTACGTATTTTTTTCCCACGTTATTTTTGAAGGATTCTTTTCTGACGTATATGTTCATGTGCAGGAACCCATCTAAGCGTGGAGAGACATTTGGGATCAGCCGCATCGGCAGTAAGCTGAAGGGTGTGTTCAGAAGTCCCACCATGGAAGGAGCGATACTGCCCGCCTATACGATGGTCGAGGGTGAAGAGGATACGGTGAGACTCTCAAACACGTATACGCACACAGTGTGTGCTCACTGTCTCTCATTTAGGTGAGGCCAAGCAGAGAGAGAGGTAGGGTCATTTTTGTGCCAGAGGAATTTGTCTTCCCAGCCGTGAAGTGACACACACACACACACACACACACACACACACAGACACACACACACACACTTACACTTGCCCAGAGCGGTGAGCTGCCCTAACCACGGTGCTAGGGGAACAGTTAGGAACAGCTTATGGGCACCTCAGTTGTTACTGTCAGTTCAGGCAAACAAACCAACAAACTGATTTAGAGGGAGAGAATAAAGGGAGGGAGAGTCGAAAACCAAAGGGGAGTCAAAAACAGCAGATGTGTGTCTGTAACTTGGGGGTTTAAAAACAAGAGGGGAAGTGAGGAGCAGGTGGGTGTGATCAGTACTCTGGTGAGGAGGAACCGGAGAATAAAGTGTGATTAGAGAGTTCAGGACATGTGGCAGTGACGTCATCAGGTAGTGAGTTTGGGGCACCTGGAGTCATGACCTTAAGAAAACCCCTGAATCCTGAAGCCAGCTTTGTGTGAGGGTTCTTTGAAGCCTTCAAAAAGGTTCTTCACCCTGATTGGTCTGTTTTATAGACCTGGTTTTTCAGGGACTGTATTGAGAGTGTTTGTTTCGGATGGTAACAGGAAGTGATGGGTCTGCGCATTTAAGCGCTTAGCATATTTAGACGTTTAATTGTAAGTATGTTCTGTTGTTAACATGAACACAGGAAATGCTTGCTTGAACATCTGCAACAAGCTTAGGTTGATTTGGGTGGCGCACTCTGTCCCAAACCTAAACGGGAGAATCCACAAATCCACAAAGAGGGTTGGGAGGCAGTGCCAGTACGTTTTTGGACTTGTTGACAGAAAAACAAGCAACCAGGTGTTCAAACAGTTGGCTCCAGCAAATTCTGTTGGACCAATCGTAGACATGGGGGTCAGGGTTGCCCAGCTTATATTCTCTGAACTGTTTGTTCCTACCAGCATTTCCTTCCTACTCAGTTCTCAGCAGTGTGGTGGTAAACATGGAAGGGAAGCACATAACTGCAGTCTATTGTTTTAGCACAGTTTATATGATGCAGTTTTTTACACATACATATGAAGCAGTTACAAGCAGTTACCTTTTCATACGGATTTGTTGGTCAAAATGTGACAACGCAAGTGGCACCCACACCTCAAACACGCCCACAAAAAACACAGTTGGGGATAAGCAAGCGACTTTGGTTGCCTGCTAGTGTGAATACAGGGTTAAACTTCGTATTTAGGAATAAACTATGGACTAATGAATCAAATTTCACCATTTAGCAGCCTGATGGGTGAATCTGGGTTTGAGGGGAAGCCAGTAGAATGAAGACTAATTGCATAGTGCCAGCAGTGCGGTTTTGACGAGGAGGAGTCAAGGTCTGGTGCTGGTTTTCATGATTTGGTCACATTAGTTCCAGTGAAAGGAATATTAATTCTACAGAGGACAAACACATTCTCAAGAACTGTGTGCTTCCTTCTTTGTGGCAGCAGTTTTGGTGAAGGCTGTTCCAGTATGAAACAAGGAAATGTACACAGTCTATAAAGTCCATGGTGTGTTTTTCTTTCATTGGAATTGCACTCGTCTCATAGTTAAGTATTCCTTCCTCGGAATTGCACCTTCCTCAAGCCACAGATAAGTTTCTTACACTGGCAGATATCTAGCTCACTGCCTAAACAGTTGACCATACTTCATCTTCAACTGCAAATGTGGAGAACTAGACTCGGGTCTGTAGCGATATACAGAGGGTCCTGGGGGGGTTCTGAGACCCACTAATTAACCGCCTGGACCCCTGAATGTTTCAAAATTAGGGATGCACTGGAATTAAATGTTTTGGCACTGGCAATCTGCTGTGAGCCTACATATTTACAACATGCATTTGGCCTACCTGCCCCAAAACAGATCTGGTCAGCAGGTGTGGCCCTAATGTGGTGCATATGTCGCCCACGTCTTGCTAAAGGGAACGGTCCACCCATGTGCCAACAACCTGTCTGGCAATCAGTCTAGGCCGGATTTGGGCCAGAACAGTTTTGCTGTCTAAGATGCATTTATGTTTAGTAACAAAACGGTTACTAAGCTGTGGATTAATCATATTTACTGAACACTGACCTTCTTAACATCCCAGGAGAAACACCGACGCAGCACAATGTGACCTAAAAACATCCCAGCCGGCATGCTGCATTCACAATAAGCATGTTTCTCTATGGTGCCTGGGATTTTATCACATTGTGTCATGTTTGCTCCGCTGTAGCGCTTGTTAAAGCTAGCTGCTCGGTTCTGGACTTTACTGTCCGGAGTTCCGTTTGGCTCAAACGTTAGAAGCTGAATAAAAACTGGGCAGTGTCAGTGTGCTCCTGTGTGACCCATTGTGGAGAAATATCCCGTAAAGGGGGGTTTTACCCCTTAGCAGTTGGCTCAAGAGTTTGGTGGAAACAATGAATTGCTATTTATTTGTCAAACTGAAGACAGAAGAGCGGATATGCAAGATCTCTGTTACTGTGTGGAAGAGCATGCTGGGAAACTAGAGAAGAGCTTTCACAATAGAGGTTTGTTAAACCAAACATTCTGTTGCCATTGTAGCATTAGTGTAAATGACCTGGCACTAGGTAATGCTAGATAAGCCAACCACAGGGGACAACCATGGGACCCCCCAGAATACCAGGGGGTATTTCACTCACTTTCTGGACCCTTACTTATACAATCACCGTGGACTTCACACTGGAGTGTTCCTTTGAACAGTACATGAAATAACCATAGGGCTGAATAGAAGTTCCTCTTTAGGTTGCTGCACATGGAAATCCCAGTGGTGCTTTAGCAGGCTTCCTCCGTCCGTGCTGAGTTTAGTTGACAGCGGTTTAGCTGTTATATGTAGCTACATAATACATCTTTAATTATAAGATACAGGATAAACATAGGGTCCCCTTGTGTTCTACAAAATGAGTAATTACCAGCAGTAAAGATGTTTCTGTGTCTTTGAAGTGGCCTAGTGGTTCGAGGAATGAGGGATGAGACAGGAGAGCTGCTGTCGCTTTAGTTGTTTTCACACTGTAGACAATTGTTTGTTGATCCTGATCTTTAGGTCCAACTGTCAAGCCTGTTATTTGCAATGTCCACCGTAGTTGGCGAGTCCAGTGGCTGCTGTAGTAACAATGGTTTGAGCAACACTGAGCAACACTGCCTAGTATTGCATTTGATATGGCCCATGGTAAACTGTTCACCTTCAGAGGGACAGTGCTGCAAGTCCTCATCTTTGAGAGAGTGAGAGAGAGAGAAGAGCAAATCAGTCTCCACTGTGGCTTCAGATCTGAAAACATCCACAGGTGTTTTTCTCCTTTCTTCCTGCTCCGCACTGTGGGCCTGAAAAGATGTGCAGACTGCTGCTACTGACATTAGTGCAAGAATGGGTCGCTCTCAGGAGCTCAGTGAATTCCAGCATGGTACTGTGATAGGATTCCATCCGTGCCGTCCAGTCGTGAAATTTCCTCACCACTAAATATTCCACAGGCAACTGTCAGTGGGATTATGACCATGTTGAAGCGATTGGGAACGACGGCAACTCCACATAAAATGACAGAGTGAGGTCAGCGGAGGGCACATGGTTCACAGAGGTCTGCAGAGTCAGTCAGTCAAGCAAGGTCCTTAAAGACATGCATGAGTGAGTTTGGTGTGGAAGAACCTGACTTGCCTCAACACGATAGAACACCTTTGGGGTGAATTAGAGCAGAGACTGCAAACCAGGCCCTCTCGTCCAACATCAGTGTCTGAGCTCACAAATGTGCGTCTAGAAGAATGGTCAGAAATTCCTATAAACACATTCCTAACCCTTGTGGAAAGTCTTCCCAGAGGAGTTGAAGCTGTTATAGCTGCAGAGGGTGGGCCGATATCATATTAAACCCTATGGATTAAGAATGGGATGTATCACAAGACACCAAGCTGCTTTGGTGTTTCTGATCTCTTGTTAGCTTTGGGGGATGCTCTGTTTACTGGAACATAGCTGAACCGTCATATTGGTTTTCACTATGCTGGGTCATGTTTAGTGACTTCAGTTGAACAGGGAGTTCATGACACCGCCCAAAGTTTAAAAAAAAACAAATTGTCACATTTTTGCAGTCTGGGGGAAAAAAAACAAGTGCGGAATGTTAGTAGTTATACAGATGCTGCAGTTTATTTGCATAAATAATATGTGCTCAGTATTACAAAGATCTTAAGACTTTGTAAAAAGTTTAAAAGTGTAAAAGTTTTGAAGATAAATAAAAAAAAAACAGGCAGATTTCATTGAAGATGGAGGACAGGTCTCCCCAAATGAATAAACAGCAAAGGGTGGACACACATGAAAAATAAAATTATAAGAAATAAATATTCTAATCTAGAATGAAGACGATAAATGAAAGCATGAGCTCTAACACAGTACTGTATGGGTTTTGGTTGCGACAGGAATACCTTTACATGTAGAATAAAGCTCTACATATCGTCGCTGTCCAATTAAAAACATGTAACTCCATTTTTGTCCATTTTTACTTTTATGCATCATTTGACCACAGCTGCTGCCGTTTACACTGTGTGAGAATCTCATGATAATTGGACCCACAGAAACAGCCCAAAAGTGTTTGGAAGGACGTCTGATTCCATTGACTTCCATTCAAATTAAATGAGGTTTTGTCTGTCAGTTTACTGAGAGGTATTTTTCAACATAAGTCCTCATTTATTATTTTGCCAAACCTTTTGTTGTTTCTGGACAGGCAAAATAAAAAACGGCCTATGCTTACGCCTTGGGGATGGGATATTTCAGCATGCACTGTTGAGGAAAGTGTTATTACGCTTAGTACAGTTATACATGTGTTTATTTGTATGATTATTTCTCTAGTATATTAAGTGGGAAAGAACATCCCTACACACTTATAAGGATTGAAATTTAAACACAACACAATTAAACTGGGGAGGAGTGATGTTTTTCCAAACAGCGTATCGGCCTGCTGAATGAAGCTTCTGGCGCAATACTAATTTAAAGATGACTAAGTGTAGAAAGCAGAAAGACTGACTAAAAGCTAAATACATAAGTCAAAGCACTTTCTGTCCAAAGGGCAGATTTCTGTTTCGCCTGTCCAGAAATGAAACATTTCACTGAAAATTAGAGTCTGTCAAAATAATATACCTTTATAATAGAGGACTTTTATTTAGAAAAATGTCTATGTTTGATTTAAACATTCCTTAACGTGTTATGATGTGTTTGCGTATGATGTTATGAATGTGTTATGTAGACACCTTTCAAGTATTACCTTTTTACCGAGTTACCTTTATTACTTGCTCTTAGCTTTTTGGTGAATTTTTGCGAAGTGCAAAGCCAGTCAATCAATCAGTCAGTCAATTTTTTTTTGTAAAGTGCATTTTACAACTGATGTTGTCTCAAAGCAGCTTCACAGAGAAGCAGTTTATATAAAGGAAAAGAAAAACACAGAGTCCATGTACAGACGTAGGGAAGGGAAATCTGGATCTGAGCCCCCGCATGAGTGAGCCAGGGGCAACAGTGTCGAGGAAAAACACCTTAGAGTAAAGGGAAGAACTGTCGAGAAGAACCCAGGCTCAAGGGGGCAACCAATCGACCAGGATTGGGTTATTATGGCAAATATTGCATTATTAGTTTCTATGAGGCTTCGTTTTGTGTCAAGTTGTCTTCTTATGCTTGTACTGGAACCTGGTAACTTGTACTGAATGGCCGTTTTGACTGGAAATGAAAAGTGTTTGCTGACTTCTGCAGAAAGTCCTGAATACGTAAGACAGTTTTCCAGTTTCTGGTTTTAATAGAATGAAGTCTTTGCCTTTTTTAACTGCTATGGTCTTATATAAGTGTGAGCAAAACCTTATTGAGTTTCACCACCTCCACAGCTCCCCAGTCCTTCTAAAAACACAGCACATTGACGTTTACAGAGCACCACATATTGCCTACATTCCTTGTGTCTCAGGGACTTTAGACTTGGCCACAATCATGATAGTGTTCTTAAGAAGTTAACCCAAACAATTTAAAGATAAGGAAGATTTATGTGGTGTAAGTACAGTTCATTTTTCAGAAATTCCCAGGAAAGTCAATAAACCTTTCATAGAGCCTTGGGATGGACGCATTCTACAGGGTCAAGAAGTGTCCATAGGTTTGCCGAAGTGGAAACTGCTGGAGTTGTTAAAGCACTATTAATTGTGTTTGTCTCCCACCAGGGCACGTTCTGTGGTGAGCTTGAAATGTATTTAGGGACACTGATGTTAACATGAATCATTGAAAGAACAGTTGGACAAATAGCTGCACCCTGAAGGAATATGAAAGCGCCAGGAATGAAACTTGGTAGGTAGGTGTGGCTCAGTAGATAAGACCACCACCCGCCACAGAGCCAACACCGCATGTGGGAGACTGGGGTTCGAATCCCGGTCTGGGTTACTGTGCTGTGCTACACCAATAAGAGTCCTTGGGCAAGACTCCTAACACTACATTGGCCCACTTGTAATATAATTAACCTTGTAAGTCGCTCTGGACAAGAGCGTCAGCTAAATGCCATAAATGTGAGACATATAGATGATTCAAGTTTCTCACTCTGCCTCGCAAGTGAACTAAGCGGGCCTTATTGCTGTATCTGACTGACCCAACAGCCACAATTGCGGACATTCAGCGAGCAGCGATGCCCTCCATCAGCCATCCTGTTAGTGCCACCACCGTTGATGGCTACATGACGCAGGACTACATGCACACAGGCCGCTTCACAGACTGCCCTTAACACCACATCAACGTCACCAAAGACTACAATGGTGTCGTGCCAGACTGTCATGGAGTGACTCAGAATGACAGCAGGTCATCTTCAGTGACCAGTCCTGCTTTTGTCTTGGTGGAGACGACCAACGAATCTGTGTGTGAAGGCACAATGGTCAGCATCAAGATAAACAGTTTGTTGATGCTAGTTACATGTCCAGAAGGCCTGGTGTCACTCTACCACCACCCCTACTGCACAATCTGCAGGATCTGTGTGAGAATAAACTGCATGGGATGGATTATCACAGGACACCATTAGGAACCTCTACAACTCCATGCCGAGACGTCTAGCAGCACGTTGGCCTGACGCCATGCTGAGAGACACTACTTCTGTATGTGTAGCTCAATAAATATTACCCACATCAGCCTAAATGTATCATCATTTATTTTTCATACCTTTTATCTTCCTTCCCAACAGCACTGCAATCCCACACTTCCATCTGGGTGCAGCTGATCTTTTGGTGATGGAATTGTTGATATTGTGCTAATCCAAGAGCTTTTGGGAGCTTAATGTTTTCCAAAGTGAAAATGGAAAGAATGGGGACGTTCTTCACCCATACTTACTAGATGTGTGTAGAACAATTTCACAAAAGACCTCATCACTGAATGTCCAATAAGTACAAGCTGAAAATTACACAGAAGCCCTAGATGTATTTAAAATCAATGGTTCAGTATTTGATGTCCACTCTTTGGCTGTATTATGGCTTCCTGCCTGGGAATCACTGTCAAGAAAAGCAAAACAACCAAACTGTCTACGGTCTAACTAATATGCCGGCCGTGGCTGTAACAAAGACACACTTCCCTTACGTGTTGCAGTTTGACTTGAGACATAAACCTAATTACAGGGGTGTGTGTAAATCTAGCTGGACCCACTGAAATAGTCTAATCAAGTCAACATTTATTTATATAGCGCCCTTTACAACAGATGTTGTCACAAAGCAGCTTAACGAAGAATCTGGTGTCTGAGCTCTTAGTGAGCAAGCCAAGGGCGACAGAGGCAGGGAAAAACTGAGGGAGTTCAAAAGGAAGAAACCTCGAGAGGAACCAGGACTCAAAAGGGGAACCCATCCTCCTCGGGTCAACACCAGGTAACAAGACAAGCAAAAGAATGGAGGGTTCAGTGTTTGTAAGGTAGAGGAATAAATGTCTGACTAGTCAGTAGTTAAGTAGCTGGGTCATCAGATAGGTCAATACCAACTCAGCTGCAGTCTGGGTCTCCGAATCTCCTCGAAAGGGGGGACCAGCTCAGTCCACGAGCCTGTGGTTGGCCAGCTCAAGCCGCGTTCTTAGTAGTGTTGAGGTTTGGTGTCTGACCAGATGTGTGTTTCTTTGTCCGGTTCAGGTGGAAGAAGCGACTGTGGTACTGGAGGACGAGTCTCCTGTGCCGGTGGAGACGGTCACACAGAGGAACCTTTCCGCATGGACCATCTCGATTCCCTTTGTGGACTTCTATGAGGACGAGGCTAAAAGAGAGAGAATTCCTGTCTTCTGCATCGACGTGGAACGCCACGACCGCCTGCAGGGTGAGACATCGTCACCTGATGTAGTCAGTCGATCAGTTTGGAGTCTAAAGATTGCTGTTTTGGGGTATTGTAGATGGTAAGGAATGGAAACTTATGCCCCACCAGTTAGCAGTGTGGAAACTGCATGCCGCGGTCAGCACATTGTGCCATCTCAAACGTGTTGTGTCTTCATACTGTAGACGAATGTGTACCAGAAAGCTCAGAAGGCTTTACAGACAGAATCCTATTAGTTCCAAATGAAAACCCCCAGATCAGTTCAGGCATCCTTTACTGCTGTGGGAATGAATTGGCTGATGAACTGCTGATTGAGGCGTGTTCTAGTTACACCGTATCGTTAAGGTAGAGTGGTGCTACTGCAGAGTAGCTTGGTTAGCCAGAGTTCATGCAGGGAGATCTTTTCTGTGTGTGTTAATAGATTGTCTCTCTCTCCCATCTTTCTCTCTTGCTTCCTCCCATCAATCTCTCTTTGTCTCCCTGTCTCTCTCTTCGTCTCTCTATTTCGCTTTCCCCACCATCTCTTTCCTTCTCCCATCTGTCTTTCTCTCTTGCATCTCTCTCTCTCCCATCTATCTCTTTCTTTCTCTTTCTCTCTCTATTTATCTCTCATCTCCCTTTCTCTGTCCTCTATCTTTTCCTTACTCTCTCTCTCTTTCTCTCTCTCCCCATCCATCTTTCTCTTTATCTCTGTCTGTCTCCGTCTATCTCTCTCCGTCTCCCTATCACTGTGTTTTTTACTCTATTTCTCTCTTCCATCCCTATTTCTATCTCTCCATCTCTCTCCCCATCTTTTTGTCTCTCTCCCCCATCTCTTTATCTCTCCCTCTCCCTATTTATATATTTCTATCCTTTCATATCTCTCTTTCTCTCTCTCTCTCTCTCTCTCTCTCTCTTCGTTTTAGTTGGTCATGAGCTGGAAAGCTGGTCGATCTACAGAAGATACCTTGAGTTTTATGTCCTGGAGTCCAAACTCACAGAATTCCATGGTACAGATTTTTTCTTTTTCCTTACGATTGTACTCTATTGATGTTACACTGCCGTTGTGATGCTTTCTTGTGAACTGGCAGGGACAGTATCCTGTTTTCTGCAGTTTGGTTCGAGTTGGGTGGGATTCAGGTAACATCAAAGTACCAGTCAGATTGTTTAGTGCTGTTTGTCAGGACGGTTTAGTTCACTGTTGTTTGTAGTGTAGCTAAATGCTGCTACTGATCCTACTGTAAGCAGTTATCTTAATTAGCAATGACACAATAGCTAGCGGACCACCTTAACTGTAGGAAGAAAACGATATGTTAGTCTAGTGTTAGCAGCCCACCCTAACATCACAGTGTTTACCTGCTGTTGTACTA
The DNA here is from genome assembly GCA_024036415.1 of Prochilodus magdalenae. NCBI lineage: Eukaryota > Metazoa > Chordata > Actinopteri > Characiformes > Prochilodontidae > Prochilodus > Prochilodus magdalenae. Next base: position 470,798 of record JAMWET010001405.1, on the reverse strand, counting down.
TACATTATCAGAAGCATGGTCCTGCTGTTAGCTAGGTAGCTATAGGGTACGGATATAACATTAGTGCTGCTGAGCACTCAGATATCTGACACACTATGTATGATCTACCAGTCAGTGTTCTCAGACTTCATCTTTAATATGGAATTAGATCTTGTTCTCCGCTTCATACTTCCTCACTGTTTAGAGAGTGTCCGAGAAAACCAGAGTGGTCTATCTCCTTTTTTTTTTTTTTTTTTGGGCTTTGCAGGCTCAGATGTGTAGGGCTGGACCACACCTGTTGTTGTTCACCACTGCCTCTAGCAACAGGCTGTTTAAGATGTCTGGGAAAAGCTACTGTCAATCATTTTGCATTTTGACACCCACATAGATCTGGGCAAGGTAGAAGCTTTTCTTGAGCACAGAAGGAACAAAAGGAACCTTACGCTGCGTGAAAATTGTGTAGTTCACAATTTGGACAAAGTCAGAATGTTGGGCAAAGTCAGAATGTTGGGCAAAGTCAGAATGACGCATGTTGAGCTAAAAGCAAAGCTTGGTTTTATTAACAGGCTAGCAGTCAGGTTTAGGGCTTGCATTGACAGTAAAGAAAGTTTTTGAGCTCTCCTGTACCGTTACCGTTTTGAAGGCACATGTTTTCCTTTGGACAGCGACGATATACTCAGTTATGATTTATTGGGTACTCTCTTTTGGGAGTTGCTGTCCTAAACCCTAACCCCTAATATGCACTTCAGAAAACATTGTTCAATTTCTTTTTTCCTTTCCCCCATTGTTAGTGCCAAGTTGAAAGAAGACTTATGTTTGTCTTGAAAAAGAGAGTTAGTGTGTAGGCGGAGCATCTTGGAGCTGAAAATGAGACATAACAAAGCCATGGCTCCAGACGAGGTCGGCTGCGTTTCTCTGTCACTACATCGTAGAAGGCTGTTCTGTGAAGTGAAGGACTCTTCCTATACAGCCTAGAAGTCCAGCCAACGTTCGGGGTGATTTAGAGGACGTAATTGGTCCGTCTTTCCTCTGTGCACATGCGTTGTAACAGCAACGTTACAAAACTGTTCAGAGTCTGTTTTAAAAGGTCCTGGAGCAGTGGCCTCTATCCACAACACCTGGTGAGCAGTTGTTTGGTAGGTGCCTTGCTCTGCTCAAGGGCACTTTGGTCATGTCCTTTCAGTTCAGGGAATCAAACCAGCGACTCTTCGATCACAAGGCTGGCTCCCTAACCTCCGTTCCACGACTGCCTTGACCCATTTGTGTGACCTAGGTTACTAAGAAGGACTCTTTATGGACAGTCCGACCAAGGGCCCGTCCTACCTCGGCTCCAGTCTAGGCTTTGTAACGCAACTTATGTCTCTGTCCCTATGGCCACATTCTGCACAGTTAGATCCCATTGTGTTGTAAGTCCATGCTTCCATAGGTCTGAAGTCAGTGTGAAACATTAGGTATCGTCACTACCGAATCCCATTTTCTGCATTAGAGTTGCCTAGAGTGAAAGCATTTTAGTGTAGCGTCCGATTCAGTTAAACATTTTATGAACTGTGGCTTTGAACCAGTTAGGAGGAATGATCCATGTGGCAACAGTTTGGTGAAGAAAAGAATGAAAGATGTTGGTAAAGATTTGCTTGTTAGCCTAATTTACTTTCACCGTGCTGTGTAATGTAAAGCACGGTTCTATATTTAAAAAAAAAAAAGTCCTGTGTTGTGTTGCTGTTATACGTGACGTTCACAGGGCTGAAGTGGCACAAATCTGATTTTGTGCTCTATTGTGACACAGGCCTGCTCTCTGCAGAGCTATGCAAACTCTTTGATTTTTTAAAATCTGAACCAAGCATCTTATGGTGGTCCTTGCGTAAGTGGTTCTAGATCAGATACATTTCTGATTAGTTTTGTAGCCATCTGACCTTAATGACCGTTCTCAGATCAGAATTCATGTGGGTTTTTTTTCTTTCTTTTTTTTTTGTTTGTTTCTTTTCAGTGTTAATGAGGCAGCTACGGTGAACCTGAAATTACAGCCAGTAAACAGTGGAAAAACAATGAATCCCACCCTTTTTCGTCTCTATATCTGAGAGCTGTTCAGAACCGTTTAGCTTCACAGCGAGACTTGCTCTGCTGATTAGTTGTTGACGCTAATGATTCATTCATGTGACGTTTTTGATTAGGATGTGTGCTGGCAGGTTGTTTCAGGATGCTGGTTCGTTTGCATTAATGCCAGATTTCAGCCTCTTACTGACTGTGAACTGTCATGTTGCTGAGATCAGATCTGAACAATAAATTGGCTTGTATATGAACATAAACAGGCCTGTATTATGAACATAGGTTTAAAGTTTGTATCTTTCTAGTGTCGTCCTGGTAGCACCACTCCAAAACACCCCACTCTACCAGCTGTATGAAAAAGTTTAAAAGGGGTGAAATGACTTTTTGATGATCATCCAAATAAACATAAATGAGAATATAAAATGTGCTTTGAATTTTGATCACATGATTCATGTTCTGGGAAGTCATTTGACCAGGGGTGCCGAAATTTTGAACTAATTGAAGTCTGTGGGAAACACTGACGTGTGTTGTTTTCTCTTTGACAGGTTCATTCCAAGATGCCCAGCTCCCATCCAAAAGAATCATAGGGCCAAAGAATTTTGAATTCTTAAACTCCAAGCGTCCCGAGTTTGAGGAGTACCTTCAGGTAGCCCATTCTTTTAGTTTGCGGATTTGTTTGTTTGTCATGTTGAGCCCTGAGCATCATAGCCGAAACTAAATATTGACATGGGCGTTTGTCTCTTGCTGAGTGTCCGTGGACACATTACAGATGTTTAGACTGCGCTGACTACATTTAGGGTTCATGTTTCAGGTCTGGTTTGCTCAGCTCAACACTCAATCAAAAGATGTAAACAGAGGTCATACAAACGTCCTTCTCTTCCTGTTTCCTAAAAGGGCTTTATAAGTCAAAATAAGAGTCTTCAGCTGAACTAAACAAGAATCACCAAACAAAACAAACATAGCAATGACAATTCCCATTATACTCTTTCCTAATATACTAAACCATGTAGGGAAACTGGGACTTCATGTACTCAGGAATTTATTCAGTAGCGTTATCTAATAAATGGCACCGGTGTTAGTCTGCATGTTTAGGTGAGACCAATAATTCGAGTTCAGGGCCATTTTGTTCCGTCTGTGCTGCTTCCATGCACTAAAACACCCACATACACAAACACACTAGGGGTCAGTGAGCACACTTGCCCAGAGCGGTAGGCAGCCCTAACCACGGCGCCCGGGGAGCAGCTGTGGGAGGGCACTTCAGTCGTTACTGTTGGTTCAGGGAATTAAACTGGAGACCTTCCGGTCACAAGGCTGGTTCCCTAACCTCCAGCCCATGCCTGCGTCAGTGTGTGCCAGTGTCTCAGCTGTTCACAGGGGTGACTTTTACGACCCACAATAACATTGTATTGTGCAATGTAACCATATTAGTGCAATAAGTCACATGACCTGAAACCAGAGCTTGTAAAGCGTTGATATAGCACATGAACAAAACGGCGCCAGATGATGGTGGTTCAGTCTGTCCGTTTAAGCCCGGCATGCGCTGTGCAGTTTTAGCCCGATTTTAAAGCCGTTTCGGTCAGAGCCGAATGAATCTCATGATCAGGCTGAATTCTAGCTTCCTCAGCCGCCGCTTGCCGTGCAGATGAATGTCACAAATTTTGGTGGCTTGTCTTGCAGTTTGAGCGGTTTTATGGGGCAATTTCTCAAAGTCACACACGAAACCACATTCAAACAGTCACAGCTATGGCTCCTGCCCAGCTGTGCACACATACACAAAGGCAAAAGGGTCGATACTTGTCCCTATGTCATCGCTGTCCAAAGAAAACCAGGTATCTCCAAAATGGCAACTTTACAGGAGAGGCCAAAAGCCTCTAATTTGAATGGAAGTCAATGGAACCAGACATCTTTCCAAGCAGGTTTGGGCCATTTCTGTTGGTCCATTCATTATGAAATCTGCACGCACTGTAAACAGCTCACGTGATCAAATGAGGCATAAAAGTAAAAATCAATAAAAATGGGGATGCATGTTTTTCTTTGGACAGCGATGATATGCAGACTGTACTACTGTGATGTTCTATATTGTCTCTGTAGTTAGGTAGTGTCAGTGCATTGTAGAAGTTAGAAGTTAGCAAAGTTGTTGTAGCACATTTGGTTTTTCAGTGAGTCCCAACAGTCCCTCCTTCATCTGTCATCTGTAGCACACTTTGCAAGTTCTGTCCCCATGGCTGAATCCCACATTGGTGTTTGTTAGACATATGATGCGCTGCCTGCTGGTTGCAGGAGCCACTTACCCTACATGATGCACTATGTGGGGAGCAGGGAGTGATTTGAGATTCAGCCAGGGTTTTTTGTGTTGTTTTGATTGAAGCAGCTTTATTAGAAATGGTCTGTAGACAGAGCTGTGCTGTCTGTATGGACTGCGTTTCATGTGCAGTGTGACCTCCCATGGCCAAAAGTATTCACTCGCCCATCCAAATCATTAAATTCAGGTGTTCCAATCACTTTTATGGCCACAGGTGTATAAAGCCAAGCACCTAGGCATGCAGACTGCTCCTACACACATTAGTGAAAGAATGGGTCGCTCTCAGGAGCTCAGTGAACCCCAGCGTTGTACCGTGATAGGATGCCACCTGTGCAACAAGTCCAGTCTTGAAATTTCCTCACTACTAAATATTCCACAGTCCACTGTCAGTGGGATTATATCAAAGTGAAAAGTGACTGGGATTGACAGCAACTCGGCCACGAAGTGATACACCACATAACACGACAGAGCGGGGTCAGCGGATCCCGAGGTGCATAGCATGCAGAGGTCGCCAACTTTCTGCAGAGTCAGTCACTACAGACCTCTAAACTTCATGTGGCCTTCAGATCAGCACAGGAACAGGGTATAGGGAGCTTCATGGAATGGGTTTCCATGGCTAAGCGGCTGCATCCAAGCCTTACATCGCCTTCTCGTCCAACATCAGTGTCTGACCTCACAAATGCACTTCTGGAAGAATTCTCATTCGCTCAGAGTAATGCGTTGATACCACTGTACCTGATTTTGATGACCGTGCGTTTGTCTGTTTAAGGTTAACATGGTCTGTTGTTTTTCCAGAACTTGCTGCGACATCCTGAGTTAAGCAACAGTCAGCTTCTGGCCGATTTCCTCTCTCCAAACAGCATAGAGACGCAGTTCCTGGACAAGATACTGCCCGATGTCAATCTGGGTATGAGAAGCCCTGCTCACATGACCAAATACTGTTGTCCTCAAAGGTTTGGACAGAAAGCAGTTGGGTTGGGCTGGCAGGGGTATCTACATACAGTAGATTGTTTTAAAATAACACGCTGCACTCCGAGTATGGAGCAGCTCAGCTAACACCACTGTGTATATACACGGTAGAACAGTACAGTCTCCCTACAAACAAAACTGTATTGACCTTTATATATTCATATTTTACATTCATTCATAAATTCATTCAAACAGAGTAGACTCAGCGACTTCAGTAGGAAATGTCTCCACCTGTATTGGTGAAGTGCTTGTGACTTGTGTCGAGAAGTGGATGTGAATGTGGCTAAAATCACCGTTTCATGTTTCTGGTGGGTGTGAAGGCAGAATGTTTAAAGGGACCTTTGCATCCATCTGTCACAGTGCCAGCAGCTGCCTGTATTAGTAGACCCTCCGTCACTGTCAGCTCGAGTAGTGAATCTGTGTACATTTGGCATAGGTCACATGGGTATCAGAAGGTTGGTCTCAGTATGAGTAAATGGGCTTGGTGTCAGTCTGGTAGCTGGCACCAGTATCAGTATTGATGTACTGATGCATTCCTACCCCAGATCAAATGATATTTGATTTATTTTCAGTGGAGGGTGGAGGAGGAAAGTAAACAGAACAATGTTCAAAAGTTTGGAGACACTGTTTTTATGAGGACATGTTTCATACAGTTTCAGCACATATTCAAAATGATTCTCATATCATGCAAATATAATGTAAAATAAGTTCTTTTTATTTTGTTCATTGTTCAGATTTTTACATTATTGAAGCTCAAAAGCTGCCCGTTACATTCAGTGGAAATCTGTGGAGATCATGTTGTGTTACTTATGTTGGATTCAAAGCTATAAAGGCTTATGGCCTCTCCTGTAAAGTAACACGTTTACAGCAGCAAAATATCTACAGATATTAGCATCATATTTGTACAGTAAATCTCACTTATCAAAGACCTATGTATTTCTCAAAGTATTTTCATGTGAAGTGACCAATTATGTGTAATTACAGTGTTATTTTATAGCGTTTACCGTTAATTATGGTGTGGTAATTTGGTGGTTGGTGTAGTGCAACGGGTAACGGCACTACGCGTCCAGGAGGTTACCGTCCCATGTGGGAGACTGGGATTCGATTCCCAGTCTGAGTGACTATACTGTGCTACACCAATAAGAGTCCTTGGGCAAGACTCCTAACACTACATTGGTCTACCTGTAATATGATTAACCTTGTAAGTCGCTCTGGATAAGAGCGTCAGCTAAATTTCCGTAAATGTAACAGTAAGTTTCTCAAAACAACTGGTCTGTTTTTTACAGTTTTAATCCACTTTTTTATCCATAATATATTTAAATTATTTAATAAAACTTTGATCCCAAACATGTGAGCTGCATTGACGTGTCAGCCAAATACACTGCCCAATTAAACCGAGTCATCGCTAACATGAAAATAAATAAAATAAAAGGAGAACACGCCCAGGCTAACAGCGCTACATCTGGTTATAGCATTGGTGACACAGTGTGGGTGTGAAAATCCACTTTGTCTGGGTGCAGCGTTACTAACTCTTAACTGACACTGTTAAGCATGTAATTACAGCTGTAATTTGCTGTGTGTCTTAATAGCTTAGCCTTTTGTACACAAATGAAGCCTCTTGAGCTTTTAAGCCCTGTCAGTAAGGGCCCAACTCTAGCAGAGCTTTTATTTCAGTGCCCAAAGAAACACAGACCTGTTTTATGCATGTTTGCCCTATAAGTATTTATATGTATATTTATATTTGTCATTTGTTTGTTTTTACTGTACAGGAAGGATTTTTAAGTCAGTACCAGGGAAACTTATCAAGGAGGTGAGTGTTTAGATAAGCTTATCATTAAACAGACGTGTGGACTCGAGTCACATGACTTGGACTCGAGTCCAACTCGAGTCACTAAACTGATGACTTTTGACTTGACTCGACAACATTACTAAAGACTTGCGACTTGACTTAGACTTTACCTTTACTGACTTGGACTTGGAATCGGACTTGAGCTTTAAGACTCGAAAAGACTTGACAACCCTACTTTAACATAATGAATAAGTAAAACTGAATCACGTAACTGGATCATTTTATATTAAATGGCGCTGTAACGCTAGGTAGCTGAGCCGCTCAGCGCAGATGATCCGTAACCTAGCAACAAGTAAAGCCGTAACCGTACAGCCAATCACGGGAAGCTTTGAGGGGGGCGCCAGTGTTGAATTTGTGCGGAGAAGACGAGCAACATGATCCCAAAAATAATCCTGTTCAACTACAAAGATTATAACGTAGTAAATAAAAGAAGAACTGCGGTATGCAAGACATGTGGAGTCAAGATCACAGATGGAGGTGCAACCACTTCAAACTCGACATTTGAGGCTGCACAAAGAACAGTAAGTCTGTGCTGTGTATATTTCGCGTATAGCAGTTAGCAGTTAGCAAGCTAGCAAACGTAGCGACATAATAATAAACAAAAGCGAATGTAAACAAAGCTGTTGTCCTCTGTTCGTCCCTCTCTCCCACCGTTCACTGTGAGAGATTTTACTGAAAATTAAAGTGTTTAGGAACCACAGCATCTCAGCCACGACGTGGTGAATTAGCATAGAGCAGAAAAGTGTCAAACACAGCAGTTCACACATGCTGTTATGCATATATATATATATGTCCAAGGAAAAACAAGTATCTCCAAAATGGCAACTTTACAAGAGAGGCCAAAAACCTTTTTTTTGGGCCATTTCTGTTGGTCTATTCATCATGTAGATCTCACAGTGTAAACGACTGCCGCTGTTTTCAAATTATGCATAAAAGTCAAAATGGACAAAAAATGGAGATACATGTTTTTCATTGGACGGCGACGATATATATATTACAGGTCCATACATTAACGCTTATGGGTTTAGAATGTGATGTCGTTAAAAATTCCTGTAGGTGGAATGTGTTCTACTACTTCGTTATAGTGTGGTGTTCCTCCACCTTGGCCTTCGAGGCCCACTGCCCTGCACATTTTAGTGTTTTTTTCTGCTTCACCTATTTTAACTCAGTAATGGGCTGGCTATGAGGTGATTAGTTGGATCAGATGTGTTGGGAGAAGGGAAAACAATAAAAAGTGCAGGGCAGTGGGCCTCCAGGGCCAGGGTTGAGAAACAATGATGTAGTGTACTTTGTTAGCCTGTTTACAGAAATTTATAGCAATCTGAAACAGCTCATATGATATCATGAATCATATGATATTCTTGTCCTTTCCTAATTTTTTTAAATCCATAAACCTTGACTTTTTGTTGCTGTAAACTGTGGTATAATGTCACATTCATTTTTCTATACAGCGTTTAGTACATATCTATTAGAGATTACAGTAAGTACTTTGTTTACTGCACAGTACTTTGCAGGTTATTTAATCCTCAAATTATTTAATTAACGATTTGCACTACTTGTTCCTGTTAAGTAAAATAGCACTTTGTTGTTTGAACTGTTTGAGATGATGCAAGTTGTTTTTGTTATACTAAATACAAACTTTAAAAACATTTATGATTATGTCAGTTTAATATACTATGAATCAGCTGCATCAGTTATGTGAAATATTGAAATGACATCTGGTGACTTGACTAGGACTCGAAGTTTAAGACTTGGGACTTGACTTGAGACTTGCTTGTATTGACTTGGGACTTGACTTGAGACTTGCTTGTATTGACTTGGGACTTGACTCGAGACTTGCTTGTATTGACTTGGGACTTGACTCGTGACTTGATTGTTAAGACTTGAGACTTACTTGTTACTTGCAACTTAGTGACTTGTTCCCATGTCTGTCATTAAAACAATAATTACACCCTGAAGGAGGTGTGGGATTGCAGTGCTAAGGAAGATAGAGGTTACCAGGAACAATAACTGATGCTAAGATTAGACTTATATGATATGTGTCTCTCAGTATGGCATCAGGCTACCATGTTTGCTAACGTAACATGCCAGACGCCTCAGCATGGAGTTGTAGAGGTTCCTAATGGTGTCCTGTGATAATCCATCCCATGCAGCTTGAACATTCTTACACAGTTCCTGCAGATTCAAAGAGACTTCGTCATTCACCTCACATGTGGTACATGGGGTGGAACGAAATTGTGGTACCCAAGGACCCAGTTTTACCCAGACAGCAGTACTTAAATAAATAAAATATGCATAAATATATAAAAATATATGTAAAAAAAAAAAAACAGAAAAAGCAGCAGAAAAATTGAAAAGGTAGCAGCAGAGTGTATTTAAAATGACTAGTGTCCTCAAAGTGTCGGTGCAGTGGTTCCACTAAGTGGCGCTTAGAAGTCTTACAGCTTCCGGAATTAAGCTGTTCCTCAGTCTGTTCGTCTTACACTTAATGCTTAAGATGGTGCGGTAGGGGGGGAGGTGGAGTGACACCAGGCCTTCTAGACATGTGACATGAGACAACAAACTTCATTATGGCGCTATAAGATGCTACCAACACAATAGCACTAGTCAGAATGGAACGTAAACATACAACGGGACCTTATATAGTCAGTCAGCTACAGCGATTAGGCTCATCCTTGCATACGTCACATGCACAGCTGAGCATGTACCTTGAATCCTTTTAATATCCCACCATATCAAATCTACCTACCAAGTTTCATTCCTGTCGGCTGATTGCTTCTGTGTGCTGCTGTTTTCTCGGTGACGAGTGTATATTTGACCCAAAATAGTTTTCTCAGATAAATAAAAGTTTTTAAGTCAACATTTTCATTTCTTGCCATGTTGCCAGAAAAAACCCAAACAGCTTACATGGTATAAACCCGTGCCTCCCTGCACACGTGTGTCTGACTAGATGCAGCCAAATATCCATTTTATTCATATCTGGATCTTCAAATTAAGTTTGTTGTACCCATGAATGAAGATCAATGAGAGATGCTTGGTTACACTGGTACTGTATGGATGGTTAACTCAGCATGTCAACCTGTAACTCTGACTAAGCAGTGAGCTGTTCTCCTGAGTGATATGCATGTGTGTTGTGACTGTGCAGAAAGGACAGAACCTGGAGCCGTTCCTTTTGTCCTTCTTCAGCTCATGTGAGTCTCCTAAGCCCAAACCCAGCCGCCCGGAGCTTACCGTCATCAGCCCCACCTCTGGGAACAAGAAGGTATCTTCACTAACCCACACCCGTTTTTGATTTGCTAGAGAGCAGCCAGCATGTACGAGGCACATGAAACAGCCTTGCCACAGATAGCATGTTTAAAGATAAGTCAGTAGGCTGGCATGAGTCATTGGTTTTTTTCCACATCCGTTTTTTAAAAGCACTATGGTGAATTATATCACCAAAGACTTGCGTAAAAGACAGAAATGTAGTTCCTATGGGGATATACAGTTGTGTGCCAAAGATTGGGACCCACCTTTGTGATTATTCATGTGCAAGTAAAGTTTATTTGATGAAATTAAATAAAAAATAATAATGTTAAAATGGGCCTTTGCAAAAGAGGCCTCAGCAAAACGTCATATTGTTTGTTTATTTGGTTTTTTTTATTATTATATATATATATATTTTTAATTAGCAGCTGTGCCTTATTAAAGCATGTTCTCTGTAGAGCATGTTTACATATTTTCTCTTTTCTCGACAAAAAGGTTTAAACGTTTGCCTGAAACTGTGCATCCGTAGACTGTATAATTGAGAGTCTCTGTGTTTGCTCTCTAATCCTCTAGCTTTTTACTCAACTTTATAAAGACAACGCTGGCCAACCCGACAGCATGGACAGAAGACAGAACCAGAACTACTTCCTGGAGGTGATGGATCTGGAGGGAGTTTACGACTACATGATGTATGTGGGTAAGTACCAGCACCGACGGGTCCATTAATAAGCAGGGATTCACTTGAATCCAGTGTTAATCTCGGCAGCTGACTTCAGTCTTTCGTATTTTGTAAATTGTAGATATTTAATTATTCTGTAGTCAAACGTATAATATTTAGACTAGTTTTAGTCATTCTTCACTTCGGTAGCATTATTTACTGGCTTATAGTGGCGATACAGAGAAAAATGGGGTTGGATTTCGCTGGGGTCTTTCTGGTGGGCAGGTACTGTGTTTACCAAGCATAAGGACACAGTGTGGTACTGCTAGTTTGAAAAGTTAATATGTGGCGATGGATGGATGGATTGATGGGTGGATGGATAGATGGTTGGATGGATGGATTGATGGATTGATGGGTGGATGGATTGATGGATTGAATGATGCATGGATGGATGGATGGATGGATTGATGGATTGAAGGATGGATTGATGAATTGAAGGGTGGATGGATGGGTGGTTGGATGGATGGATGGATGGGTTGATGGATGGGTGGTTGGATGGATGGATGGGTGGATGGATGGATGAATGAATTGATAGATTGATAGATTGATTGATGGATGGATTAATGGATGGATTGATGGTTGGATAGATGGATAGATGGATGGATGGATGGATGGATGGATGGATTGATGGATGAATGGATTGATGGGTGGATGGATGGATTGAAGGGTGGATAGATGGTTGGATGGATGGATGGATTGATGGTTGGATGGATGAACTTTCTAACTTTCTAAGACGTGAAACACCTTACAAACTTCTGGTGAATTCTGGTGGAAAGGGCAGGTCTAACACGCGAGACCCTTGTCAGTCAAACTGTTCACGGTGGTAGAGCGAGCAGAGCTGGCACGCTTTGTTTTTTCATTACCTTCCGTCCGCTCTTTTAAAAACTCTAAAGACCTTCCACAAAAGCGTGCCAGCTGGCTAAAACACGTGCCACAGAATGGACAAAACATGCTGTAGTGTTCTCACCATGCCACACTTCACTCACTACCACCACCAAACAGTATGATCGACAAGGAATGAGCAACAAGCACTAACTGTGTGTTAGACCCACCCTTTCCGTCAGAATTCCAAGTTTGTGAAACTGCTTCAGTACTGGTGAAAGAGTTTCATGTCTTGTATATTTGTTTTTTCTTTTGTAATTCAGCTTTCTTGAATGTATTTTTTTTTCATTTGTATATATTTTTGTGTGTGGTTTTGTTTTCTGAAAGGTTAATTTGTTTTGCACATCTCAGCCACATGGATGAATGGATGGTTTAACCCAGGTCTGTACTGTATATACAAAAAAAAAAAAAAAAAACAGCAATTCCAAACTCCACAAAACTCCTAAAAACAAATACCTGTGTCTGTACATCTCTCTCCTTCTCTTCTCCTACTTCTCATATGTCTTCTCTCTCAGCCTCCCATGTGTAATCGGCCTGTAGTATTGAGTCAGTAGATTAGATATTTTCTTCCGTTTCTGTATATTAAGATAATTACAGATAAATGCAACTTCAGTCATGTTCTGTTTTGCACACTGAACACAATCTGTACATCAAATTTCCGTCTCATCATCTCTGTTTTTACTTAACACGTTATCAGCATCAGACAAAACCTAGCAAAGCGCTTCAAGTCAACAAGTTCAGAGGAAGTTGATAGCAATGCTCAGCGTTGCTTCTTTATGCTGTGTGAAAATAAGCTTGTTCATTTGTCTTTCACATCATCATGTGGCTTTTAATGAAGTGTAGCACATTTCATCACTGTTCTCTTCTCGCTTTCGTCGTGACCAAGAGCTCGTCAAATAGTTCTCCTCATAGATTTCATTACCTCTCTCAAGCATGCTGTGAAGCTACACACATGGAGCTGGAAGTGCTCTCCTCTAACCTCCGCGATGCATAATACTGAGCTTTGATACCGAGCACCAGTGCTGGTGCCGTATGTCTTCCACAGTTGGCCAGTCAGTATTGAGAATGCCTTCTCTCTAGTCACTCATATAGCATGGCAGAAAGGCTAGTTTTGGCTTGGAGTCTGTTCAGCACTCGATACAGTATTATTTAATATCACTTGCCTTTAATGTTATATGCCGGTTTCATGTTTTGCAATTCTCATATGGCCACCTCATCATTACCTACTTGTCACTCAGACGCCTTTCAAACGCCTTTCAGCCTATTAATCCACTGTTTTTTTCAGAAAGCGTGCATGATTCAGTCCCCAATCAAAAGAAAATGAATCATTCAGATTAATTTGATGTGTTGTAAGAGAAAAACCTACTGACTCGTGAGTCATGGTGATGGGAATCAGGGGTGGTAATGTCTACAGCTTAGATATATAGCCATTTAAACATATAACCAATTTATAACCAGCGCACCTGTTTTTATATGTAATATTAATGAGGGTCTAAATACATTTGTATTGGGTGATATTTTGCCAGTATGTAACTGTCCACCCAACAAATCGATCCTAACAGTATCTCTGACTAAAGGCAGTGTAATTTGTAATTCCATTTCAGTGTCATTAAAGCCTTCAGGTGTCGGTTCCTCTCACCATCGCTCAGACCTGCACACCAAAGCACTTTGAATGAGCCTAACCATCTCAATAATAATTATAATAATAATCATAATTAGAATAGATACAGGTCACATCTCATGTTTAAAAAGGCTTCATCTTAACGACCCCAAGTCCTTTTTTAAAAAACTGCCAGGGAAGCTGTCTGGAGAGAATCTGAATTCTTTCCAGTTTTACCCCACTGTATCCAGTGATGGTTTATAATCCGAGATCAGAGGTGTCCTCTCTGTAATCCCATTCAGAGCAGTATGCTATTTCTGTTTTTTCTATAATCCCATTCTGAACAGTAAGCTGTTCCTGAAGACTGTCTTCTGGACTGTCTCCTGAATGGCTGTATGCTACATGTTGAAAATGATATCCCAGACAGTCCTGATAATGAGAAGGATTCTCCCACGGTTGTGCACAAAGCCTGTAAGCTCTATAGGAAAGCCGTGCTGAATAGAGCAGCCTGGAGGAGTTGCATATCAGTCTAAGACCTCCATGTGTTGGGTAGAGGGGTATAAGTCACCCTAGCATTGGGCTGTGAAGCAGTGGGGCTGTGTTTTGTGAAGTGACTAATCATCTAGCATCAGTACTTGGTCTCACTTAGGCCTGGACAATAATTCGATTTTTCTACTGGGCGCTGTCAGTTCGCTGCATTCAAGCACAGTTGAACACAATCGGCCTCCCTAGTTGGGCTACGTCAGTGCCGTAATCACAGGCACGCAGCCAGATAGGCTAGGCTAGGCTACGTTACGCTACGCTAGGCTACGTTACGCCACGCTAGGCTATGCTACGCTAGGCTACACTACGCTAGGCTACACTACGCTAGGCTACGTTACGCTACGCTAGGCTACACTACGCTAGGCTACGTTGCGCTACGCTAGGCTACACTACGCTAGGCTACGTTACGCTACGCTAGGCTACGTTACGCTACGCTAGGCTACTTTACGCTACGCTAGGCTACGTTACGCTAGGCTATGCTACGCTAGGCTCAGCTCCAGCGCGGGACATTTTAGATGCAAAATGAGTGCCCCTGACGGCAATACACAAGTGAGCGAACAAGCTTCCACAAGCGAAAAGACAGAAGACATAGTTGATAAGAGAGGGGGGACAAATTCAGTGGTGTGGACGTGGTTTGGCTTTCTAAAGTCTGATAAACTTCAGGTTTTAGCTTGCTGCACATTGTGCCGGAGAGTGGTGCCGACTAGCTGCGGTAATAGAACCCCATGCAGCAGTCACCAGTGGTTGCATTCATGCCATATGACAAACAGTCCAGGCGTCATACAGACATCACTAAAGCTGTTACAAACTTTTTGGATTTAGGAAAATGATGTTAGTCGAGAATAAGAATATGAAAAAGCCTCTGTTTTAATTTAAAGTGAAGGTTATTTATATTGATAATGGCTAGAGGTTTATGTTTTACAGGGATGTCATGTTTTTGTATATGAAGGCTATATGCAAATAAAAGTAAGCATTGATTTTTTTTTGGACCATTTTACTATACAATATATAAGTATTGTATAGTTTTATGTGAGGATGTTTCAAAAACTTTAATTAAATTTTTAGACTGTTTTAGTTACAGATTTTAAAGTAAAAAAAAAAAATTAAGTAAATTTGTGAAGTTTTAAAGTATTTATATCGATATCGGAATTATATTGTATAGACCGAAATTACGTAATATATCGCAATATAAATTTTGGCCATATCGTCCAGCACTAGTCTCACTAATGGTCTTGTGTCATTTCACTGTGTGCTCCAGCTAGTGGAATTGCCGTCTCGGAAAGTTGTTTTGGATGCAAAGCCCTTGCACAAACCTTAATAATTAATTAATCCCCTTGTAAATGTCAGCAAACAGATGCCCAGATACTTTTAGACATCTACAGCTAGTTTCCTGTGTACTGATTAAGTCTGGGGGCTAACTAAATTGCAGTGCCAATAAAGATTCACCATTGGAAGAGCCTTTTAGGCCTGATCTGGTCCTCAGGATCTCCGGGGGGTTATTAGGGTTTATTATGTAAGCACATAGCAGCTTTTCATACGTAGCGAAAATAACGCTGAATGTTGATGCGCGGAACAGGCTGTGACAACATGCAGCTGTCCTAAGCAGCTGAGCCGTGGTGGTGCATGATAGGTCTAGGACAAACTACCCTTTCCTGTGGTGTGGCTCAGTCAGTCAGTCAGTCACATGACACAGTGGTGTCATCTCACACTGACCCAGTGGTGAGCAAGTAGCTCATAGCAGCATTTTTGCTCGAATGTCTGCTTACACATACGCACACACACATACACACAAACCTGTGATATTGCTCAGTTGTGTATGACACAAGTCACTTCAAATCTGAGGTGGAAAAAACATTTAGCATATTTTGTTCATAAAGCACACAGCCATTACCAAAATCAGATGGCTAAAAAGAGGACTTCTATAAACATTACGATTATTAATATTAAGTAATAGTGAGCTAGTTTAGTTAGACAGAGTTAGTTTTGCTACTAGTATCAGCCTGAGCTTTAGATAACAGTAGTGAAATCAGTTTATCCCTAGTATTCATCAAGCAGCTCAGATACGGATGGATTTTCTCGTGTTCTAAACGCGGTTTGTGTGATGACGTAACACTTCTCTCGAAGCGTGTCTACATAACACTTTCATAACAACTTACATAAACGCTTCGTAACACGTCTGTTAATGTTTAAATAAGCATTTATAAACTATACATGTTTTACATGATATTGTGTACCATGTTAATATACTGGGAGGCATTTTTCAGAATAAAAGTCCTCATATATTATTTTGAAAAGCTACATTATGTATTATTGCATCATAATACATAATACATACATTGTATTATTACATCATTTCTAGAATTGGAAATGGACCATTATTCTTGATTTTTTTTTAACACATTCATTAGTAATTCAGGAATTTAATTAGTAATTTAATTAGTAATTTAGGAAAGTCACAAACAAAGCAACACTTCTTAGTTATTCATAATGTTTATTATAAAATAGGAGGATAACGTCACTATAACTCTAAAGTAATACATGGGATGACAGTGCTAGCATTCGACTCCAGGGGAATTCAATTGAATTAATTAACTTGTGTACAAACTGTTGTTACTAATACTTAAAATAAAAAAAATTAAAAACGGTCAAAGCACTTTCTGTTGAATGCGGTAAAACCTGGTGTTTTTATGTCTACTGTTCAGAAAGGACATTCACAATAATATAAATTTTTTAAATGAATAAATAAAGACTTTTATTTTGAAAAACGTCTGATGGCAAATGACATTGTTCTTCACATTCGGTCATGTAAAGCACGTGTACCACATGTGTGTTGATTTAAACATTAATGAATACATCCTGAACAGTTCATGTAAGATTTTATGATTGTGTGTGTGTACACCCGTTAGTTGAAGCGTTACCGAGATTCATGTGCATGTGTGTTTGTTTGTGTCAGGTCGTGTGGTGTTCCGCATGCCCGACTGGCTCCACCATTTGCTCTGCGGGGGTCGAATACTGTTTAAGAGGACTCTGGAGGCTTACATGGACCACTACCTTCAATCCAAACTGGACAAGATCCTCCAGGAGCACCGCCTGGTCTCTCTAATCACTCTTCTCCGAGGTCTGTATTTGTACTGTTGTGTTCAATCTGATTTCCTTCTTTCATTTTTTTTTTCTTTCTTTCTGTTCCCTGTCTCCTCTTGAGCCCTCCTCACTCCTCTTCTGCCCTCAGTTTTTCTCATTCATGTTGACTCCCATCACTTTGCATATTTGAATTCTAAACAGGCTCCACAAGATTACAGGCCATTTACTGCTGGAAGGCACAGCGCTTTTTTTTCATCCTGTCATGCAGGAGTGCAGAGGAGGATGTGGTGTCCTGCTCTGGCCCATCAGGACATCCTCACCTCAGTACAAAACAAATCATCTTTAAATGGACAGTGAGACAGGGGTCATGTGAGTCATCCTGTCTCATTTACTGCAGGCAGACAGACACCGAGGTCAGCTGTCGGAACGTTTTGAGAAGTGAAACCACAGCGCTTCAGTTTCTCTTTGTCTGTCTCCAAATCTAAGTGCAAGTATCTGCAGCAGCACCTGCATCATTCTGTATGCACTGGTCAGTAGCGTGCGTAATGCATGTGTACAAGCCCTGTCAAACTGTGTGCAGAAGCCTTAACTGCTCAGGTGCAAAAATAAAAGAGGAGACTGTGCCAATTGGCAGACCTGAAAATTAGCTTTTTACGAGTGAGAGAGAAAAAGAGAGTGAGTTGTAACATGTCCAAATGAAACAAGCTTCTTGGCATCCATGGAAATGTCCATTTTAGGCCTGGACTACATCTAGGACCACCTGGAGGAAGGCAGGTAAAGCAGGATGGGGTTAGTGAACAGATAGAACATGGTTTATGTACAGGGGTTGGACAATGAAACTGAAACACCTGTCATTTTAGTGTGGGAGGTCTCATGGCTAAATTGGACCAGCCTGGTGGCCAATCTTCATTAATTGCACATTGCACCAGTAAGAGCAGAGTGTGAAGGTTCAGTTAGCAGGTAAGAGCACAGTTCTGCTCAAAATACTGCAATGCACACAACATTATGGGTGACATACCAGAGTTCAAAAGAGGACAAACTGTTGGTGCACGTCTTGCTGGCGCATCTGTGACCAAGACAGCAAGTCTTTGTGATGTATCAAGAGCCACGGTATCCAGGGTAATGTCAGCATACCACCAAGAAGGACGAACCTCCACCAGCATCACGTAGTGACCTGGCCACTATCCTGCAAGAAGAATGGCTTAAAATCCCTCTGACCACTGTGCAGGACGCAGTATATGTCATTCCCAAGACCAACTGACGCTGTATTGGCCGCAAAAGGAGGCCCTACACCATACTAATAAATGATTGTGGTCTAAAACTAGGTGTTTCAGTTTCATTGTCCAACCCCTGTATATGAAGAGAGACCTACAGATGCAGTACAGTTAATAAAACACGTAGTTTTTATTAAACTTAAACTTGTAAGTAAGTTGCCATTAAATCTTAAACTGAAACTTTGTTTAAAAAAAGTTTTTATAGTTCTAGCTAATGGAACCTGTTCTCCTACAGTGTTCTGTGCTAATGATTATTTGAATAGACGTCAGTGTCAGACTAATTAATGAGCTTCTATTAAAGACTGGTGGACTGAGGGACACTAGAGTCTCTCCACCTACACTGAGCTGATTAAGAGTCCTGTTCCAGAAATGATATTAGGACATTAGAGCCATAATAAACCATGCTCCTGTTACTCTCCATACTTCAGTACATTTGAAGGTACATGCTTCAGTACTTTTACTCCAGTGGAGGTCTAAAGGAGGAACCCCTACTGACACAGGAGGGATATTTTACTTTGGGTGTCTTTACTTTAACTCAACTTGTGTTTATATCTGCTCCAGTCTGCTCATATGTGTTTTCAGACCGCGTTGGAATGTGCATGCCAGACCTCGGGAGACCTCTGATCATTTGTTCCATTGTGTTGAACCTTTTCAGATGCTGTGTTTTGTGAGAACAATGAGGAACGCTCCCCTGAGGACAAACAGAGAAGAGCCAAGCACACCTTTGAAGAGATGATGAACTACCTGCCAGGTTAGCAATCATGTAATGGAATACAGGGAATGATGGAGGTCTAGCAGGGATAGGAAAATATGGCTGTTGAGCTGTTGTAGGTGGACACCTGCTATTGACACGGTATAGGTTGCACTTGCTATTCAGTTATTGCAAGCTATTATCCAGTGACACAGTTATCCATTGACCCGGAGATGCATTGTATTTTTTTTTGTTTGCTGACTGAAGCCTTTCAGGTCTGTTACTATGTGTTCATACATCTGTCTGCATCAGCCTCTCAAACATTTATCTCCATCACAACACAAAGACACTAACATAAATACAAGCAGGGAAGCGTGATCCCATAGGCTGACAGAAAGGAGAAAGTACAAGCCTCTAGAAACTGGCTCGTCCTGCGCTTTTGTTGCTGGATCTGCGGTTTTATTGCTGGTTGAATGCAAATCTTATCGCTAAGGAGACATGCAAACTTCTTCTCAGTGACACCCTGGGATATAATCAAGCAGGAGCTAGGTAATGCTGACATGACTGCCTATCTGTCCCTTTAGATATCATTGGGAAGTGTATAGGAGAGGAGAACAAGGCCGAGGGCATCCAGTTACTCTTCAACTGCATCCAGCAGCCTCTGCTTAACAAACAGGTACAGAGCAGGAATGTCTGCTCGCTGGACGACTGCTTACTACAGACTACAGTAACTGTGACGTGTCAGTCTGATGTCTCATTTAACCTCCTTTCCCTCTCTCTCCCATCTCTTTCTCTCTCCCATCTCTTTCTCTCTCCCCTCTCTTTCTCTCTTCCATCTCTTTCTCTCTCCCCTCTCTTTCTCTCTTCCATCTCTTTCTCTCACATCTCTTTCTCTCACATCTCTTTGTCTCTCACATCTCTTGCTCTCTCCCATCTCTTTTTCTCTCCCATCTTTCTCTCTCCCATCTGTTTCTCTCTCCCATCTCTTTCTCTCACATCTTTCTCTCCCATCTTTCTCTCTCCCATCTTTCTCTCTCCCATCTCTTTCTCTCCCATCTCTTTCTCTCCCATCTCTTTCTCTCTCCCATCTCTTTCTCTCTTCCATCTCTTTCTCTCTCCCATCTCTTTTTCTCTCCCATCTTTCTCTCTACCATTTATCTCTCCCATCTCTTTCTCTCTCCCATCTCTTTCTCTCTACCATCTCTCTCCCATCTCTCTCTCCCATCTTTCTCTCTACCATCTCTCTCCCATCTTTCTCTCTACCATCTCTTTCTCTCACCTCTCTCTTACTCTGCCGTCTCTCTCTACCATCTCTTTCTCTCTCACATCTCTCCCTTTCTCTCCCATCTCTCTTCCATCTCTCTCCCATCCATCCATCCATCTCTGACTCTTCATCAATCGTATTTTCCCTCTCCTATCTCTCTCTCTCTCTCTCTCTCTCTCTCTCTCTCTCTCTCTCTCTCTCTCTCTCTCTCTCTCTCTCTCTCTCTCTCTCTCTCTCTAGATGACATATGTACTACTAGACATTGCTGTTCAGGAGCTGTTTCCAGAACTCCATTCCGGCATGGTATTTCTTTCCTAAATAACTTCAGGAAAATATGAAGTTGGTTTTATTTGCATATTCAGATTAATTTTTTTAGAAACTTTTAACTGGTGGGTGAAAACAGGCAACCTCCAGGTCTGTTCCCTTACATTTAGTTTGCATCACCAACGGATACTGAATATGCAGATTTCTGTGAACTGTAACTGCTGTGAAAGTAGAACAACCTTCTAAAAACTACTCCACAAGTGGCAATTATAGGGGTCCAAGCACTCTGTGCTGAAAGAGCCATACAGGTAGCTAAAACACAAATAATAGGTCAAGTGTTTACAATGGTCTTGGTTTATAATACATATTGTATCTGCCCAAATTCAAGCATGCTAACTTTTTGACCTTAGCATGGTAAGAACGAAATACATCAAAACACCTAGAAATTAGTCTCTTCAAGATGGACCTGCTACAGAGTTCTTACTTTCTAAACTTCACCTAACTCATGTATAAAGTCTTGTTGTGCATTGTAATGTTTCAAGCGGGGTAAAGGCACAGTTTGGAAATGGCATTTTGAGGCTTCAACTTTCTTTTTGTTGTCTCTTCACACAGAAAGAGGGTCCTACCACTAGACGGAGGTAAAGAACATTCAGATGCTTTCTCGGGAATCTGAACTCTCTGGAGACTCTATATTGACATTCCAATGATTATTATTGCACTACTGAGATACTAAAATAAATATATTTATTCATCATTTTGGAACTGGGTTTATTTAATATACTCAACGGAGCCATCAAGCAAAATACGGACATTTTATGACTTATAAAATAACATTAACGAAAAACATTAATTTTTGTGTTTTTGGGAAATTTAGGGCAACCTTATGAGAGAGACCTTATTTTTGGCCTTAGCATATCTAGTTCTGTTTCTGCCGCACATTCACTTCTTATCAATCGTAGCTCATATATTAAGGCTTCACCCTGAGCCATGTGAAATGCTCCAAGGGTCCAAATTTTTTTTCAGAGGTGGTATTTGAAACAGAACCAGATGTCCTAACTCTCTCATGGAAAGTTATTATCAGAACTGGCTTTTGTTGTTAAGGATACATAACAAGCAAAAAGCCCATTTATATCAAAGCTTTAAAAAATGGAATGCATGTAAAACACCCATTTATATGTAGGGCAGTATTCCGCACATCCAGTTTCAGAAGTGAACTAGATGATAAACTTTAATAAGAAAAATGTTTTATATGATTGCAGAAACATGAAAATAGAGTATTAAGAGATTTAGAGGGTGGATAAACAAAATACATAATCTTAACATGTAGCTTATATTAGTCTCACAGATCTCACAGACAGAGAGCCAGGTGGGGGTGAAAGCAACCCCAGGTACCTTCCCAGAGTCCAATCCGACTTCTGTACCACAGGCTGCCACTATGTCTGATAGGATAGATTGGAGCTGGGTATAGTGTGTCTTGTTGTCACCGCATCCTTCTCAAGGAACATGTGATGCGAAGAGATGCAAAGGCCAAGAACTCTTAGCAGTATATCCACATTAACCACTCAAATCTGATTACAAAATAATCCATATCCCTTCGTTATGAATACAGTGCTTGATATCTGAGGCACTGTGAGGTTTTTAGTAGAGCTGGGCGATAAAACGATATACACTCCTCATCGAGAAGGAATCCACCGACAGGAGTGAAACCTGTTGGGTAGGTTTGACATTGTGACACATGTGAATGATCCATGTTTCACACTCAGCTGTGCATGTGACATAAGTTAGGATGGGTGTAGCTAGTACCTGACTGGGTCATCCTGTTGTGCGTGCTGTTGTGTTGGTAGCATCCTTTGCAAGTGAAGTACCTCGGAGAAGAGTTCGAAAACCATTCCAGCAGTTGGAAGAGTTGGAGAGGGGTTGTATCATAGGGCTTCAGAAGGTGGGAGTGTCATATTGATGTATTGTGTGGAAGATACTATAGATTTAATGCTTTTTACAAAAGGCTTGAAATTCCACTATATGGAACTGAACTGGCTCAGTAGCTCTGGCTCCACTACTATGTGGCCTCCAGATAACAATGGATTGATCAACAAACACTGTGTCCACTCACTGTCCACTCTATTAGACACTCCTCCTTGCTGGTCAACCTTGTAGATGTACAGTCAGAGACGATAGCTCATCTGCTGCACTGTGCAGTGTTGGTCATCCTCTAGTCCTTCATCAGTGGTCACAGGACGCTCCCCACAGGACGCTGCTGACTGGGTGATCTTGGTTGGTTGGTGATTCTCTGACCCACAGTGTCACTGAGGTGCTTAAATCCTCCAGCTGCCGTGTCTAATCCACACTACCACCATACTATAGCATACTGGTGGTGGCAGTGTAAAGGAGAAGGTACGCTCTCCCATCTTTCTCTCTACCATCTCTCTCTCACATCTCTCTCACTCTCACATCCATCCATCCATCCATCCAACCATCCATTCATCCATCTCTGACTCTTTATCAATCTTATTTTCCCTCTCTTTCTCTCTCTCTCTTTCTCCCTCACTCTCTCTCTCTCTCTCTCTCTCTCTCTCTCTCTCCCCCTCTCCCTCTCTCTCTCTCTGAGCACTGAGGTGCTTAAATCCTCCAGCTGCCGTGTCTAATCCACACTACAACCATACTATAGCATACTGGTGGTGGCAGTGTAAAGGAGAAGGCACGCACCAGTGACATGAAGGATCTGGGAGACCTAACCAACCAAAGAGAGAGAGAACTGACATGGAGGAACCCAACAGTCGTGACTGTGGACATTCAGCGATATACTGCAGATCTGATTAGAAATTAGTGGCAACTAGTGTTGCTATGATTTGTCTGGACTGAACAACTCAGGTTCCTATAACCACCACTGTAGAGAACCTGGAATGCACTCTTGACCATGTCACATATCTCAGTGATTGAGCTATGCATTTTTGTGAACTGAGTCTTATAACTGGCCAACTCTCCAGTCCTTACATCAGCTCAAAGAATGCGCTGTCCACTCTGGTGCAGTATAATGTCATTCCTGTATGAATGATCACTTTGAAAAGAGCTGCTGTTCCGATGGCCTGGCTGCCCTGAGTAAGCCGGAACTTTTCCATTTTAGCCCTATTTGCAATGGAAATGCAGGACACTGGACAGCGTTGAGATTGTGCACATTCAAATAGGGCAGTGTTGAAAGCATGTCAGTTAAAAGGACACATGGATCGTGTGGTTAACAGTGCTGAAATGGCCAGTGTAAGAAAACGTGACAGGAAGAGTGTCGCTGTAAGCAGCAGTTGCTCGTTCGTAGCGTCGCTAATAGTTTGTGGTTAACTCATGTGGTCTGTAAACTTTAATGCTTTTTACAAATGCCTTCAAATTCCACCATGCCCCCACAGGAACTGAACTGGCTCAGTAGCTCTAGCTCCACTACTGTGTGGCCTCCAGATAACAATGGATTGATAAACAAACAGCAGCCAGTTTTCCGCACAGGGTTTTTATTACTCGTTTTAGGTTGCAAGTTCTTGACATGAAATCTGAAGACAGGGTTCATCTTTTGTATTGAATCATATCAAAAGTGATACACTTGTATTAATAGGCTTATGAATCCCATATTATTAACTTACTAACCCATAAACCTTTGATGTTGTATTCAGTACCTTGAGGAATTTGTGTTGTTTTGTGTTTGTGTAAATGTTTGAGATTAAGTGTGTGAGTGTGTGTATGAGACTAAGTTGTATGTCTAATGCCTGTGTTCATGGGTGTGGTGTGACCACTAGTCGTCCTATTTTCTCAGACATTTTATCGTGTTTGTCGTGTATGTCCTAGCTCTCGTCCAAGTGTATGTTTGGCCGTTGTGTGTGCATACTGAACTTAGGAGTGTCAGTTAGAGCTCTGACAGGACTCTCACTGTCTGTTTTGTGATACATGAAGACTTCTTGTCCCCTATCACAATTTGTTAACGAGGGTTCATTGTGCTGTGTTGTATTGTTGTAATTTTGTGTGTGTTTGTGTTAAAAGTGTGTGGTGGTGTGTGTGTGGGTGTTGTGGTTGTTGTGCAGTTCTTGGGTGTGTATTGTTGGCGCCTTTCAGTATCGTGTATTGTTGGTGGTGTAGTGTATGTGTGGTTGATTAAGTGTATTTGATGTAGTTGTTATGATTATAAATACGTTCTGGTTGTTGAAATTCTAGGCTTGTGTGTGTATGATGGCTGTGTGTTTTGTGGTGTGTGTCTTGTTGTGCTGTCTATTTGTTTGTCATGGGTGTGTGTTAGTGATATTGTGTAGGTTGTTGTGTGGTGTGCTTTGTGTGTGTTACTGGGTGTGGGTGGCTGTGGGGTGTCACTGTGTATGTTATGGTGTGTGTGGTGTTGTCTGTGTGTATGTCGTGTTGGTGTGTGTGGTAATGATGGGGTCTGTGTATTCGGTTGAGTGGGGATTGTTGGAGAATGTGTGTGGTGGATCGTGTGTGTGTGTGTGTGTGTGGGTGTGTGGTGTGTTTGTGGTGTATATGTTCTGTGTGTGTGTCTATGTGTTTTCATGGATGTTTGTGTGTGATACGTGTATTGTGTTGTGTGTGTTATAGGTCTATTATGTGTGTTTATGGACTGTGTTGTGTAATGTTGTGTGTTATGTCTGTGTTATGGATGTGGTGCTGTGTCGGTGTTGTGTGCTGTGTGTGTGTGTGTGTGGGTGGTGTGAGTGTGGTGTGGTGTCCCTGTCCTCGTGCTCGGTTTATATGATTGTGTTGTGTGTGCTGTCAGATGGTTTGAGTGACATAAAAGTATTGTTTTTTATATCTGTACTGTATTTCTGTATGTGGTGTGGTGTTATAAGTCCCCTAGGTATGTGTCCGTTGTTTGAGATCTACGTGTGGTGTGTTGTGTGTTTGCAACTACGTGTTGTGTGCGTACATATAAGCTTATCAACTCATGAGTGCACAACGCAATGGTTGCCTACATTTGTTGCATAGATTATATGCTTCATAATTTCTACGTACACGATGATGATTCTAACACACCTCCAAAGGAACTGCTGGCAACTACTCGCACATCAAACCACTAAGTTGTAGTCTGAAAGGCTTAATAATGGAGACACATTAAGTAGTATGAATTCTGAATTGGAACTATCTTTAGTCTGTGACCTACCTCAAGATTATAATCTCCACAAGGCATATTCTAAATGTTCACTTCATTATAAATTCATTCTCCAAGTTACACAGCTTGTTCATAATTGGATCACCTACATCTCTTTATCATTCTCTCTATATCTGGAGCTTTTCTTCCCACTAATGTCTTCTTCCTCCCTGAATGTACTGAAAGTGGATTTTTGTTTCCCTGATGGTGCGGCCATATTCCAGGATGACAAGGCCGAGATTCCTCTGGCTTAGATTGTGTTTCAGGAAGCATGAGGAATCGTTTGTCACGCATGAACTGGCACCAAAGATTGAATACCACTGAAAAGTGCTGGAGAGGACTTTATGGCGTGGTTCCCGGAGGCACCCTGCCCTGCACAGTGCTTTCCCTGAAGCAGGGGATCCCCTACAATATGCAGGGCAAGGTAGTTCCGGGACCAGGGTCGAGTAACCTTGACGTTGCATAAGGTTGATGAAATAATGCCACAGCAAACGTGCGCAGTAAAGCTAGAGGTGGTCCAGCGAAGTATCAGAGTGCGTGACATTTTTGGGTAGGCAGTACACATCCATCAGCCATAACATTAAAACCTTGTATCTACACTCACGGTCCATTTTATCAGCTCCACTACACTCACAGACTGTAGTCCACACACCTGTTATCTTCTGCCGTCCACCTCTGTGTACTTGTTATTATTGCGCTTGTTGCGTTCTTCAATGGTTCAGGAAGGACGCCCCACGGGACCAGACCACAGTAGCATTGTATTTATGGTGCGTGGTGGTTGATCATTTCTCATCTACGTGCAGTGGCCTGACGTCTGGTTGGTGGTGGTGTTGTGGTGTGGTGTGGGTGCCACGGTGTGGGTGGCTCAGACACACCAGTGCTGCAGGAGTGTGTCCACTCAAAGTCACTGTCCACTCTATTAAGACACTCCTCGACTTGCTGGTCCACCATTGTAGATGTACAGTCATAGTCCCCGATAGTCTTCATCTACTGCTGCACAGTTCCTGGTGCGTGTGTTTGGTGTCCACCTTAACCTCTATTCCTTCACGGCAGTGGTCACAGGACGCTCCCCCACAGGAACGCTGTTGGACTGGGTGGGATCGTGGTTTGGTTGTGATTTCCCCTTCTGACCCACAAAATGTGTCACTGATGAGCCTTAATCATCCTCCAACTGCCGTGGGTCCTAATCCACACCACCAACGCACCACCACGTCCAGTGGGGTCACCCCAGCAGTGCTACGAAATGATCCACCACGTCACGAACTCCATTGAATTAGCTCTCTAAGTGCGGTCCTGTGCTAAAATGGGGGATCCTGTGGGGGTCCCTGGCCAGTGGAAAACAGTAATGGCAGAGAAAACAACTATGTACCACAGTCTGTAACTGTAGAACTAGAGAGTGTTGCTATATGGTCAGTGGCTCTGATAATCTGGTATAGTTGCTTGTGTAGATACTTTGGTGGTTTTAATGTTGTGGCTGATTGGTGTTTATAATCATAACATAAAAAGTCAAAACTAAAACAGTTACAATCCAGAAAATATAGATTTCCCACATTTACACTTCAAATGCTACACGTTCCTCTTTAAGACACCTCAAACTACACCTCCTTCCCAGCATCGTCTCTCAAGCTACGGTGACGAGAAGTGATCCAGGGGTGGCAGTGACGGAGGACCAGACAATCAAAGCAGGCCTTGTCCTTAAAGTCTGAACCCCTGAGCTGTGTTCCCCCAGAATTACAATGAGTTCACTCCGCCTGTTCTATCCTGTGCACGCGGCCCTACAGGTCCCACTTTTGTTTAAAGACGGCGGCAGGAAGTTCCAAAGGTGCAGAGCCAGAGCACAGTGGAACAGTTCCTTGGCTTAACCTTCCAGATCCTCCACTAGATCTAAGTATTGATTGCTTATGCGGAATGGTGTAGTGGTTCTGTACATACTACTGCCATATACAACCACTTACCTAGTGCTTCTCTAAAGCTGGAATAGAACCGGAATAGCTGCCAGATAAGCATAAAAATCTTCTTTGTGTTATTGCAAAAGAGACCGTTTAGTTAGAATAGGAATCCCTCCTATGAGGTTTAAGTTTCCCCACTTGCATAATTCCGATGACTATGCCGTGGTGTGATAATTGCAGTGTGGTGGTTACGAGCAGTGATGAAGTTTCGTAAGGTAACCAGTGGACTGCAGTTGCGTCTCGTAATAATATGGTATCTCTGAAATCTCTTGTGGTTTGCCCAATCTCATTTCCTATCTTGCTTACCGACGCAACCCTGGTCCCGTTTTACACACAGACCTGCAGATTTGCTGAACAGGCGTAACGTGTATCTAGATCTGACCGGATATATCGTTCTTTACTACTCGAACTCAAATGGCTTTATCTAAAATCCCCCATTCTAATTGCTGATAGCACTTCTGTTGGGCATCTATGGTCATGAGACGTGCTGTCAACAAGTCCAGAAGATACAAGTTAATGGAATAGAGCTAATCTCACTGGTTCATACACAGTGCCCATAGCACCGCAAGCAGCATCAGAGTCGCGGTGGTGCTTGGCAGTCCACTGGCAGAGCTGACGAAGCGGATACGGCCCTCTACAGCTGGGTGAACTCTCTTCCTCTCTGAGATGTAGCTGGCCAGCACAGATATGTCCAGGTCACCTGGGGGCAGATTGAATGGAAAGATGATACCAGCAGATGCGAACTAAAGGCGACACATACTCATCATCCACTAAAGAACAGCTGAACTAATAGCTGCACCCCGACAGGAATGAAACTTGGTGGGTAGGTTTGACATTGTGGGGCATTCAAATGATTCGAGTTTCACGCTCCGCTTGCCATGTGACGTAGGCAGGGATGGGCCTTATCACTGTATTGGACATTCAATGAGTAGGGATTCCTCCAAGAGTCCTCCTGTTCGTGCCAGCACTATTGGCAGACGGCTGCACGATGCAGGACTACATGCACACAGACCGTTACATTGACTGTCCTTAACGCCACGTCAACATCAGCGAAGACTGTCGTGCCAGACTGGCATGGTCATTTTCAGTGACGAGTCCCGCTTTTGTGTTTGTGGAGGCATCGTGGTCAGCTCCAAGATTTGGTGTCATGCGTCACCTGTTCAGAAGGCCTGGTGTCACTCCACCTCCACCCCTACCGCACACTCTGCAGGAACTGTGTGAGAATATTCAAGCTGCATGAGATGGTTTATCAACAGGACACTATTAGGAACCTCTACAACTCCATGCTGAGATGTCTGGCACGTTGAGTTAGCAAACATGGCAGCCCGGCACCATACTAAGAGACACTGCTTCTGTATGTGTAGCTCTATAAATATTACCCATATCCGTCTAAATGTATCATCATCTATTGATCCTGGTAACCTTTATCTTCCTCCCCAACAGCACCACACTTCCTTCTGGGTGCAGCTGCAGCGCAGGCTAAAATATAGCATCTGTGTACTATACATCACTTTGTAAAGGTTAAAAAGTATTTTTGGACTATGTCATACATCTTTACCTATTTGGACAGCATTACTTCATAATCAGTTCATTTTCAGGGACTCCCTGAAGGTGGTAGTAACTTCATGCCTTCACATAGATGGCGCTATACGAGGATGATGGGGCTATAAATACTTGTGGGGTGTGAGAGTGACGGGCTTCATAGATTGAGAGGAGGTGGTACAGTGCAGTGAAGGTCTTGTTCCATGTGTGGTAAACGGCTCCAAAGCAGATGTTAATGATTGGCTAAAGGAGTGACTGCATGTGGGCGTGGCCAAAGACCATAGTGTGAAGGAAGTAGCTGAATCTGCAGGTGTGTGGAAGTGCACGGTCATACGGGTCTACCAGCAGTGGCAACAATCCCAGGAAATTCTCCTCGGAATTGTGCCAGGGAAGGCGTCCACCAAATCTGGCCCAGCTGCCCAATTCTTGAATGCAAGAGTGTCTGAACTCTGATGTGGCCTACATCCAGAAACTTGTCCAGCAAGTGTCACACTTGCAGCGGTGGAGCCTTCTGTCATACAGCCCGTTTTCCTGTTTTTCGTAATTACCAATGTCAATGATGGAAACAAATACATTGTGATGTCTAATTGTGGCTGTATGTTTATTAAGACCCCTTTTTATCTGTTGGAAACAGACCACCATGTTTATCTTACTGAGAGCAGGTTGACTCACCGCTGTCATGTTTGATCATTTCCTGTTTGATCATGGAGTATCCGTCGCCCCCGTCCACCAAGTAGGAAGGCACTGCCACTCTGTAGACTTTGTTGGGGTCCACAGGCTCGTAGCGGGGTACCCGGCACTCAGTACACAAGACACTCGCCGTCTTCACCCGCTTACCAGGGGCCTGCGACAGGTCGTACTCAATCTGAAACCCTGCAGACACAAAACATGCATGAGGAGCAGCTACACAAACAAAGGTGTCTGCTTCAACCTTATCGCAACTGGTAGCAGATAAGATGACCCTGTACTGCACACCGTTAATCTTCTGTTGTCGTCTGTTTGAAGGTCAGGCTTGAAGCTGCCTCCACAGTGCTGAAACCACAGAGTTAAAATAAACAGCAGCTGATTTTAGGTTTTATGGCTGGACCAGGTGGCCATACACCAAATGGCCAGTTGCCATTTTCCACAGCTCAGGGTTTGAGAAGGTTGTAGCGTTCATGCTGTGGTTTCTATGTAAGTGCAAATGCAGACTCAGTTGAACTTAGTTCAGCTGAAATCATGTAGCCCAGGATTACAGGATTACCAGGGTGGTATTGTTAGCTAGTGAACATCAAACACTTCTGTCAACTAGTAGAGAGTAGGCTAGCGTTAGCCAAGCTAGCACGATCACAGGTCTGTTCACCACAGAGTATATTTAAGTCTGACTAACTGTAGTACAGGTAAACACGTATAGATGGTAAGGATTCAAATATGGAAGAGTGAAGCTGAGCAACAGGCACTGAAGTGCCAGAATGACGAATCTAAGGCTGTTAGGCCGAAGACCAAGTTTAAGACCAAAGACTTTCATGAGCAAGCCAAGGGTACCCCTAAGGAACTAAGATGGCCACATGTCTGGTTTTAGGCCGGAACGTTTGGTTTATCCAACTCCAACTCCCAGTCCTCCGTCCGGCAAAATACCTGGACCTGGACGCCTCTCTTCCTGACGACTTAAAATGTTCACTTGGCAAAGATATTATGTGTCCCATTGGCTCACGTACGCGTCAAAAGACATGTCTTGTATTTAATTGGTCAACAAGGTCATGTGACATTGCTTGCCTACCAGCTAACTGCAGGTCAGACCTCTAAATGCTAGTCGATTAGGAAGCTCCCGTCTGACTGTCACCCAGTAAAGCAGTCATTTATGTGTAATATAGGTTTTGGTTATGATTTCAATTCTGTTCTAGCATTGAGCCCGACCACCCCTCTTTATGATGTCCTCCTTTTTGAGGTTATAAAAGTGGCAACCCTAAAAGTCAATGTGACATGGCAACAAGAACATTTGGACTACAAGTGGGTGGGAACAAACACAGTTTATGTCTACCCCACTCTAATTAATCTCTGAAATTAATGGGGTACTTGTTCACATGGACAGCAAGCCTGTCCATGGGATAAACAGTTTACATTTATGGTGTTTAGCTGATGCTCTTATCCAGAGCGACTTACAAGGGTAATCATATTACAGGTAGGCCAATGTAGTGTTAGGAGGACTCTCAATGACTCTTATTGGTGTAGCACAGCATGGTCACCGGGATTCAAACCCCAGTCTCCCACATGTGGTCGTGGCTCCCTGGCAGGTAGTGGTGTTATCTGCTGAGCTACACCAACCAGTTTAATTAGCCTCTGATAACAGGCTGGCTAACAAAATGCTCTGGCTGCTCTGGATATTAAGGCCATTTCCACACTTGAGTCCACGACCAGGACTGTTTCTAGGCTGGGCTGGGGGACAGACTCACTATCACACTGAAGAATTCTCTCAGAACTGTTTTTACATGGCATTTCACCATGCAGGAGAACATGCAAGCAGGGAGCTGTTCTCGTGTGAGGAGGCTTTTAGCTCAGCAGGCCGACCCAAGACACCCAGTTGTGCTCTAAGTACATGTGGGAATTTGAAGCAGTCACAAAATAATCACGTAACGTGGCGCCGGGAATACATTCCATTCCAGTTTCCATCTTTGCAGCACGCTACACCAGAGTTTGCTGGAAGTGAACCCACAGATTTCAGAATCACAAATTGGTTCTCTGAACTGACCCCAGGCTCGAAACCAGCTTTCATGCTTGAGGGTACCAATTTTAAAAAAAGACCTACTCTAAAAGAGAAAGAGCTAGAGGAACTTGGGGGAACGTTACGCTTGTGGCTGGTATAGCCATTTATACCCAAGCATATATTCTCAGAACGAGACTGTGTAGGAGGATACGAACCTGAAGAAACCAGACTCATAAGAATACAATCCCTCAGAGCAAGCGGAAGTACACTGAGTGGAACCAGGACACAGACCTTGCACTGACAGAAACAGAAGTCTGTCAAGGTTGGATCCCATGAGCTACACAATACACACAAAGACACCGGACCTAGTAGGCTAGACCCACTGTAATCTGCAGAGCTGTAACAGGAATCTACACACCTATGCAGGAAATCCAGAATTCCATGGGGTTTAATATAATATAACAAATTTCAAGGGTTAGGAATGTCTATGGGAATTTTTGACCATTGTTCCAGTAGCACATTTGTGAGGTCAGATGCTGATGTTGGACGGGAAGGCCTGGCTCACAGTCTCCGCTCTAATTCATCCCAAATGTGTTCTATCAGGTTGAGGTCAGGACTCTGCAGGTCGGTCAAGTTCCTCCATCCATGTCTTTATGGACCTTGCTTTGTGCACTGGTGTGCAGTCATGTTGGAACAGGAAGTGGTCATCCCCAAATTGTTGGAGGGATGGGAGCATGAAATTGTCTAGAATCTCTGGGTGCGCTGAAGCATTAAGAGATCCGTTCACTGGAACTAAGGAGCCAGGTCCAACTCCTGAACAACACCACCACACCACAATCCCCCCTCCACCAAACTTTACACTCAACATTATACAGTCAGACAAGTACTGTTCTCCTGGCAACCACCAAACCCAGACTCAATCGGATTGCCAGACGGAGGAGCGTGATTGGCCACTTCAGAGAACACATCTCCACTGCTCTAGAGTCCAGTGGCGGCGCTGTACACCCCTGCATTCGATGCTCTGTATTGCGCTTGGTGATGTTAGGCTTGGATGCAGCTGCTCGCCCATGGAAACCCATTCCATGAAGCTCCCTACACACTGTTCCTGAGCTAACCTGAAGGCCACATGAGGTTTCAAGATCTGCAGTGACTGACTCTGCAGAAAGTTGGCGACCTCTGTATGTGAGCTCTGTATGTGGTCTACCACTTAGTGGCTGAGTTGCTGTCGTTCCCAATGCCTTCCACTTTGTTATAACACCACTGACAGTTGGAATGTTTAGTAGTGAGGAACTTTTTCGACTGGACTTCACAGTACCACACTGGAATTCACTAAACTCCTGAGAGCGACCCATACTTTCACTCATGTCTAATGCTTAGGCGCTTGCCTATGGCCATGGATGTAATTGGAATATAGTGTAGTGTTATTTTTCATTGTAGAATGTTCCCATACTCTTTAATCAAAACGGAATGGCCTTTGCCCGCCTCTAAATGTCTTCAAATGACTGATTACATGTGCCTGCACTGTAATTAACCAGCAAAAATACCATTTTGCTCCCTCAAGGCAATGTCAAAACAGTCGTCCAACTCTGGGACCCACCCTGATACCGGGTTTCACGTCACGGGAGAGAAGGAAAATATGTCATGACTTCTAATCCACTTCAAGTGCTGCTTTACTGCTGTTTTGAACCTCTGTTGGGTTTCCCACTAGTCTAACTCACTGGTGTACCTGAGACCTGAAGGAATTCTCCAGTGTTTCCTCCGTATCTGTGGACACTGTGCTCAAAGGCCTTAAACAGAGTGGAGCCCTTCATCTGGACCAGGTCAAACGTCCCACCAAATGGCAGCACACCGATCACGTCCTCCATAGTGATGGAACCTGAGTGAGCAAATTGTGACAGACAAGTCAACACCGAGGCACACAGAGTTATTTGCAAAGTGTCTGGATAGGATGAACCCTAGGCAGACCAATCTACAGTGCATCTGGAGGAGCCAGTAACCCATCCGAGTCACCCCGAATACTATACTAGGCACAGATGGCATGCTGACTAATCTACGAACCATCTGGACATGTAAATGACAAAGCCAGTTTCCAAGCGTAGCAGTCACACTTCATACTGACTGATCTGAAATTCATCTCAGTAACTCAACTCAGTGCTCAGGCAATCCTGCTTTTCTATTAATGGATCAGATTTAAACACTGGGGAGCCCTCACGGCATTCTGAACCTTCAAAGCAGCACACTGAGCAATGCATTTCAGTCAGATGTTAATAATAGAAAACAGTAACAGCTCTGTACCAAGGGTTGTGGTGAAACTGGCACAACATCAAATATACACTCATCGTCAAAAGAAGAGCTGCACCTAGAAGGAGGTGTGGGAGTGCAGTGCTGTTGGGAAGGAGGATAATGGCTCCCAGGATCAATTAATGATGATACATTGAGACTGATATGGGGAATATTTATTAAGCTACACATACAGAAGTCTGTCTCTCAGTATGGTGTCAGGCCGCCATGTTTGCCAACACAATATGCCAGACGTCTCATTGTAGAGGTTCCTAATGGTGTCCTGTGATGATCCATCCCATGCAGCTCGAATATCCTGCCGATGGTGCACAGTTCCTGCCGATTTCTGTGGTGACTGCGGACAACTGGGTAGGGCTGACCCACGGAGGTGGAGTGACACCAGGCCTTCTGGACATGTGACACGTGACAACAAACTGATCATCTTGGTGTCTGAACCACGGTGGTGAGTTCTGCCACACACAGATTGGGGCACTAACAAGGATGCTCTTGGTCATCACTGCTTCTTCACCAAGACTAAAGTGGGGAGAACTCGTCAACTGAAGATGACCCGCTGCCATTTATGAGTCACTGTGCCATGGTTCACAGTGTGGCATGAGATGTCCATTTTAATGTAGTCTGTATTCGTAACATGTTTTGAGATGGTACAGAAGGACAGTCGTTGTAACTGTGTGGTGTGTAGTTATGTAGCCAGTTCATCTTCTGAAGGGAACTTATCAGCAGAAGTGGTCCAGGATGACCAATTGGTGGCACTAACAGGATGACTCATGGAGGCATCACTGCTTCCTGACTGTCTGTAATCATAGCTGTTGGGTCAGGCAGGTCCAGTGATAAGGTTGGTCCTTGCTCATGTCACATGTGCGGCCGAGCGTGAAACTGGAGAACAAGCATTTGTTCAACTGTTCTTTTGACGATGAGGAGTGAGGTTGGTGCATGTGTACCAAGGTGCACATAAAGTGTTACCAGCATGTCCATATTCAAGCATGCTGAAAAGTATTCGAACAATTTGTAGCTACCTACAGACAATCTCTGAGAGGTTCAGACTAGACTGCATCAGTGCAAAATCAACACATCCAACTGAGTCGAACAGAAACTAGACACTAAAATGTATTAGATAGGTTGAGCAGTTGATCTTTCTGCAAGGTTCACATCAAGACACGCCTCCAGGATCACCAAACCCAGCACAGGTTCTCATGGCTAACACACATGCTGGATGGTGTTCTGAATGGGAACTTGCCCAAGAAGTGCAAGTCTGATCAAACCAGCTACACCGGTATGTCATGTAACACTTTGCTGTGGTGCCACCGCAATCACGAAACGTGCCAGCACATCCTCTGAAGGGAATTACAGACAAGAACAAATACATCAACAACCAGTAAACGCCACTAGAACAAATCTTACAGGCCTCAAAACACACCAAACAAGCTACACTCACGCAAACGTGGCACAAATCCTCTGAGGACAATACAGACACAACAAATGCACGATTCGGCCAAACAGTTTAAGAACCAACTGCCCACACTCACACACTTTCAAACTGGGACTTCATCTGGATACACGTGTTGTGACTGCCTTCCTGCATTTCAAGATGCAGAGTAGTCTAACAAACAAACATCCATCAGGACTTCAGTCCAAAAACCACACAAAATGGTGAAGGATGAAATTAACATAAACAAAACAAAACATAACCCCAACCAACCAAAAAAGACACACAACAATAAACAAATCAACACAACAAAAAAACCATCAAAACAACAAACAAACAACAAACAATCACCAAACAAACGAAACAAACATACAACAAAACAAACACAAACTAAATCAAAACAACCAACAGAACAAAATAACCAAACAAACAACCACACAAACAAGCAATCCAAACAAACAAAATAACAAAAAACAAAAAAAACAAGCAATCCAAACAAACAAAATAACCAAACAACCACACAAACAAGCAATCCAAACAAACAAAAACAAACACAAACAAAAAAAACAACAAACAACCAAACCACAAATCAACCACACAAACAAAAAAACCCCCAACCAAACAAAAACAACAAACAAACAAAAAAAACAAATACCGAACAAAAAACAAACAAACAAACATACAAACAAAACCACGGCCAAACCAAAACACATCAAAACAAAATAACCACCCAAAAAAACAACAAAAACAAAAACCACACAAACCAATACAAACCAAAAGCAACCAAACAACCAATCCCACCAAACAAACACACAAAAAACAAACAAACAAACCAAACAATCAACCAAACACACAAACCAAACAACCAAAATAACCCAAAACCACTACACAACAAACAACCAGAAAAACAAACCAAAATACAAACCCAACCAAACAACCACAAACAAAACAAAAACAACAAATTAAACCAAAACAAACCAAAACAACCTATACACAAAACAAACCAAACAAAAACACAACAACAAAAACCAAATACAAACACAACAAACAAAATCCAAAACAAAACAAAAACACTGGTTATGGTGGCGAAGAACACACAACAAGAACCAAAAAACAAACAAACAAACCAAACTAACCCAAACAAAAACAACCAAACAACTAAAAACAACCAAAACGACCAACAAAAAAACAATTATAGACCAAAATAACAACATACATCAAAAATCCTCAGCCAAGCTTCGGCCCTTTTAGGGCCTTTGTTGGAAGGCTGATACAAACAAACACAATCCAAACAACAATAAAAACATGACACAAAAAAGGGAACCAACGCTGCAATACAACCAAGAAAACTGCCAACCAAACAAACACAAACTAAGTCAAAACAACCAAACATACACACAAACTTCCAGACAAACATACCAAACTAAACAAAACAACCAAAAGTAGTCAAACAACCAAAAAAACAAACTCAAGCAAAACAAAACAACCACACATAAACTAAATCAAAAAGCACAACCAAAATTCAACCCCAACAATACAACCCCCCAAACAACAACGAACAACTCCAAAACAACCAATACAGGACCCAAAACTACCAAGTCAACAACCAAGCAACCACCCACTGTAAAACAAAACAAACTCAAACCAATACAAGCCACCCAAACTCATCCAAACAACAATCAACCCATGGAACCACCCAAACAACCAAAACAAACAACCAATACAACCACCCAAACAACCAAAACAAACAACCAAACAACCAATACAACCACCCAAACAACCAAAACAAACAAACCAGAACACTTACCTAGTTGATAGACAAAGATCCAAACAAGCAAAAACAACCATAGCTCAAACAAGCTCATCCAATGTCAAATGAAAAACAATGTAAACCAATACAACCACCCAAACCACTAAAACAACCAAAACACACAATACAGTCACCCAAACTGTCCAAAACAAACACCCAAACAAACCACCCAACAAGACCATCCAAACAACCAAACTTTAAATCACCCAAACAACCAAACCAAAAAACACACAAACAAACCAAACAACCAACCAAACAAACAAACAACCACCTGAAACAACAAACAACCCACACACAACCACGTCCAAACAACCAAAATAAACCAATACAAAACAACCAAACAACCAAATAAACCCAAAAACGTAAACTGTAAGGCTGAATGTAAGAAACAAATCTGTCTAACGTCCAATTATAAAATCAGGGGAAAATGAAAACTGCAAAAATAAAAAGAAAAGAAAAA
The DNA here is from genome assembly GCA_024036415.1 of Prochilodus magdalenae. Classification (NCBI taxonomy): domain Eukaryota; kingdom Metazoa; phylum Chordata; class Actinopteri; order Characiformes; family Prochilodontidae; genus Prochilodus; species Prochilodus magdalenae. Next base: position 432,794 of record JAMWET010001405.1, on the reverse strand, counting down.
AGAAAAAAGCGTGTACTCCGCTCCAGGCCTGTCTCATTTCAGGGACAACAGAACCATCTGGCTGTGTCTGGACCAAACAGGCACAGTCGTCTTTTGGACCCCCACAATCCTTTTCTGGGTTCTTTGGGGTTCTTTGTGATTATATGCACAAATCATGTGAAACTAACCTCCTTAGATCAAACAAAAAAGACATCCCACAGACATGACGAATGTACAGCAATATTACTCCAGGGAGCATGAGGATGGTAGGAGTGGTGCGAGGGGCTTCCACTGAGAGTCTTACTGAAATGGCTCTTCCTGGTATGGTGGCGGTTGTCTGTATTCGATATTAACGTAGCTCCACTCCCCATGATGCCCCCTGGCTAATCAGATGACACCACATAAGAAACTAATTATAGAATAAAGTATTTCGTAATCAGGATCCTCCAGCCCTTCACTGGAACTAAGGGGTCGAGCCCAACTCCTGAACAACACCCCCACACCACAATCCCCCTCCACCAAACTTTACACTCGGGGCAATTCCGTCAGACAAGGACCGTTCAAGAGTCTCTGTCAGTTTCTGTCTTGTGATCAGAAACGTTTGCTGTGTTTGTATTTTGAAATTGCAGTTTCATAATGAAACATAATCGGTAATTTAAACAAAAAAGAAAAAAATGTCAGGACAGTGTCATCAAATCTGGGGGTGAATATGTCCTAGCATTATATCAAAAGAGCAATGACATTTCATGCCATGGTTAATGGATGATTTTAACGGGCGAAGGCTGACTGACCATGGCATCGCAGATCATGTTCCCCAGATTACATTCACGGAAGCGGCACTCTTCAAAAGTGCCATTGAGGTAAACCAGTGTCCTCCCAACATACTGAGATGAGTAATTAGCCAAGTTCCCCTTCCAGGAGTCCACTTGGGCCTTGATGTCTGGATCTACAGGAGTGAAACAGTTATTACAGAGTTATTACAGAGTTATTACAGAGTTATTACATGTTATTACAGATGTTTACAGTATTAACACTAAATAACACATGTTTTAACATAAATGTTCCAAACTGAATCATAATTTCATGAATGCTATAAGCTGAACCTAAGAATTGTACTAAATAAACTTTAAATAAATCTGAAACTGAATCTAATGAATGTAAATGACAGTATTTCACTAAATATTTATAGATATTTTAATAAAAAAATCACTTTTCATATTCTGATTAATACTGGTCTTTGAGAAATGAATTCTGGACAAATAAATTTCATCACAAGTTACATAGTTACATCTATTATCTGTAATCCAGAGCTGAGTGAGTCCCTCCTTACCTAAGCGAACCAGTTCTACAGCTCCACCATATAAAGCTCCTCCAAATTCATGACTGTTTTTTTATGTTTCTTCTTTAAATCTTGTCTAACTCAGATTTCTAAAATACTTTCTACATAATAAACACAAATTCAATTTTGGAGTTTCATATGTAATGATGACGATGGCATAACAGTGTTCTTAGGGGACTATTTTGCCCCCCAACCCCACCCCAAGTGGAAAACAAGACAAACGTGCAACAGCATCTAGCATTAAACATAATAATAATAATAATAATAATTCTAATGCTACTAGTACTACTACTACTACTACTACTAATAATAATAATAATAATTCTAATGCTACTAGTACTACTACTACTACTACTACTAATAATAATAATAATAATAATAATTATTATTATTATTATTATTATTATTATTATAATACTACTGCTACTAATAATAATAATAATTATACTACTACTACTACTACTAATAATAATAATAATTATACTACTACTACTACTACTAATAATAATAATAATAATAATAATAATAATTATACTACTACTACTACTACTAATAATAATAATAATAATTATTATTATTAAGATTATTATTATAATACTACTACTACTAATAATAATAATAATTATACTACTACTACTACTACTACTAATAATAATAATAATAATAATTATACTACTACTACTACTACTACTACTAATAATAATAATAATTATACTACTACTACTACTACTAATAATAATAATAATAATTCTAATGCTACTAGTACTACTTCTACTACTACTACTACTACTAATAATAATAATAATAATTATTATTACTATTATAATACTACTACTACTACTACTACTAATAATAATAATAATAATAATAATAATAATAATAATTAATATATGTGATACTGTGAACTTCACAGACTTTAACTCCAGTAAATACATCGACACTGAGCGTCCCACAGACTGCACAGAGCAGCGAAATACTCACAGAACTGTACTTCCTGCTGAACTGATAAATAGTGGCGCTCGGAAGTGCGTAGACATTGACGCGAAGATAGCTAATCAGAACTCACAACTATCTCCACAGCCGTGGCCAGTAACCCGTCATAGATATCCGATAATCAGCTGAGAGACTCCAGAATGTCCTCTCCTGTTCACACAGCTCTAGAGCGTTCACCCTGTTCACCCCAAATGATACAATCTATACAGTATGCTACTGCTTCTTCTGGGAGAGCCTCGCACTGGGTTCCGATGTACACGATAAAGATTCTGCTCATCCACACGGTTCTTGAAGGTTCCTCCGTTTATGCTTTGACTCTTCCGGGTTTACTTTATGACTCTTACTGACTACCTGATGAACAATGTGACTGTATGTGACTGTAACCTAATCCAAAGCATTACTATACTGTATTATAGCAACGTAGCCTGATTACGTTCCATGATTTATAAAAGTCATGTAATTAAACAAAGACACACCAAAACCCTTCCAAGAAAAACAACACTGTATATGTGCTGCCTGTACTTCCATTCCTGAATCATCTGCACACAGACGAACTTGTCTTCCACATTTAACCCATCCAGAGCCATTGCTCTGAGCTATAGGCAGCCCTATCCAAGGCAGCCCGGGGAGCATTTTGGGGTTAGGTGCCTTGCTTGAGGGCACAACAGTCTTTCCTGTCAGTTCTAGGAAACAAACCAGCGACCCCCCGATCACACGGCTGGTTCCCAGGGTTGTGGTAGTCATAGTAACGATTATGGTAAGCATTCCAACCCTGTATATGCGCCGTCTGTAGTAACATTCAAGCATGGGCTATGTAATAGCATGCAGAGCAGCTTCTGTTGAGGCTCAGACCAAAAGATCTCACATTTGGTGACGCAGCTAAATCAAAGAGGAGCGATATCGGGAAGTATAGGAGAAGTTAAATATATACAGCAGGACCTGTTCGAACGTGAGCTGCTCATGAGCAGTGAAAACGATGTCCGATGTCCGAACAGTGTCCGATGCCCTGTGGTGGACCGTAAGGAAGTGAAGGTAACTAGTTACTGTATTAAGTAGGTTCCGGTTTTTGTGTATCTGTACTGAAGTATTTCCAGTTTGGACGACTTTGTACTTTAACTACAGTATGAGAAATTTGTAGTTCCTTTCAGCTCATGTGTGCATAACACGTAACATGTCCAAACAAAAGAAGCTCAATCATGGATTCTTAGCATCCTGGACTACATCAAGGACCACCTGGAGGAAGGCAGGTAAAGCCGGATGGGGTTAGTGAACAGACTTTGTGGGTAAATAGACACAGTATAGAAATATGTACACATGGACTCGTGCCTGGCGAGTGTCCTTTATCTGCATTTACACAAACACTGTTTCCTTTTATAGTACATCTGTTTGGCTGGTTTATGTTTATGAGACCTACAGATGCAGTACAGTAAAGGAGAACTCAGCTGGGTTCCTGTTTAAAGCCAGTTCTTATTAAACCTACACTAAACTTAAACTTTAAATAAATCTGAAACTGAATCTTTGCATGTTTGCAAAAAAGTTTATATAGTTCTAGGTAATGGAACCTGTTCTCCTTCAGTGTTCTGTGCTTATGATGGTTTGAATAGACATCAGTGTCAGCCTAATGCATGAGCTTCTATTAAAGACTGGTGGACTGAGAGACACTAGAGTCTCTTCACCTACACTGAGCTGATGAAGAGTCCTGTTCCAGGAATGATAATAGGACACTAGAGCCATAGTAAACCATGCTCCTGTTACTCTCCATACTTCAGTACATTTGAAAGTACATACTTCAGTACTTTTAGTCCAGTGGAGGTCTAAAGGCTACTTTAACTCAACTACATGGTTTGCGTACTTCCTCCCCCACTGCTGAAGTCTATTAGTAAAGGATACCCAATGGCGTCAGTACCCTTCGTGTACTAATTACGTAAAGCCATGTTCTATAATGCACTGCCCGTAACTTGCATAGTGCTGCAATGCTGTCCCCATTCACACCATGTGCTTCCTCATCCACAGTGTTCCAGAAAGTTCTAATCATTCAACCTGATATAAAATGTCTTGAGTGTCTAGAACGTTCCTAAAGATGCTGATGACAGTACGTTTGCCTGGGAGCGTTACTTCAGTGCGGCCTGCTCTTTACTGTACACGACTTATCTTCTGTGTCTTCCTGTTGTTTTCTTCCTGATCGAAAGCGCCTCTGGGTTTGTGAAAGGTGCTGAATGCACGTAGAACCCAGGGCTCTTACTATCAGCGAGTCTTATGAAATGTCTTGCGGCATTACTCACCCTCCGTTACGGAACTGTCCAGAAGAATTGGATTTCCTGACGTCTTTATCACGTTTCCTTTCGAGTCGAAGGTCACTTTGAGGTAGCCGAGGTATTTCCCAAAGGCATAGGCTTGCACCACTGGGACGTCTTGTCCGTTGTCTGACTTAACTATAAACGGGTAGGGCCCAGCTGGCACCTCTGTGGATGGAGGAGCCCCTGTAGACGCATGCACACAAACACAAGGCACAAATGAATCAGGCAACAAGCACATGGGAAATATCCAACCAGTAAGGCAGCCTTACAGTCGTAACCTAATCCTGAAGAATGAATCGTTCTAAAGGGACACATTACGAACATCTCCGCTTCTCAGTGATGGTGCTCATACATGTGGGTATCTGGAGTGATCACCAGCTGTGAAGTAAGACCACCCGCTCAGTTTCTATGGGCTGCCTGCTCAACAAAAACGCTCAACAAGTCATTCAGTGAGCTCGGTGATTATGCAGCCCTGACTGGGGGCCAGGAGCCTGTGTTTACCGGCACCGCTGACCCCTCAGAGGCCGAGTACAGTCTAAATGATGTCTAAGGGTTCCATAACCCAAAAACAGTAATCTGGAAACTGCAAAGTTCAATCAGTTTGTTTTTGTTTTAGACAGGTTGCCTAGAATCCAGACCTGCTTTCCCTCCCACACACATTCAAACGATTACTATAATTGTGGAAAAGGCTAGATTCTGGGGTCAGCCAGGATGGGTTTCCCTCTTCCTTTCTGCCAGAAACACACATTAAACACCAGTTCGTAAATGACCTATGTACTGAGATGAATCCAAGGGGGTCACGAGTATTTCCCCTGCTCTGACCCCACTGGTTCAGCTTAGGAAGGACTCGGGAAGGACCTTGAATAATCATTTTCACAGCTTGAGCTGAAGTATGACAGGGAAATCCCTTTGAAGGCTTTACAAGCGTAAAGCTGTGGATGAAAGCACATACAGGAATTCCTTTCTCATGAATGCTGACACCACAACAGTGGAACACAGCCCATGGGCTTTGGGCTTTTTTCCCAAAGCATGGACTTGTTGCACTTCATATAGGATCAGCTGTTTATGAGGCATGCTAAGGTACATGTTAGAACCCGCTCACTGGTATTAAAGACGGCCTGTTACGGTATTCCGGTTTTTCATGCCAAAGTTTTAAAGCCAGAGGGAAAAACTCTCTCCCACAGAAACCACTCTTCCTGGCTGCTTGAAACGCCTTGTTGGAATTCCAGCTCTTTTTCCCGGTTACAAGGTGATGATGTCATCTCGTAACACAATTCCCTCCTACCTGGCAAGCTTGGAACTCCTTCACACAACACACAGAGAGCTACAGCAGCAAGAGCTGACCACTCTGGAATGTCCTGCTCCAGCACAAAGGTTGATCTACCAGGTTGTTCTTTAAGGACTGGACTCAAAGTGATACAGCAGAACCGACACCATTGTAGGAAGAGGGATGGACCTTATACCAGGACGCTGCTCTGCCTGTTCACCAATCAGGACATTTAAAAACAGGCCCTCTCCAAACCGGCACCTTGGTTCCGGCACAAGCGATCTGCTGCCATCAGGGAGGAGACTGCGGCGTCTCGGGGCTAGGACCAGCAGACTGTGGGACAGGTCCATCCACCAGGCTATGAGGACGCTGAAATCTCTCCCTGCTCTACGCCCCATCCCTCTCTCACTGCACACACAAACTGCACTGACCCTGAACACCTCATCAGTACTGAACCGGGATGCACTGACCCTGAACACCCCATCAGTACCGAACTGGGATGCACTGTCCCTGAACACCTCATCAGTACCGAACTGGGATGCACTGACCCTGAACACCTCATCAGTACCGAACTGGGATGCACTGACCCTGAACACCTCATCAGTCCGAGCTGGGATGCACTGACCCTGAACACCTCATCAATACCGAACTGGGATGCACTGACCCTGAACACCTCATCAGTACCGAACTGGGATGCACTGACCCTGAACACCTCATCAGTACCGAACTGGGATGCACTGACCCTGAACACCTCATCAGTACTGAACTGGGATGCATTCACTGAACTCTGAACAACTGGTCTGCCACTCATCTTTCAACGGGTACTGACTGGATCACTGCACCTCTGTCTATGAAGGCACTATCTATACCTAATCTTGAATGCACTGACCCAGAACACCTTATCAATACCGAACTGGGATGCACTGACCCTGAACACCTTATCAGTACCGAACTGGGATGCACTGACCCTGAACACCTGATCAGTATTACCGAATCATACCGACTGGGAGATGCACTGATGCACTGACCCTGAACACCTCATCAGTACCGAACTGGGATGCACTGTCCCTGAACACCTCATCAGTACCGAACTGGGATGCACTGACCCTGAACACCTCATCAGTCCGAGCTGGGATGCACTGATCCTAAACACCTCATCAGTACCGAACTGGGATGCACTGACCCTGAACACCTCATCAGTACCGAACTGGGATGCACTGACCCTGAACACCTCATCAGTACCGAACTGGGATGCACTGACCCTGAACACCTCATCAGTACCGAACTGGGATGCACTGACCCTGAACACCTCATCAGTACCGAACTGGGATGCACTGACCCTGAACACCTCATCAGTACCGAACTGGGATGCACTGACCCTGAACACCTCATCAGTACCGAACTGGGATGCACTGACCCTGAACACCTCATCAGTACCGAACTGAGATGCACTGACCCTGAACACCTCATCAGTACCGAACTGGGATGCACTGACCCTGAACACCCCATCAGTACCGAACTGGGATGCACTGACCCTGAACACCTCATCAGTACCGAACTGGGATGCACACACTTTAAACAGCCTGTAAGATTGTATCCTTGCACACCCACTTAATCCCCTCATTAACACCGAACTGTGACTGTGAACTGGTCTGCACTCAGTATTTTCAACGGCCTTAATGTTATTCAACCCGCACCTCTGTCTATACTGGCACTGTCATATCCTACATCTTAATTTTGCTGGTCACATGTCACTTCATTGTCCTCATTGTCTCTTACATGTCCTTCTCAGGGCCCTTATTTTATTCTACCGTATGTCTAGCATCAGTCTATTTTATGTTTATTGTTTATTACATTGAATATACTCTTGTTTTAGGTAATCTGTTTATCGTTACATGTTTATTTGGGATGGAGAGTAACGCAACTTCAATCCTCTGTGCTGTAAATATTGAAGCATATTGAGCTCTAGTAGAGGTGTAAGTTGTGTGTATTGTGTTGCACTTTAATAACTTTTGTGTTGCACTTTAATGACCTTTTCTCCTCTATAGGTATGAGCACTGGGTTGGGGTTGCCAGGTAATGCTCTACTTGTTCTATGTCTGTGTATTAATCTCTAGCTATCAGCACTGGCCCCCTGTTCGGGCAGTGTCTGAGCTCATGGTGAGTTTTAGGCTCTAAGCTTCCTACTAGCTGGAATATTATCCAACGGAGCACTAAGCACGATTGTAAGTCGCTCTGGATAAGAGCGTCTGCTAAATGCCTTAAATGTAAATGCATTGAAAATAAAACTACTTGACTTAAACAGATCCCAAATGCCTCGGATCAATTAACATGAGCACAGGGACAGGGAGTTCTTCTCCAGGCCTTCTCCAGACGAAGTGCACCACCAATTTGATGGTAATGCTGTCATGTTGATATATATCTCATTAAAGATTATGGTTAACCAAAGCATCTAAATACTTTTTGGGGCCACTAGAGAAAACAGTGTTTGTGGTTAGTGGAGTTGATATTGTAGCAACACTGAATTCTCCTGTTTGAAGAGCTGTGCTGAAGTAGCATTGCTCAAACCTCTCGAAAGAGGGGAAGTGGGGAAGCTCGGGTTCCTGTCTGACATTCAGACTCGGAAAACTAAAGGGCACTACGGTTTTCACTGCGGTAGTCTGGTTTCTTGCGGGTCCAGCGCTGCAAGCAATGTGAAATATCACAGGTGTGTTGACATCCAGTCCAAGTGTCTTGAAATACGGCCCTGTTTTTGTGTTCATTTGTTTCTTTTACTGTGTGTGTCGAGAGTGGGCAGTGGTGGCCTCTTGCCAAAAACATCAGCCATTGTTGTGTTTAATCATTCCTGCACTGGCAACCAGTCATTAAATGATTTAACCAGGAGCAGTTTCAAAATCATTAACAGGTAGTTAGAACATGCCCTCAGGGCAGCACTTTAAACTACAGTCATGATTCACTGTCATCATTTGAGGTACAAAGTGGTATAGGAGACAAAACAGGCTAGTGTTAGCATGCTAGTAGATATCTCTTCAACACAACCAATCAATCAACCTTTAATTTTTTTGTACCTGTGCTTTTACAGATTAAGGATTTAAAAAAAACAATTAAAGAAAACAGAAAATGTATTTTTATCTTTGAAACTAGACTGAAATAAAGACTACACAGCACAAACTGACAATAAACTCAAACAAAATAAGTGCTAAAAGCATTAAGAGAACAGTTCAAATGGGCTTTAGTTGTAATTAAAACTTGGTTTGAGTTTTAATTTTGTTTGCGTTGAATTAATAAAGGGAAAAAAGATTTAATTTAATTTAATTTAATAAACTAATTCTTAAGCCTGCAACATAAAAGAGTAAACCGACAAACTGAAATGTTGTTTTTATAAAGTAAAAAAATAAAAACAAAAATGAGACAGAATAATGTAAGAGTGTTAAAACTGTTACCTCTTTACATTCTGCTGATATTTCGAGTTAATTGTAGAATGCTTAAAACAAAGAAATCTTACATATTGCTCCTTTAAGTATAGGCATGTATAAACAACCTCAGTCATATATACAATATACATGTGCTGTATATCGCCGCTGTCCAAAGAAAAACATGTATCTCCATTTTTGTTAATTTTTACTTTTATGCCTCATTTTATCACATGAGCTGCTGTTCACACTGTGTGGAGATTACATGAAGAATGGACCAACAGAAATGGCCCAAAACCAACTGGAAGGACGTCTGGTTCCATTGACTTCCATTCCAATTAAATGAGACAATGAAACTGAAACACCTGTTATTTTAGTGTGGGAGGTCTCATGGCTAAATTGGACCAGCCTGGTGGCCAATCTTCATTAATTGCACATTGCACCAGTAAGAGCAGAGTGTGAAGGTTCAGTTAGCAGGTAAGAGCACAGTTCTGCTCAAAATACTGCAATGCACACAACATTATGGGTGACATACCAGAGTTCAAAAGAGGACACATTGTTGGTGCACGTCTTGCTGGAGCATCTGTGACCAAGACAGCAAGTCTTTGTGATGTATCAAGAGCCACGGTATCCAGGGTAATATCAGCATACCACCAAGAAGGACGAACCTCCACCAGCATCACGTAGTGACCTGGCCACTATCCTGCAAGAAGAATGGCTTAAAATCCCTCTGACCACTGTGCAGGACGCAGTATATGTCATTCCCAAGACCAACTGACGCTGTATTGGCCGCAAAAGGAGGCCCTACACCATACTAATAAATGATTGTGGTCTAAAACCAGGTGTTTCAGTTTCATTGTCCAACCCCTGTATATATATATATATAATATGTATATACACACACATACACAAATATATATATATATATATAATATTTGTGCAATATCTTTTAGTAACCGTGTAGTAAATATCTGTGCAACTACACTGTAAATTTGTATAGTTTATTATTGTATGTTATTGTATTTTTAACTGAACAATAGAGATTTATTTTCTCTATTTTCTGTAATTTCTTATTTTGTATTCTGTAAGCCTGCACTTGAGTCCACCTCTTGTTCTGTATCTGCTCTGCGGCTATTCTTCTGCTGTAACACTGCACATTAGCCCATGTGAGATAATAAAGCTAGTCTTATCGTATGTGTGTCCAATATGTTCAACAAATAGACTGTGCATTCCCAGATCCAGATCCAGATTCCCAGTCCATTATGTCCCAGTCATATTTAAGTGTGTCCAAAGTCAACAAAACGTATTACTGGCTGGGGGTGTTCATATGTTTACACAGGACTGTAGCCATGTGCCTTTCCTTAGCAATGCTCACGAGTTCAACCCATAATCATATTTTGTAATATAACCATCAGAAGGTGGAAGGGAAGTGCGAATTGAGGAAATGGATCTTTCCATTCCAAGCACAACACAGGATCTGCAGTGCACTGCTATAACAGGCCACTGCTACTCTGTTCTGAGAGCTGTAAACAACAGTGGACATCTGCGTGGAAGGGATGGACGGGTCTACGTGACTTTACAGATACGGACTGATAAGCAGTGTTGTTCCTGGACTTCTGTTTCCACCCAGCGGGGGTTCCGGAGAACTGTGAGCCCCATAATATGGTGTGATGCTTAAAATCTTACTCAGCGTGAATGGCAGTCGCTGAAGGCAGAGCTTCACACCATTCCCTGTGGATGTCTTAGCGTCTGGTAACCAGCTTTCTGGGTCTAATTCTGGAGCAGGCTTTTATGGGACCATTTTATGAGCAACTATGTCTGCCCATTTTCTGCTCCTGCCCTACAGCAACATGTGACACTGCCACAGCAACGAGCACAAAAACACACGACATCTGCAGTCGAGATACAATCAAACATCTGATTCTACAGAAACGCAGGCCTGTATTTGGAATTCAGCCTCTCGCTACTAAATCACAAATACTCCTGGCTGGTCTTCCTCTACGGGCCATCAGGATCCAGGACCCAGCAGCTCGGCTCATCTTCAATCTTCCCAGGTTCAGTCAGGTCAATGCTGCGCTCCCTTCACTGGCTTGCTGTAGCTGCCCACGTCAGATTTAACACTCAAAGTGATGCCCACAAAGTCCCCTCATAGGGAATGGTTAAGAGTCAATCTGTACCTCGAGCCCTTCGTGCGGCAAGTACAGCTCGGCTTGCCCCGCCATCCCGTAAAATCCCACAAGCGTCTAGACTCTTCTCAGTCCTGGCACCCAGATGGTGAAATGAACTTCCACTGGCTGTCCGAAAACAGCCGACTCCCTCGCGGCCTTCAAATGCAGACTGTGCTCGCGCACTTGGAAATCTCTCCGGAAGCAGTGCGTCATCCCGGGAACTCTCACCTACTGCTTTATGACTACTACGGATTCGGACACACTACACATTCTCGCCTACGGCCTTCGCCTACTGAGTAGTAGGGTTGTGGGCGGTTTCGGACGCAGTGATGGTCTTTAGTCTGCATTTGAGGGAACACTGGTGGGGTAGGAACACTAGTGCTGGTGGGGTAGGAACATTAGTGCTGGTGGGGTAGGAACACTACTACTGGTGGGGTAGGAACACTAGTGCTGGTGGGGTAGGAACACTCGTGCTGGTGGGGAAGGAACACTCGTGGGGTAGAAACACTACTACAGGTGGGATAGGAACACTCGTGCGGGTGGGGAAAGAACACTCGTGCTGGTGGGGAAGGAACACTCGTGGGGTAGGAACACTAGTGCTGGTGGGGAAGGAACACTACTACTGGTGGGGTAGGAACACTACTACTGGTGGGGTAGGAACACTACTACTGGTGGGGTAGGAACACTACTACTGGTGGGGTAGGAACAGTACTACTGGTGGGGTAGGAACACTATTGTTGGCGGGGTAGGAACACTAGTGCTGGTGGGGTAGGAACACTACTACTGGTGGGGTAGGAACACTCGTGCTGGTGGGGAAGGAACACTCGTGCTGGTGGGGAAGGAACACTGGTGGGGTAGGAACACTAGTGCTGGTGCGGTAGGAACACTCGTGCTGGTGGGGAAGGAACACTCGTGCTGGTGGGGAAGGAACACTGGTGGGGTAGGAACACTAGTGCTGGTGGCGTAGGAACACTCGTGCTGGTGGGGAAGGAACACTCGTGGGGTAGGAACACTAGTGCTGGTGGGGAAGGAACACTCGTACCCCACCAGTGCTAGTGTTCCTACCCCACCAGTAGTAGTGTTCCTACCCCACCAGCACTAATGTTCCTACCCCACCAGCACTAGTGTTCCTACCCCACCAGCACTAGTGTTCCTTCAAATGCAGATTAAAGACCATCACTGCGTCCGAAACCGCCTACTACCCTACTACTCAGTAGGCGAAGGTCGTAGGCGAGAATGTGTAGTGTGTCCGAATCCGCAGTAGTCATAAAGCAGTAGGTGAGAGTTCCCGGTATGACGTCCTGCTTCTGGTAAGATTTCCAAGTGCGCGAGCACAGCACACTGTGCTATCCCATGGTTCCAGTGGAGCTGGGGAGGCGTTCCAGGCTGAGGCAGATAAAATGGCGGAAAGCGGGATGTCGGCTCTGTACGTGTGTAAGTAATCTACAGCGCTTTGTGCAACACCAAGTCACATTATGAACCGCCTTGCGGCGAATACAAAGCCCATGTTACAGGTTTATATGAATGGAGGGACTTCTACAGTGGTGGCGTGACGTCTTATGTCAAATGACGTTGGCAAGATGGCGAACGTAGTACATCCGAGGTTGCGTGGTTACTACATACTCGCGTACCGACAGAGTACTGCTTCACCGGTCGAGCAGTGTGCACCGGGTTCAATCTAGTGCGTACCGACTAAGTACTTCTCTTCGTAAAGCACCTCAGGGAAAGACCACTGATAGATGTGTAGACTGAGATGCTTTGTCTTGGCACCTCAACTGAGATTACCACCACTTACCTCTAGGTATGGGCGCTGGTTTGGGGTTGCCAGGTAGTGCGCTTCACTGACTGTATATAACTCTCTATTCTTCTTTCTATGTATCAGCACTGGCCCTGGTTCGGGCGGCGTCTGAGCTCAAGGTGAGTAGTGTTGAGACTCTAACCTCCTCGTACTAGCTGGGAAACATTCTCACTTGGCACGGCTGGTTGTAAGTCGACCTGGATAAGAGTGTCTCCTAAAGGCCTTACACGTAAATGCATTCAGGTCCTCGATTCAGCTTCTCCCTGCTAAATCACACATACTGTACTGGATAACAATGAAAGCCCACAGGATTAAATATTGATGTCGATGTGTTTCTACATTGAATGCATGCGAGCAGTTGCCTCCCATCTGGGGCGAAGTCCAGTTAAGGTGTTGACAGTGTTCTGTACAGGGTCGAAAGAATAATAAGCTGATTACAAAGCAAAACAAAACCACAGCAAAATAACTCTTTCCTGTTTGTGGAACCTTCTGTTTATTAGATCGCAGTGCTTTCAAAGCTGTAGGCCACCATCTGATAGTGAGAGAGGTGTGGGGTTCAGTGCTGGGCTAGTTTGTCACGCATTTTTATTGCTAAAGAAAGGAGCTTTTCCAGTTAACACCGGGTAACCTGGGGGCTCCTCGGGGTATGCTTAGGCCCAGTCTATAAATCAAACCACCGTATCTTCTATAGTGTATGTAATCCCCTTTGAAGTTAGTATATATTCATGGTGGACAGACCAAACTGGTCAAGTTATAGAGCTAGGAGTGTTTTTGTGTTCCTGTAGGAGGTCGGAGTGTTCACACCCCGCTCTGCAGAAACTTCACACAACACTTCACTTCATGGTCAAAACACTCTACAGCTGTAAAAACAAGCAGATACCTCTCAAAATCTCTTCCATCGAACCTCCAGCACGAGTCTTCCTAAACCTCCAGCACGAGTCTTCCTAAACCTCCAGCACGAGTCTTCCTAAACCACCAGCACGAGTCTTCCTAAACCACCAGCACGAGTCTTCCTAAACCACCAGCACGAGTCTTCCTAAACCTCCAGCACGAGTCTTCCTAAACCACCAGCACGAGTCTTCCTAAACCACCAGCACGAGTCTTCCTAAACCACCAGCACTAGTGTTCCTACCCCACCAGCACGAGTCTTCCTAAACCACCAGCACGAGTCTTCCTAAACCACCAGCACGAGTCTTCCTAAACCACCAGCACGAGTCTTCCTAAACCACTAGCACGAGTCTTTCTAAACCACTAGCACGAGTCTTTCTAAACCACTAGCACGAGTCTTTCTAAACCACCAGCACTAGTGTTCCTACCCCACCAGCACGAGTCTTCCTAAACCACTAGCACGAGTCTTTCTAAACCACCAGCACTAGTGTTCCTACCCCACCAGCACGAGTCTTCCTAAACCACCAGCACGAGTCTTCCTACCCCACCAGCACGAGTCTTTCTAAACCACCAGCACTAGTGTTCCTACCCCACCAGCACGAGTCTTTCTAAACCACCAGCACTAGTGTTCCTACCCCACCAGCACGAGTCTTTCTAAACCACCAGCACTAGTGTTCCTACCCCACCAGCACTAGTGTTCCTAAACCACCAGTACTAGTGTTCCTACCCCACCAGTCCTAGTGTTCCTAAACCACCAGCACGAGTGTTCCTACCCCACCAGCACTAGTGTTCCTAAACCACCAGCACGAGTCTTCCTAAACCACCAGCACGAGTGTTCCTACCCCACCAGCACGAGTGTTCCTTCCCCACCAGCACGAGTGTTCCTTCCCCACCAGCACTAGTGTTCCTACCCCACCAGCACGAGTGTTCCTACCCCACCAGCACGAGTGTTCCTTCCCCACCAGCACTAGTGTTCCTAAACCACCAGCACGAGTGTTCCTACCCCACCAGCACTAGTGTTCCTAAACCACCAGCACGAGTCTTCCTAAACCACCAGCACGATGGTTCCTACCCCACCAGCAGCAGTGTTCCTACCGCACCAGCACTAGTGTTCCTACCCCACCAGCACTAGTGTTCCTACCGCACCAGCAATAGTGTTCCTACCCCACCAGCACTAGTGTTCCTACCCCACCAGTACTAGCGTTCCTACCCCACCAGCACTAGCGTTCCTACCCCACCAGTACTAGTGTTCCTACCCCACCAGCACCAGTGTTCCTACCCCACAAGTACTAGTGTTCCTACCCCACAAGTACTAGTGTTCCTACCTCACCAGCACTAGCGTTCCTACCTCACCAGCACTAGTGTTCCTACCCCACCAGTACTAGTGTTCCTTCCCCACCAGTATGAGTGTTCCTACGTCACCAGCAGAAGTGTTCCTACCCCACCAGCACTGGTGTTCCTACCTCACCAGCACCAGTGATCCTACCCCACCAGCACAAGTGTTCCTACCCCACCAGCACGCCACCAGTACTAGTGTTCCTACCTCACCAGCACGAGTGTTCCTACCCCACCAGCACGCCACCAGTACTAGTGTTCCTACCCCACCAGCAGTAGTGTTCCTACCCCACCAGCACAAGTGTTCCTAGCCTAACCTACTTTGTAGAGCAGAGGTCTTCAAACCGGTTCTCACCCCCACCACTTATCCCAGCTCTGGTTCCTTCCTGGCTCCACACCTCCCAAGCACACCTGTAGCTAGCCTATTGATGCATCTACTCTCTTTTATATGCTGCTTTGTTTGAATTACAGGCTTGCAGGGTTTTTGTGGGTCTGTGTTATATAGCTTCTTTGTAATGTTTCTCTGTTTTGACCTTTGACCTCATCTTTCTGGTTTTTGATAGATAGTAGGGTTGGGTGATATCTACTTAGCTGGCCTATGAGGCATACATCTTGATGATAATGACCAGCACAGGGGAGATTTGGGGGGATCTCTAGGTAAGCTATACGTATTAACTATAGTTTTTTTTTACTTCACAGCTGGAATTACAGCAGGCGGAGCATGTGATCAGAGCGGAGTAGAAGTGGAACAGAGTGAAGTGGCATGGGACAGCTTTTCAGAAAGCCGGTGTGTCAGCGTTTTCTCAGGGATCGCTCCAGGATCAATCTCGTGATCCAGGAATGCACCCAGAGTGCGTGAGTGATGCAGCAGCGACTCTCCCTCACACCTGATACATATTCAGCACTACAGAGCCGTTTAACACTACACCACATTTAATTTTTGATTTAAATCCCTTGTTGATCCCACAGTGGGGAAATGTAGTCTCCACATTTACCCCATCCGTGAAGTGAAACACCCACACACACTCACTAGTGAACACACACACGAGAGGGCAGTGAGCACACTTACCCGGAGCGGTGGGCAGCCCTATCCACGGCGCCCGGGGAGCAGTTGGGGGTTAGGTGCCTTGCTCAAGGGCACCTCAGATGTTACTGTCAGTTCAGGGTACCGAACCAGCGACCCTCCGGTCACAAGGCTGGTTCCCTAACCTCCAGCCCACAACTGCCCACATATGTACCACCATCCCTTATAATACCCTCTTCTATTGGATAACGATTTGTACACAGATATAAAGATCCTATAATACTCATTAACGATTATAGAAACATATAATATTACATTATATTATTATATTAATCCATTCATTCATTCATTTGTTCATCTTCTGAGTCATTTAAAAGATGAAGGAAAAAGATGAGGATATGCGTCCAGTCAAGTATTATATTATATTATATTATATTATATTATATTATATTATATTATATTATATTATATTATATTATATTATATTATATTATATATGAAATGCCTTCACTGAGTGTTTTAAATGATAGATAGTTTAGATATTAATCTTTCAGTATTAACTATTAACTATAATATACCATATCATTTATTTTTAAAGGATCATATCTGGATTTTGTAAGGCAAACAAATGTTCAAAGGAACTGTTCATCCTGCACACAACAACAGTGTTTATTGTGATATTTTTTTAAATATGTATTTAAACTAAATGGAATACTGTCTATATGCTTTTGTAATTTGAT
The DNA here is from genome assembly GCA_024036415.1 of Prochilodus magdalenae. NCBI lineage: Eukaryota > Metazoa > Chordata > Actinopteri > Characiformes > Prochilodontidae > Prochilodus > Prochilodus magdalenae. The sequence goes on along the minus strand of JAMWET010001405.1, from coordinate 415,554 downwards.
TGGAATTAATACAAATTTTTTCCAACTAAAGTTTGTAGTGCCCAACAAACAAACAAACAATCAAACAAACAAACAAACAAACAAACAAATAAATACACTTTATTTACATATCGCCCTTCATACACAGTGTGCACCCCAAAGTCCACAATACGATAAAACAGCTCTGATCTCCGGGACTCCATTTCCCATAACCCACCACCTGATGACATCACTGTCACATGTCCCGTTCCGGTGTCCAGATCCTCGGCTCTGGGTTTACTAATTACACCCACCTGATTCTCCTCTAGTCTGTACATACTAGGGCTGTACCCGACTCAGAATTTTGTCAGTGGAATCGGATTCGCCCGTCCTGGTCGACGATTTGACTATTCGTTCGTGTTTTTTCTCCATGTACATTATCTAGTAATCAGTAAATCAGTCTGCATACGGTTCAGATCTGATCCTCCTCATTTAGAAAGCCAGCAGAGTCACAGGGACATACTTCTGAACTAAGAGAGGCGGGGCTTATGATGATTGATCTGAACTGGAGCCTGATTTAATTACAGGCTATAGCGTCGGGCAGCAGTGCGTACTAATGCTAAACATTAGCGCTTATAGCTTATAGTCTTTTAATCTCACTTCTAACAGCTTCTTCAGTAGGAGGACCCTTCGCCTTTCATCTCTCATAAATAATGAACTGATAAATAAAACCAGATTAGTCCATATTTAAATTATTTTTAGATGTAAAGAAGAATGGTAAACCTGAAACCGTTTATTATATTCCCCGCGCTGAAATCATTATCTCTCGTTTATCAGCAGGCGTATTAAGTGACTGTACTCATCCTTAAATAAAGATAATCTCAGCTGTAGATGAATAAATAAACAAATCTGTAATTTAGGTTCTAAAATAATAGAATTATAATAAAACAAACGTCTTCGGCCCGTTTCCCCTTCACCCCAAACAGCCGTTACGTCTAAAACGAAAGTCAGCTCCCTCGTTTGGAGCAGTGTTGGATGTCTGACTGAATGACGAGCAGAATTCGGTTTAGTTTGTTCTGATTCTCTTCTTTAAAAGCTCCTCAAGACCTTCTCTGAGACATCGTGCCCCCTGTGTGTCTCAGCTTTAGCTTCCTTCAGCGGTGAACCGCCAGCGCACGTCGTCACGTGGATTTTATATTTTAGCAAGGATACATCACAGCCCAGCTAGACCTTACATATACATTAACTATTCCTCTTTTAATAATTATTAAAATGTCTTTTTACATTCTTAAAGTTCTTGTGCATTTTGTAAGCTTTAGTCTGTTTAAAGGGGGAAAAAAGGTCACTGTTGTCAGTCGACTTGAAGGGTCTCAGTCGACTTAAAGGGTCTCCGACTGACGATTCGAACTGTTGACTTCTGGAGGGCAGCCCTAGTACATACCCTCCTCTCCTCACACTGCTCACTGGAAGTATAGCCGCTCTGTGCTTACTCAGCGTGCTTTGATTCTTGACCTCATTCTGATTCTCTGATTCACTCTTTAGCCTTTTTGGTATTTTTGCTGATCTGACTGTGTGCCTGGTTTTGACCCTTGCCTGTTTACTGACCCTGACTCCCCCTTGCCCTTCCGTTATGTCCGCTATGCTCTAGTTGCTGCTGTGTCTGACTACAAATCTGTTAATAAAACCCCGCCTTGATTTTAGCTCAGCGCTCGTCACAATCTGCTCGTCCATCAACATCAACAAAATAATAAAATAATAATTATAAGCTTTACAGAGTAAAATGTAAATAATGTCATAATGTATTCATATCAACATATCAAAGTGACCTCGAAGCATTTTGAATTATGTCATTTTGAATGCTCATGATGTTTATTATTATTATTAAGATTATTATGCAGCACATGTGCTGTCATTGTCCATTTAAAAGGCATTACAAAAACAGTGACACAGAGTTTTACATCAGTTTATAATTAGCCACCAAAAAAACATATTCCACTTCATTGTTAGTGCTATATAAACTTGGATGCACCGATCCGATACTAGAATTGGATATCGGTTCCAATATTAATTCAAATGAGCTGGATCGGTTATCAGATAATTAGGCCAATTCATGCGTTTGCGATGTGTGCTATGCCATCAACAGCATGTTTGTGGGCTGCCTGTAGATGTAACAGGGAAATGGCGCACTTCAACAAAGCTGGAGAGGAAAAACTTACAAACGGGGAACAAACCAAGGCTGCCAGGAGGAAGAACTGGTGCGCTCAGCGGAGCTAAACAAAATCACTTCCTCAAATGAAAAGTAACCTCACGATGAAACCCAGTCAGGAGAGACGTGCACATGGCAATGCCAACTCAAGACTGAGCAGCCAGGGGCTAGCACTCTGCAGGTGTTAGCATTCGTTGCTTGTTTGCATATTGGTTGCGCCTTGTCTCCACCGAGTGGCCGGAGGTGGATCTGCAGGAACCCAAGACCTTACAGCAGGCTTGACTTACGAACAGGAACAACATGGAGCGAGCCAGAGAGTAAGCTGTATGAGTAAGCCGTATTGTTTACGCATTGTTTATGTCAATCCTGGTGCCTCACGTCGCTGTGACATGGTCGGCAAGTCGAATCGTCAGTCGGCGACCCTTTAACTCGACTGAGACTCTTCAAGTCGACTGACAACAGTGCCCTTTTTTTTTCTTCAGTTAAACAGACTAAAGCTTACAAAAATGCACAAGAACTTCACTAATGTAAAAAGACATTTTAATAATTATTAAAGGGGGAATAATAAATATATATGTAAGTTCTAGCTGGGCTGTGGTGCATGCTTGCTAAAATATTAAATCCACGTGACGACGTGCGCTGGCGGTTCACTGCTGAAAGAAGCTAGAGCGGAGACACACAGGGGGCACGATGTCTCAGAGAAAGTCTGGAGGAGCTTATAAAGAAGAGAATCCGAATAAATTAAACCTAATTCTGCAACACTGCTTCAAACGAGTTAGCTGACTTTCGGTTTAGACGTAACGGCTGTTAGCGGTGAAGGGGAAACGGACTGAAGATGTTTGTTTTATTAGAATTCCATCATTTTAGAACCTAAATTACAGATATTTATATTTATTTGTCTACAGCTAAGATTATCTTTATTTAAAGATAAGTACAGTCACTTAATACGCCTGCCGATAAACGGGAAATCATTATTACATGACGGGTAATAATACTAATAATTTAATTATGGACTAATCTGGTTTTATTTAGAAGATATTTATGGAGAAAAAACATGAACGAATAGTCGAATCGTCGACCAGGACGGGCGAATCCGATTCGACTGACAAAATTCTCGGGTACAGCCCTAATGAGATCTATATGGGGTATCTACACATATGCAAAGTTTATGAGAAGCTGGATCAGTGCATCCCTCCTTATGAAGCATTATAAATAAGCTTATAGCGGATTTGTGTGTGCAGGCCGTTCGAAGGCCAAACCGTAGCCAGATTTTAGGGATTTGGATCATGTAGGTTCGCTGGTGGTAATGAACAATAAATAGAATAGGTTTAGAATTCACCAGAATTCATTCCTGGTTCCAGTCAGCATCCCTGTAAAGTCATAGTGAACCATTTCAGAGAAACTGAACATACCTGTGTATAAGAACGTGTTGGTGTGCCCTCCGATGACCACGTCCACTCCCTGCACCTTCTTGGCGATCGCCTTGTCCACTTCGAACCCGGAGTGGCCCAGAGCGATGATCTTGTTAATGCCCAAAGTTTGGAGCTTGTTCACCTCCCGCTGCAAGGCCACAATCTCGTCTTCAAAATACAGGGACGGCCCTAAAACCACAAGGTGCTCAGAATGAAGCAGCCTGAACACCTTCTGAACACTTTGAGAAGGTGTTTGGTTGATGCTTATTTTAGGAACAGGGGCACCGAAGAACAACACACGGTAAGAGTAACCGGCTCTTTCAGCCAGGCCTTAGAACAGCAATAGGAATGTGAACCTGGAGCAAATTCCAGCCCTGCTTCCAAACCAGGAATAATTCTACTGCAAATAAAGGAGTTGCCTTGGAGACGGCATATTGGTCATCAGATTAATGTTCAGAGAGTGAAGATAAGTGTACCTGGAAGAGACAGGGCTGGCGTCTCCTTCGAGGTGTAGCCCACCACAGCCACTCTCTCAGAGTCGATGGTGAAAATTTTGTAGGGTAAATAAGAGCCGCTTATTTTCGGTGCCAGAGTGCTATCAGGCTTTATGTTAGCGCTGAGCACGGTGCAGTTCACTTCCTGAAGGAAGGGCTTGATCAGACCATCCACTCCGTTATCAAACTCGTGGTTTCCCAGGGCCTGTGGGTGCAAAAACAAAAAGTAAGAAACACCATGAAATACACAGCACTGTGCCAAAATCTGACACCACACTTCCACTTTATGGACTTACAGTTACTCATTCATCCAGGGCCAGAAAACATACACTCATTATCAAAAGAGGAGCTGCACCCAGACGGAAGTGTGGGACTGCAGTGCTGTTGGGAAGGAAGATAAAGGTAACCAGGATCAATAAATGATGATGCATTCATACAGAAGTAGTGTCTCTCGGTTTGGTGTTGGGCCGCCTTCACACATGGATTCGTTGGTCGTCTCCACCAACAGAAAGCGGGACTCGTCACTAGGACAGTCTAGCACGACACCATTTGCAGTCTCGCCCAACGTCCACAATCATGACTGTCAGGTATAGCGATAAGCCCCGTCCTTGCTTGGCCCAGCTCAAAACGTAAGTCCTTTGCATATCTCAAATTGTCAAACCTACCCACCAAGTTTCATTCCTGTCGGTTGATTCCTTCTGGGTGCAATAACATATAAAACTAGAAAAGTGCATTTCCTTCAGGAAACGCAGGATGGTTGTGCAGCTTGCTCAGGGAGGAACGAGGGATGACTAAACAAGTGCGGGTCGGTATGACTGTGGTTTAGCGTCTGGGGGCCTGCCCTTAGTGAGTACGTGAAGTTTAGTGGCTCTCGGGCGAACAAAAGCATTGCTACTTGGTTTGGGTTGAAAATGACTGGGACTCAATGGGAGGAACGAGGGATGAATAAACGACAGATAGAGGAGTGCGGGTCAGAATGGCTGTGGGTTAGTGCTTGGGGTCCTCACTTTAGTGAGCATGTGAAGTCTGGTGGCTCTCGGGCGAAGGAAACAGCCGGCTTGGGTGGGTCCAAAAATGACTGGGACTCTATGGGAGGAACGAGGGATGCAAGAAAAAAGGAGAAGCGAACGAGTGCGGCCAATCAAACACTGTATACCTGCTCGGGGCTGTGCCACGAGCTAATGTATCCGATTTTTTGGTTTGGTGTCTCTAGGTCGAGCGGAAGTAGGTTAGATAGGCACGTGTTTTTGATCCTATTCATTCTCTATGGGGGAAAAAAAACTCGGAATCTGTGCGTCCAATCAAAAAGCTGTATACAAGTCCACATCAGCGTATCATACCGGACAATCTGGAGTTGGAACGGAGTCGATATCTCAAAAGCTGTGGGACGATTTAGTCATTGAACAGTTGCTTTGCAATGCGCAACTATAAATATCAATATCCACAATATATCATACTGATCTCAGATCTATCAGTACTTTATCTGTCCACTCTACAGCCCCCTTAACTCCTTCATCCTTCCGATCTTCACACCAACCAGTTCTAGCTGTGCTCTCCCAATCAAAGGTGTTCCCAAAGCTCCCACTGACATCAAATTCTCCTTTACAGTCCCACTATCAATCACACCAAGCTGCATCTGAAGGGGCTAAAATGACCACGACCTCCAGGTCATGTGGCAAATCCTGCTGAGCTGAGCCGAGCTGACCTTGACATTACCACATGAAAACCTTCTACAAGTAGCCGTGTCTAAACTGGTAGTCCCTGATTGGTAGTGTAGGTTATTACTGAATACGCAATAACAACATTGGCCAACATGAGCACTAAGCTCATCCTCACTGTGTCATAAGCAGGTTATTAATGGTGTAACTACATTTCAATAAGAAGTTGTGCGTTGTGTAAGAGATCTGAGGGTCAGTACTTCAAAGCAGCTTACAAGTTCAGCACATCAAGGTCTTTCAAAGCTTCAGACCTCACTGCTCTCTTTCAACAGCTGAATCAAAACAATACTCACGGTCTGGTTGATCTACGCCTGGGTGCCCAAACCTGCTCTGAGAGATTTACTGTCCTGCAGAGACTGCCAGTCACAGTCTAGCACATCTCATACGGTAGAGACCAGAGATGAAACGGTATGGATACGATTCTAGTGACTGAATGATCATGGTTATCAGTACACACCCTGAAATCACTTCACCAGCCACGAATAACATTAGCAGCTATTATGTTTCCATATAGATTATAATAATAATGGATAATATCTAACGTGTAATAAACTGCAGCTTCCTACAGGGGCGGTTTGCTTCCTCTGAGGCCTTCTACCAACCATGGACCGTGATACCTTCACCTCTGCCCTGTCTGACAGATGTTTCTGCGCTAGGGATGTTTCCATCATCACCTGCTCTCGTTGCAACCTGTCTGATGTCCATTTCGTTTTGGCTACGCCCAATGCTTGTGCCCTGGCACAATGGCTCTGGGTTTCCCTCTCCTCTCAGCTCCAAACTGTTACTGCATGCTCTACGTTAACCTGAAACACGTCAAACCAGAGACCCTTTCTGTGGCCTCGTCCTCCTCTTCAATCGGCTCCCAGTAATAATGCATGTGTGTGCTGTAATGTCTCAGACGAGGGGCGTGCCGGATATGCAGGTGTGCCAGTGTTACCACAGCAGTGGTAAAGGGTGGAGGCCCTATGGGGTTGTGGGTAGTTGTTTTGCTTGTGATATTTAGATCATCCCACAGTGACCACAATGTTATGCGTATGCCGTGGTACGACAGATGCTTGCCATAGCTTTGTGGCATGGTTGCTATGGTCTACAGGCTGTTTACTGAGTGGTTGTTACAGGCTTGCCAAGTCTGAGGGAGTTTACGGTAGGAACTAGAGATGGCATGGAGTTGTAGCATGGTGGTTGAGATGATATGGAGTTCTAGAGGTTCCTAACGGTGTCCTGTGATAATCCACCCCATGCAGCTTGAACATTCTCACACAGTTCCTGGAGATTGTGCGGTAGGGGTGGAGGTGGAGTGACACCAGACCTTCTGGACGCGTGACGCATGACAGCAAACCGCTCGTCTTGGTGCTGACCATGGTGCCTCCACACACAGATTCGTTGGTCGTCTCCACCAAGACAAAAGCGGGACTCTTCAGTAAAGATGACCTGCTGGCATTCTGAGTCACTCCATGACAGTCTGGCACGACACCAGTGAAGTCTTTGACGACGCCGATGTGGTGTTAAGGACAGTCGTCGTAACTGTCTGTGTGCATGCGGTCCTGCGTCGTGCATCTGTCTGCCAATGGTGCTGGCACTAACAGAACGACTCATGGAGGACACCACTGAATGTGTGCAATCGTGGCTGTTGGGTCAGTCAGGGACAGCAATAAGGTCCGTCCCTACCTACGTCACATGCACGGCCGGGTATGAAACTTGATTCTCTTGAATGTCCCCCAATGTCAAACCTACCCACCAAATTTCATTCCTATTGGCTGATTCCTTCTCTGTGTAACTAAGTACTTCCGGCGCCGACGCGAGTGGCTGCCTGTTCCAGTAGCTCCGTCCGTATTGTGTGTTTTTCTAGTTTTCTACCTTTATTTATTTGTCTTTTTGCTTCTACACACGTCGGGTGTGTATCTTATCTATATCCTAAGGATATTTTTATCGTTAATATGCGGGACAGCGCGGAATATCGTGTTTATTCCCGCGAACAACTGCTGGCCCTCCGACCCATGGGACGAGTTGGCGTGGTCCAAACAATACCGGCGGAACTAAGGCGGAAGTATCGAGGCTGCAGGGCTGGAGCTAAGCTAAAGGCTAAGAAGACGGAGAAGCGGTGGAGATACAAACCCTCGGTTCCGTCGGTGGTTATGGGGAATGTCAACTCGCTGACCAACAAAACCGATGAGCTGGCATGTCTGGTGAAGAATCAGAGGCTCTACAGGGAGTGTAGTCTGTTTTGTTTTACCGAGACTTGGCTCACCCCCGACACTCCGGATGCTAACGTGGAGCTACCTGGATTCTCTACAGTGAGGGCGGACAGGGACCCGACGCTAAGCGGGAAGCGCAAAGGTGGGGGACTCGCACTTTTTATTAACACCAGATGGTGCAACCCTGGACATGTAAACGTGAAGGAGGTGATCTGCTGTCGGGACATTGAACTGTTAGCGGTGAGCCTCCGTCCATATTACATGCCGCGGGAGCTCTCACACGCCATTGTTGTCTGTGTTTACATTCCGCCTCGGGCGGAAGTGCAGGTGGCGTGTGACGTCATTCACTCCACCGTCGCAGCGCTACAGACACAACACCCTGACGCCTTCTATGTGATTTCTGGTGACTTTAATCACGTTACATTGGACTCTACCCTGCCTGCCTTTTTCCAGTTTGTGGACTGTCCCACCAGGAAAAAAAAGCACCATTGACCTGCTGTATGCTAATGTGAAGGATGCATACAGGGCTACTCCATTACCACCGCTGGGGAAATCAGACCACAACCTGGTTTTCCTACAGCCTCAGTACAAACCACTGGTACTGAGGCAGCCCACTACCACACGCTCATTCAGAGTTTGGTCTCCTGAAGCAGAAGAAGCCCTGAAGGACTGCTATGATACCACTGATTGGAGCGTGCTGCTGCACCCACACGGAGAGGACATTGAGGGGGTGACGCACTGTGTTACGGACTACCTGAATTTTTGTATGGATGTTGCTGTTCCCACAAAGACTGTACGCTGCTTCCCAAACAACAAGCCCTGGATTACCAGTGACGTCAAGGACATCCTCAACCAAAAGAAGAGGGCGTTCAGAGATGGAAACTGGACAGAGCTGAAGCGTGTACAGGGGGAACTCAAGATCCGACTTAAAGAGGCCAAGGAGTCCTACAGGAAAAAGGTGGAAAGGAAGCTGCAAGACAACAACATGAAGGAGGTCTGGGGAGCAATGAAAACCATCACTGGCTGCAAGAACAACAGTGGCAGCTCAGTAGATGGGGGTGTGGACAGAGCAAACCAGTTTAACAACTTCTACAACAGGTTTGACTGTCCTGCTGCTGCTGCCCCCTCCTCCGACCCGTCTGCAGCATTCACCACCCTGTTGTCATCACCCTCACCTCCACCATCACCCTCACCTCCACCATCTCCGTCACCTTCACCACCATCACCCTCACCTCCACCATCTCCGTCACCTTCTTCACCACCATCACCCTCACCTCCACCATCTCAGTCTTCACCACCATCTCAGTCTTCACCACCATCATCGGCAGGAGGACAGAGCAACACCCGCGGTTCCCACTGTCCCCCAGCCTTCACGGCAGACCAGGTCAGGAGACAGCTGAGGAGACTACACCCCAGGAAGGCGGCCGGCCCAGACAAAGTGTGCCCCAGAATGCTTAAGGCATGTGCTGCCCAACTGGGGGAGCCCCTCCAGCATGTCTTTAACCTGAGTCTACGTCTCGGGAGGGTTCCTGCCACGTGGAAGACAACCTGCCTCATTCCAGTCCCCAAGAAGGCACACCCGAAGGAGCTGAATGACTACAGGCCGGTTGCTTTGACGTCTCACGTGATGAAGACCATGGAGCGACTGCTGCTGAACCACCTCAGACCTCAGGTCCACCATGCTGAGGACCCACTGCAGTTTGCGTACCGGGAGAAGGTGGGAGTGGAAGATGCCATCCTCTATCTTCTACACAGAACTCACTCTCATCTGGACAAGGGGGGTGGTGCTGTGAGGGTCATGTTCTTTGACTTCTCCAGTGCCTTCAACACCATTCAGCCCCTACTACTGAGAGACAAGCTGATGAAGATGGAGGTGGACATGCACCTGGTCACCTGGATCACTGACTACCTCACTGGGAGACCACAGCATGTCAGGATCAGGGACTGCTCCTCTGATACGGTGATCAGCAGCACAGGAGCACCACAGGGGACTGTTCTCTCTCCAGTCCTGTTCACCCTGTACACATCGGACTTCAAATACAACTCGGAGTTATGCCACATGCAGAAGTTCTCTGATGACACTGCAATCGTGGGGTGTGTGCGTAACGGCCAGGAGAGGGAGTACAGAAGCCTGGTTGAGGACTTTGTGGAGTGGTGCACCACCAACCATCTGAAGCTGAACATCACCAAAACCAAGGAGATGTGTATAGACTTCAGGAGGTCCAGGCCCTCTCAGCAGCCCCAATCTCCATCAAGGGGGTTGATGTGGAGGTGGTCAGGTCCTACAGATACCTTGGTGTGCACCTGGACGAGAGGCTGGACTGGTCAGTAAACACTGACATAGTCTACAAGAAAGCACAGAGCAGACTGTACTTCCTCAGGAGGCTCAGGTCCTTCAGGATCTGCCAGAAACTCCTCCTGATGTTTCTACCAGTCTGTGGTAGCCAGCGTCCTCTTCTATGCTGTGGTGTGTTGGGGAGGCAGTATCAGCAAGAGGGATGCTGGACGACTCGACAGGCTGGTGAGGAAAGCTGGTTCTGTGCTGGGACTAGAGCTGGAGTCCTTAACACCACTGGCAGAGAGGAGAGCCCTCAACAAGCTGCTGAACATCATGGACAATGTTCACAATCCTCTGCACACCACGATCATCAGGCAGAGGAGCTCATTCAGTGGCAGACTGCTGTCCCAGTCCTGCTCCACAGACAGACTCAGGAAGTCTTTTGTCCCTCAGGCCATAAGACTGTTCAACTCCTCCCAGTACAGCAGATGAAAAAGTGTGTGACACTCTTTCCCTCCGGTCACTCCATGGACACAACCCCATCTCTGCACACACTCCCTCCTAAATGCCCTCCTAAATGCCCTACATCTATTTATATTGTATTATTCTACTCCATTCTGTACTGTTTACACTTTTTGCACTGATAATTATTTATATTACTGCGTATTTGCACTGTCTGTATGGCTGAAAACAGCCATCTTCTTAATTTGCTTAGCAAACGGTATACCATTACCTCCATCTATACTTTACACTTTACACAGACACTAAGGACTCTATTTTTATACCTTCATACTTTATATAGTATTGTCTCTATTTGTACAAATCTATCTTGCTTCTGTTGTTACTTCTGTATAGTTTGTATACCTGCTACTGGATGCCTTGAATTTCCCTCTGGGATCAATAAAGTATCTATCTATCTATCTATCTATCTAACTATTTGTGCAAGTGTCCTTTTGATGATGGGTGTACATTCACGCGATGTGTGTGATCTACTGACCCTTCCTACACTCAGGAGCAGTGAAGTGGTTTCTGTGGGGGAAGCTTATACATGTTTGGCTGAACCACACACAGTTCTGAGCAGCATATATGTAAATACCCAGGAACTCGCTGACATAAATACACAGGCACATCTCCTGATGCTCAGGTCGGGGTTAATGATGGCAATGGCCCTAGCAATGATGGTGGAAACACCTGAACTCTGCTGGACAGCGGATCTCCTGGAAAAGGGCTGCGCATCTAATTCACGGAAACTCTCGAGCAGCATTAGGGAAACACCTTCTGTGTTTACGCGCCACATGTGTCCCAGAGCACCAGCCCAGACTGAGCTGGCGGTTGTAATGATGACCCAAGTGGCTAATGAGCAAGCAGGAGTTCATGCCAACGACTGTTTTAGAGAGCCACAGCATTTCCTCTGATGAATAACTGGAGGGCTGAGGCCACGGCATGACTCACCGTACCCGTATTGTTTGTCTTGATATTTTCAAAAACAAAACTGGTACGCTCACGGAAGGCACGCGTAGAGCAAAGGGTGGGAAGACAGCTTCTGCTTTCGAGCGGGAACGTGTCAGCAGTTCTACGTAATCACTGCTCCTCAGCATTTTCTTGGGGATATGCCTTTTTCTTTAGGCTCATTCCAGCTGTTTAGGCTGTTACTGTGCCTGTAAGATCTGGTTTAATATAATGGGCTCTGTTCTGATTGGCTGTTCCATGCAGTGGCTCATCAGCATTGCTGTGCACAGAAAGAAGAAGGACTCTTCTTGAAAGTCCTGCTAAAGCTTAAATCTCTCACTCACTCATCCTCTAAACCGCTTAATCAGGGCTCTAGACTAACTTTTTGAACTGGTTGCCCTGGTGCGCCTAACGTTTTTGCTTAGGTGCACCAGCACCAAAGTTAGGTGCACCCAAATATTTAACTGCATCACATTCAGAACAGCAGTTTTACATGTTCACTTTTTCTATTCTTTTTTAAATCGCTGTCCATATAGGCAACATTGACTTGTAAATGATTAACTAACAATGTGGTCAACATAAAGTTCTTTATTTGAAGCACAATTCTACAGTAAAGGTAACACTTGGGCAGTGCATTTGTCGGGCATGTAATGTGTTTTATAGACGCGTTGTGCTTTTACAGCGCTTCAATTCGAAATGTATTAGAACCAGTCACAAACGCACTACTGCCGGCCATGGTCTTCCCACACTCCTTACAGTCAGTGCAGGCTGTGACTCAGAGTCGATCGTATGTGGCTAGTTATCTGATGCCGTCTCCGGACCAGGGCTTGACATAACCAACGCTCTGACACGGAGCCATCAGCCTCCCAGGTTAACAATTTTCGAACGGATCAGGCCTGAACTGAACATTCTTAACCAAAATGTTGTAAATCATTCTTTTCACCGTCTCTCGCCATCCGCGGCTACAGCCACTCTGTTTATCTGACGGGCCTAGGCTACTTACCGCTCTGTCTGACTGCTAGTGTTGTGTCGTTCGCGAATGATTCGTTCGAATGAATGAATCATTTGATTGAATGTACTGAACCGAATCACTTCCTCAGCTGATTCGACTCAGCAGCGACCGTGCAGGCCGGCAGGGAAACTGCTGTGTGGTCTGTGAATCACTGAATCACCTGCGAATCTGGTGGCGGAGACTCTCATTGCGAGGGAACTGTGCTTGCTCAGTGATTCGTTCACTGAACTGAGGGCTCCCGTTCACTCACAAGGGGGGTCCCGCCCCTCACTATCTTTGATTGGTTTAGACCACGAAATGGGCCTAATGTGTGTCTGTTTTTAACTACAGGGAGACTTTCAGAGTCGCAAAGACTTTTTCTTTTTTCCCCTATCGAACGGCTGGTCGCACTGGTGCGACCTCAGATTTTTTTTTGTCGCACAATTGAGAAATTAGGTCGCATGTGCGACCAAATTGGTCGCACTCTAGAGCCCTGTTAATGCTACTCGGGGTGCTGGAGCCTGTCCCAGCGCTCAAAGAGCGGAAGGCAGGAAACACCCTGGACAGATGGTCAGTCCATCGAAGGGCAGACACAGACAGATATATACACATTCACTCACACACTCGCACCTAGGGGGCAATTTAGCATCTCCAGTTCACCTGGCAGCATGTCTTTGAACTGTGGAAAGAAACCAGAGCACTGAGAAGGAACCCACACTGACACAGGTACGTGCAAACTCCAAACAGAAAGGACCCCGGGCGCCCCCAGCTGGGAATCAAACCCGGGCCCTTTGTGTTGTAAGGTGACAGCGATTACCTTAAACCTCTGTATCAAGAATACTACCAGCATTACAACTACGAGGCTGAAGTCAGCTTCTCTTAAAGAGTGCAGCTGTTAAATTCAGGTGCTGAAATTCAGCTTCTTACTCACCAGCTTCTTATTTCAAATGTCCTGTTCCACCTTAAATGGGGCACCACTTACTTTCTGGTTCTGGAATTTCCTAATCACCAGCTTTCTGTTCAAAGTATCCCATTCTACCCTAAATTATTTACATCCTGGTACTGAAATTCAGCTTCTTGTTTGAATTTTCCAGTTCCACCCTAAATAGTGCAGCAGTTAATACTCAGGTACTGCTTACTCGGTTACGCTTACTCGGGTTACTCTTACTTCGGTTACGCTTATTAGGGTTACGCTTACTCAGTTACGCATACTCAGGTTACTCTTACTTCGGTTACGCTTATTTGGGTAACGCTTACTCGGTTACGCATACTCGGGTTACTCTTACTTGGGTTACGCTTATTTGGGTTACGCTTACGCGGGTTACTCTAACTCTGGTTACTCTTACTCGGGTTACTCTTACTCAGGTTACTCTTACTTGGGTTACCCTTACTCGGGTTACTCTTACTCGGGTTACTCTTCTCTGGTTACGCTTACTTAGGTTACTCTTACTCTGGTTACGCTTACTCGGTTACTCTTACTTGGGTCACTCTTACTTGGGTCACTCTTACTCGGGTTACTCTTACTCTGGTTACGCTTACTCGGGTTACTCTTTATCAAGTTACTCTTACTCAGGTTACTCTTACTCTGGTTACACTTACTCGGGTTACTCTTACTCAAGTTACTCTTACTCGGGTTACTCTTACTTGGGTTATGCTTGCTCGGATTACGCTTACACGGGTTACTCTTACTTGGGTTACGCTTGCTCAGGTTACACTTACTCGGGTTACTCTTACTCTGGTTATGTTTACTGAAGTTACTCTTACTCGAGTTACTCTTACTCGGGTTACTCTTACTCGGGTAACTAGTAATATTAAGGTGAGTCTGGATTAAAAAAAATCAATAACACATTCCGCTTGAGGTGTGGGTAAGTTGGTAGAACACTGGCGCTAGATAACCATTGATATGTGTTATGAAAAAACTGAAAACCCAACTCTTTGGCAAAGGTGGATCAAAAGCTTGGAAAAGCGAAAGGAAATCACAGCAGGCACTGAGGCAATGACAACTGCTGTACAGAGGGGTGGGTACGGGGGTTCATAGACTGAGAAGAGGTGGTACAGTCGTTCCATGTGTGGAAATGGCTCCAAGGCAGATGCTAATGATTGCCTAAAAGGAGTGAATTGTCCCAGGGAAGGCATCCACCAAATCTGGCCCAATTCTTTGATGCAGGAGTGGCTGAACATTAATGTGGCCTACACCATCCATGCCAAATCCAATCCCAGCTGTTATTCATTGGGATTAATTTCAGGGAATAAGCAAAGGTTGGAAAACAGCCATGTATAAATGATATTATTTTTATTATTATTATATATGTTGCATATAAGCAGATAGACTTTATAAGTAGAACTCACTGCACACTACTCAGGTATATTACCTGCACTTTCACAGGGACATAAATGTGCTGCCATGGCCTTTGTTTACTTATGGAGAGCACTGTGCCGCGTCAGCTTGGCAATGTGCAACCGCAAGCATGCTGTGCTCAGGTTTCCCGCCTCACTGCTGTGCTCAAAGTTCAGTCATATTTCACTTTGTCTCGATTGTCTGCTGACCTTTTCAAAGTGCAGCCGCACAGACACTTTCCAGCTAATTGAACTAGGACTAAATAAACACTTATCATCTGAAAGCGGCCTAAAGGTACAAAGGCAACACAGATTACGAGCAAAACCGCATCAAAGTTATGCAAACTACAATGAGAGACAGGACAGCGCTGGACACAAAGTTCACCAGAGACAACCAGGGGGCAGAGACAAGGCAACAGTGGTTCAAAGCGATGGCTGCCAGAAGAGGCCTTGCTAGCACTGGTACGGGAATATGATGTCATGATAGTGTCTTATGGGTGATCTGTTATTGTGACAGGGTTATCATAGCTGCACCCAGAAGGAAGTGTGGGATGGCCATGCTACTGGGAAGGAAGATAAAGGTTACCAGGAACAATAAATGATAATACATTTAGACTGATATGGAGAATATTTATTGAGCTACACATACAGAAGTAGTGTCTCTCAGTGTCGTGTCGGGCCGCCATGTTTGATAATGCAACATGCCAGACATCCCAGTATGGAGTTGTAGAGGTGTCCAATGGTGTCGTGTGATGTTTCTGAATTGGATGTCACATCATCCAATGTAATTCCAGTCCAGGAATGTTCTCACGTCAGAATGTCTCCCTATGGTTTGCATGGCTAAATCGATAAATGGCCGACTCTGTCCGAGTGGACAGTAACTCCTCTTCACTGCTTGCCTATACAAAGTAAAATTGGGTGTTGAATGCTGTACAAACACGATCAAAAAAAAAAAATTTAATCCGACATTCAAATTAACATTCCATAACGTTTCATTGTAAGCTTGTGCCAAAGTGTCTCGACCACCCGCAGTTGCTTCTGAGTTTCTTAGGCACTTTAGATCCAACCGAGCTGTGAAGTTTGTGAACCTCTTAGAACGTTCCATATTTCTGATCTATAAATCAGACAACAAATTTAGATTTGGTCATTATCATTGGTCATTATCATATACTGTATGTGTAGGTGGCTTTAGGTCAACAACTGCAGGAACAAAGGTTATAACTGTTGATCAGAATTTTAGCCCATTCCTCCATTAAGGAAAACTCGGACTTGGCAATTCCATAACATTACTTCATTCTTCCTTAACCACTCTTTGTTTGAACGACTTGTGTGCGTAGGGTTGTTGTCCTGTTGCATGACTCATGTTCTCTGGAGATTCTGTCCAACTGTCCTGACAATGTCCTCTAGAATTCTCTAGAACAATTCAGAACTTATTGTTCCAACAGTGATGCCAAGCCATCCTGGCCCAGCTGCACCAGAACAGGCACAAACTATTAAAGTACCACCACGAGGTTTCCTAGATAGATTAGGGTTCCTATGCTGGAATCCAGTGCTTCCCCTTCTTCATTTAAACCAGATGTCTTTATTTTGCTCTCATCGATCCACAAAACGTTTTCCAACAGCCCACCAGAAAGTGCAGACGGGCAGTGATGTTTATTTTGGAGTGCTGTGGTTTCCCCTCGCAACCCTGCCATATACACCATTGCTGTTCAATGTTCTCCTGATGCTGGACTCATTACCATTAGCCACTTTATTTGCCTAGACGTTAACCTGGGTTGAATACAATCACTCTTCTGATTCTCAGAAATGCCCTTTGTTCGTGCCGTGAGACAATTTCACAGGCACGCTATGAAGACCCCTGCTCTTTAAATACAACAGGGGGGCCACTCACACCAGACTCCCTTCCCACTGACTAAGCATACTCAACTTCAAGTTAACTGCTAGTCCTAGAGGTTCACATACTTTTTGTCACTCCCAGTTCTGTAATTCTGGGTCATTTTCGCCCCCCCAACCGCCCCTCTTAATGAAAGGGTTTCTGATCTCCCGCCCTGGATTTAATTACAGCTCTGAGAGAACCTCCCTGGCCTAGTGAGAAACACACTGTTCATGTCTACACGGCTTTGATGGCAAAAGTGAAGCTGTAAAGAAGGATGAAGACATGAAGTCAGTTCCCAGTCCTGCTCTGAAGCCCATAGACTCCCTACACAGCTGGATCTTTGTGATGACCAGTCTCAGTATGTCATTACTAATCCCTTCCCCAGGGTAAAGGAATGGTGAAGGCTGATAGAACAGACGTTAGAAGAAGATGTTTGGGGGTAAAAGACTTAAACTATACTGGCCTCGGAGTTTTCATGCTAAGAGACATCAAACATGTCACTCCTAATCAAACTATACATCCCCTCAAACTATACACCCTCCTCCCGACTGTGACTGGTCCTATTCACCATGTCATACATCCTGAGACCTCCTCCTGACTCTGACTGGCCCTATTCACTATGTCATATATTCTGATATGTACCCCTGATTGTGACTGGTCCTATTCACAATGTCATAAATCCTGAGACCTCCTCCTGACTCTGACTGGTCCTATTCACCATGTCATAAATCCTGAGACCTCCTCCTGACTCTGACTGGTCCTATTCACCATGTCATTCATCCAGAGACCTCCTCCTGACTGTGACTGGTCCTATTCACCATGTCATACATCCTCCTCCTGACTGTGACTGGACCTTTTCACCATGTCATTCATCCAGAGATCTCCTCCCGACTGGTCCTATTCACCATGTCATATATCCTGAGACCTCCTCCTGACTGTGACTGGTCCTATTCACCATGTCATATATCCTGAGACCTCCTCCTGACTGTGACTGGTCCTATTCACCATGTCATATATCCTGAGACCTCCTCCTGACTGTGACTGGTCCTATTCACCATGTCATTCATCCAGAGATCTCCTCCTGACTCTGACTGGTCCTATTCACTGTGTCATACATCCCGAGATCTCCTCCCGACTGGTCCCATTCACCAAGTCATATATCCTGAGATCTCCTCCTGACTGGACCTATTCACCATGTCATTCATTCTGAGACCTCCTCCTGACTGTGACTGGACCTATTCACCATGTCATTCATACTGAGACCCCCTACTGACTGTGACTGGACCTATTCACCATGTCATTCCCCCTGAGACCTCCTCCTGACTGGACCTATTCACCATGTCATTCACCCTGATACCTCCTCCTCAGTGTGACTGGTCCTATTCACCATGTCATTCATCCAGAGATCTCCTCCTGACTCTGACTGGTCCTATTCACTGTGTCATACATCCCGAGATCTCCTCCCGACTGGTCCCATTCACCAAGTCATATATCCTGAGATCTCCTCCTGACTGGACCTATTCACCATGTCATTCATTCTGAGACCTCCTCCTGACTGTGACTGGACCTATTCACCATGTCATTCATCCTGAGACTTCCTCCTGACTGTGACTGGTCCTATTCACCATGTCATTCCCCCTGAGACCTCCTCCTGACTGGACCTATTCACCATGTCATTCACCCTGATACCTCCTCCTCAGTGTGACTGGACCTATTCACCACATCATTCATCCTGAGATCTCCTCCCGACTGTGACTGGTCCTACTCACCATGTCATTCTTCCTGAGACCTCCTCCCGACTGGTCCTATTCACCATGTCATAAATCCTGAGACCTACTCCTGACTGGTCCTATTCACCATGTCATTCATCCTGAGACCTCCTCCTGACTGTGACTGGTCCTATTCACCATGTCATTCATCCTGAGACCTCCTCCTGACTGTGACTGGTCCTATTCACCATGTCATTCATCCTGAGACCTCCTCTTCAGTGTGACTGGCCCTATTCACCATGCCATTCATCCTGAGACCTCCTCCTGACTGTGACTAGTCCTATTCACCATGTCATTCATACTGAGATCTCCTTCCGACTGTGACTGGTCCTACTCACCATGTCATTCATCCTGAGACCTCCTCCTGACTGTGACTAGACCTATTCACCATGTCATTCATACTGATACCTCCTCCTCAGTGTGACTGGACCTATTCACCACGTCATTCATCCGGAGACCTCCTCCTGACTGTGACTGGTCCTATTCACCACGTCATTCATCCTGAGACCTCCTCCTGACTGTGACTGGTCCTATTCACCATGTCATTCATCCTGAGACCTCCTCCTGACTGTGACTGGTCCTATTCACCATGTCATTCATCCTGAGACCTCCTCCTGACTGTGACTGGTCCTATTCACCATGTCATTCATCCTGAGACCTCCTCCTGACTGGCCCTATTCCTGTGATTCGTTTGATTCACCATTGTCGTTCAACCCAAGACCTCCTGCTCACTGTGATTGCTCCTATTCATCTTTATCATTCATTCTGAGACCTCCTCCTAAGTGTGACTGCTCTTATTCATCATGTCACTCATTCTGAGATCATGTTGTTAATTCTGAGACCTCCTCGCATCTGCGCTTGGTCCTATTCACCTTTATCATTCATTCTGAGAACTCCTAAGTGTGATTAGTCTTAATCACCACACTGTTTGTTGTATAACTTCTCTCTAACTGTGGCAGGTCCTAACACTGCACTGTGTGTTGAGACCACCTCCTGAGTGTGATTGGACCTACGCGGTTATATGAGAAGTTTCAGTCAGGTTTTCTTTCAGTCTTAGTACAGAGACAGCATTCATTTGTGTAATCAATGACCTTAGGCTTAGCTCTACCACCAAATCCTTCTATTTTGGTCTTCCTGGATCTACTCAGTTCAGCTATTGATACAATCACAAGATTCTAGTCCACCATGCTGTATACTGGTTTGGCCGTATAGGTACTGTGTTATAACCTTTGAAATAATCTTTAATAAACAGACAGTTCTTGGTTTCACTGGGAAATTTCTTCATCAAAAGAACTGATCACTTCTTCTGGAGTGCCACAGGGTTCCGTCTTAGGGCCTTTACTTTTCCCTTTGTATGCGTACATGTAACAGTATCCGTGCTAATGACACACAGTTATGCATTTCCATTCCTTCTAAAAAATCAGGACTTGACAGACTTAACAGCTGTGAGTCAGCGGTCATTTTGAAATTTAGTTTTTTATCTTGCTAATTTTTTTTGTTTTATTGTCTTATATGATTTTAAATTAATATGACACCTTCACTGCACTGCTACAGATACACATCGGGCAGCACTAGGACAAAGACTCTGTAACGGACTCCATCGTTCAAAGCCACTAAGTTTAACGTCATCATATTGGGTGACAAAACGACACTTCTTGAAGAAAAGCTGAAGCGTTTACTGTCCTTGTGGCCAACCCCAGCTAAAAATAACCACAGAGACTGTCTGTGTGGATCGCAGAACCACAGAATATTTTAAGCTGTGGTCCATTCGCAGTATTTCAGTTGTGAAACTGCTGCTGATGGAAGACGGACTAATATAGAGTCCTGAGAAAACCATATGTCAGAGCCATTTATCTGCTCAGTGAGATCATCCATTAGTTCACAAAGCAATAACGTTGGAATAATTAGAAGACGATATTAATATATAAACAACACATTGTGATTTGATGACTATTACAGTGGAGGGATTTATCTGACACTCGCATCCAGAGTGACTTACAAGGTTAATCATATTACAGGTCGGCAAATATGGCGTTAGGAGTCTTGCCCAAGGACTCTTATTGATGTAGCACAGCATAGTCATCCAGACTGGGAATCGAACCCCCATCTCCCACATGGCGTAGTAGCTCAGTGACAAGCAGTGTTATACGTCGCACCACACCAACCACAAGACAGCGCTCGTTTGACCATGTCTATAGGATGTCCAGTATTCACAGTTACCAACACCACCTGCTTCAGCTTCACCTGTATTAGATTAAATCAGGCACTGCTAATGAACTCCATAACAAACCCATACAGTGACTGGAGAACAGCGAGACATCAGGAAGTAGACCCGTCTGTTTAACTGTATTTGTAAATCAATAATTTATATATAATGCTCTATATACAACAACAGACATGCTATACATTATGATTAATGTTCTAATGCACCACCGCATTAGCCTACAAATGATCAGCATCAGTCAACATCCCAGTACAACGCTCCCTCTGTCTCCCACCAAAGCACCTTCCTCTGTCATCATCTATCTGTTCAACTGTGTAGTTTCTTGTGGAAATGATTTATGAAATCATTAAAACTTTCACACGGTGTGAACAACAGCTGCTGTGTTCCAATGATGCCCACCAGTAAAAGTTGTCTGCAGTGTTTCTCAGCCCTGGTCCTGGAGGTTTCCAGCACACCTGAGCCAGGTAATCAGCTAATCGGCCACCCATTGTTGGGTTCAGGTGGCTGGAAAAGCACTTTAATGTGCAGGATGGTGGGCTTCCAGGACCAGGGCTGAGAAACACTGAGCTATAGCTCCAGTCATCATGGCATTATCACTCAGGTTAAACAGCAACTGGCATTTTACAGGCATGTACAGATAATGTAGAATAACTGAGACAGGCTGAACGTCTTGTTCCGTCAGTGATAACAAGCTGCATAATACACAGGTAATAGACAGGTAACTACAGCTTAATGACCTATTGTACTGCTCTCTGAAACCACCACAGGAGCCGTCTATCCATTTCTCAAAATGCTCTGTCTGACTGAGCACAGTCATTCAGCATGGTCTGATGTGACTTGCTCTGTTCTAGAGAAACTAGACTCCACAGTCCACAGTGGTGGTGATGGGAACCAGACATCTGGAGAGTCTAATGCCTCCTAAAGCTCCATGAGAGGGAGATGACAGTCCTGGTATAAGGTTTTGGTGCTTTAAATTGTTCTCTGTTGTCCTCTTTGGTGAGCTCATGAATAATCAGATGAGATCTGTTCTGATTGGCTGGTTTACAGTGAGACACCGCGATGATCACACAGAAGCAACATGTAAAAATGTACTGTATAATGACCCTGTGTAAATAAGCGTGGTCATCCGGCTATTTAGCTAGCTGTGCTAATGCTAGTTACATGAGGCTTGCTGGTAGCTAACACTACCTATACTAGCTCTCCAGAGTGAAATGTGCAGAGCAGACTTACAGCTCTGAATTAAAGGCGTCCTGTATCTTGTTAAAGGCGGGGGAGTTGAAGTTGGCTTCCTATTGGCCAGCTTGTGTCATGAATTTCCCATTCCACCTTAAATGGTGGCTCGGTTACATTCTGGTGTATGTGCAAGCTGCAGCATTTAAGGTGGAACTGAAAATTAGAGAAGAAGCTGGTGGCAGTTGGTATTCGGGATCCTTGGAAAGGCTATGGAAAGTACTGACCATGCCGTAACAGCCTGGATCTGGATTTCTCCATGCAGTCCACCACTGCCGCTGATGATGTTGTTGTTTTGATGGGCTACAGCGTAAGCTGGTATATGTAAGTGTTAGGGTGTAATTACACTCATCATCGGAATTAAGCGACAGGAATGAAACTTGGTGGGTAGATTTAGATGCTCGGCCGTGCATGTGACTTTGCCACTGTGCTTTTCATACTGACTCGTGCTGTTGTGTTGGAGGCGTCCTTTGAAGTATGACTAGGATAAGAGCGCCAAAGCAATTCAAGCAGTTGGAAGAGCTGGAGAGGGGTCGCATCATAGGTCTCTGGAAGGTGGGATGGTCTTATCGACGTACTTCTGGCCATACTAGTCATGCGGATATTACCATAGCCCGCAGTGGGCTGCAGTGGATGGAAGAAGGCATGCACCAGCTGCATGACTGCTGACATTCAGCGAGCAGTGATGCCCTCCAGCACCATTAGCAGACAGCTGCACGATGCAGGACTACATGCACCTAGACCCATATGACGCCTGTCCTGCACCACAACACCACATCAACGTCGCCAAAGACTGCAAGGGTGTTGTGCCAGACTGGCATGGAGTGAATCAGAATGTGACGAGTCCTGCTTTGTTCTAGGTGGAGACGATTTGTCATCATTTATTGTTCCTGGTAACATTCATCTTCCTTCCCAACAGCACTTCCACACCTCTTCTGGGTGCAGCTGATGGTGAGTGTTTGTCTATTACACCTTTATAAATCTCAGAAAAATATTGTGATGCATATTAATCGTGAAAATCCCTGATATTGGGGACTGGGTATATATAGTGTATTATATAGCATTGTGATATATATTTTCCCCATATTGCCCACCCCTGGTTCACAGTATGTCACAGTCAATATACTTTTTAAATGATTATGGTGTAAACTGGCTCTCTCTGTGTTGTAGACATGGTGACCCCTGGTTCCCATCACCACCACTGTCAAAGAGAGCCTCCACAATGAACCACTTCACATCAAGCCACTCTGAATGACTGTGCCTACATCTCATCCTCTGAGCCATGCAGCAATTTCAAAAAAATCGTGTGGGACCCCCCCTTTAAACCCATTCACTCTTCCCTCACAAACTTTCGCCCTCGCACGTGGAGCCCCTGCAGCGACCAGCGCCGGACGTTTACATCAGACCAGTGAGAATATGAGCTCGGGTTGCTCACCATGGCGTCGTAGCCGAGCTTGTTCATGAAGAACGCCGCCTCGGCGCCTTTGTAGTAGTTGAACCACACGGTGCCCTGGAACTGGTCTCCTGCGTCCAGCAGCAGCAGGTTCCTCTCCGCCTTGCGCAGCTCTTTGATCTTGGTGAACCTCCTGGCCACGCCGGCGAAGCAGGGGGCCTTCGTGCACTTCCCCGAGTCCTTGTTGGTCTCCTCGACGCGCGCGTGCACGTCGTTCGTGTGCAGCAGCGTGAGCTCCCAGTCCGCCGCGCACGCTAGCATGCACAGCAGCAGCAGCAGCAGCAGCAGAGGCAGCGCTGATAGCGCGCGCGGCCACCGTCGCATGTCGTCGCGTGCTAGAGCGCTGAGTGCGCGCGAGCGGCTGAGCACGAGGATAAAAAGCAAGTGCGCAGAGGGGCGTGTCCTCTGACAAGCGACCAATAGGAACTGATGGAGATTATTCTACTCGGTCAGGTCAAACTGGAGTCCCATAGTAAACACTACTAACTTCATTAAATATTTCTATCTGAGATATTTACAGGGGATTATTATGGTCTGTTTAAACCCATATGCATTAATAAAGGTGGTTTTAAACTATATGTGTGTATATTAACAGATATAGATATATAATAGTGCTATGGTATTATAGTATGTAAAAACATACATCCATCAGTCATTACATTAAAACCATAGCTCTGTGTAGTTCTACAGTTACAGACTGTAGTCCATCTGTTTCTCTGTATACTGTATTACCCTGTTCTTCAATGGTCAGGACCACCACAGAGCACGTACTATGTGGGTGGTGAATCATTCTCAGCACTACAGTCACACTAATACAGTGGTGGTGTGTTAGTGTGTGTGGTGCTGGTGTGAGTGGATCAGACACAGCAGTGCTGCTGGAGTGTTTAAACACTGTGTCCACTCACTGTCCACTCTATTAGACACTCCTACCTTGCTGCTCCACCTTATGATTGTACAGTCAGAGATAGCTCATCTACTGCTGCACAGTGCACAAGCCGCTGGTCACAGGACACTGGTCACAGGATCTTGGTCACAGGACGCTGCCCACAAGACGCTGTTGTGCTGAATAGTTTTGATTGGTGGACGATTCTGAGGTGTCCAGCAGCACTGCTGTGTCTGATCCACTCACACTAGCACCTGCAGCAGGTCAGTGTCACTGCAGTGCTGAGAATAAGCCAACACCCACATAATCCCTGCTCTGTGGTGGTCCTGTGGGGGTCCTGACCATTAAAGAACAGGGTTATACAGTATACAGAGAAACAGATGGACTACACTCTGTAACCGTAGAACTACAAAGTGCTCCTATATGGTGAGTGGAGCTGATAAAAATGCTTATACTGTATATGATGCTTCCTGCCCACTACAAACTACTGCCTCCACCAGAATACAGGCCCACGGACCCCTACCTAGGTGGTCTGCAGCCCACAGCTTGAGAAACCCTGTCATAAAATACGTGTTCACTTATTTGCAACCAGAAAATCAACAAAACGTGTTATTTAACCAGGGGTGCACAAACATTTGCACACAAACAGAATGAAACAGTCCTTTCTCTGCGCATTCCTCACTGCCAGTTAAGGATCTTTTCCACAATGTCTAAACTAAAATGTAAAGATCTCGGCCTGCCCCAGAACACATAAGCAAATAAATGTGCACCCTCTAATGTTCAGTGGGACCGCCTGTAGCTCGGCCAGGATCTAGTATTGATGACCGGAGGGGTGGACCACTCTTTACACCACATTCCAAAGAGTTTCAATGGGGTTGAGGTCAGGACTCTGTGGTGATCAGTTCCTCATGTTCCCTGAACCACTCTTTTACAACCTGATCCCAGTGAGGCTCCACACGTTCATCCTTAAACATGGCCATGTCATCAGGGAAGAAAGAATCCAGTGACTATAAATCGGTTCATTCAGGACATTCAGGTGGTCCGCTAACATTACTTAATGTCCACACAGCTGTTCAGTCCCGGTCCGGTGAGCCTCATTGTGTGTCAACGCTCTTCCCTGTACTGTTAAACACTGCGGTGGGTTCTACGGCTCACTTGTTCCGTTCCGCTTCCCCCAGTGAGCTCTGATCACAGTCATTCCAGATTATTTCCAGATTTCTTCCAAGAAGTTGTGGTTCTCCCGAAGCAGGATAATAACGTCTCTCACATGATTTGAAACAGAGTAACATCTTTTCTATGACCTCCACGTGCCTCTTCCCACTTGGTTGTTTAAGAAAAGATGACATCGTTTGATATTGTTATGAACCAGGAACCGCGCCGAGAGGATCATCACTGATCCATTACACCTGGCCAGCACCTGTTCCAGCGTCTTCCCTCAGGCCGGCGCTTGAGCTAAATTAGGATCAAGACAACCAGGCTACAGAGAAGCTCCTTCCTACACACCATCACACTCACGAACAGCTGAACAGTACATGCACTACAGTCCACACTTTTCTCACTTTCTGTTCTGCACTTTTAATTTATCTTATTTATCTGTTTATTAACAGTGTTACACATCACTCCATCCTCTGTACTGACGGTCTCAGACTGGTGCTCCATCCCCTGTACTGACTGTCTCAGACTGGTGCTCCATCCTCTGTACTGACTGTCTCAGACTGGTGCTCCATCCTCTGTACTGACTGTCTCAGACTGGTGCTCCATCCTCTGTACTGACTGTCTCAGACTGGTGCTCCATCCTCTGCTCTGAATGTCTCAGACTGGTGCTCCATCCTCTGTACTGACTGTCTCAGAGTGCTTCTCCATCCTCTGTACTGACTGTCTCAGACCGGTGCTCCATCCTCTGTACTGACTGTCTCAGACTGGTGCTCCTTCCTCTGTACTGACAGTCTCAGACTGGTGCTCCATCCTCTGTACTGACTGTCTCAGACTGGTGCTCCATCCTCTGTACTGACTGTCTCAGACTGGTGCTCCATCCTCTGTACTGACTGTCTCAGACCGGTGCTCCATCCTCTGTACTGACTGTCTCAGACCGGTGCTCCATCCTCTGTATTTACTGTCTCAGACTGGTGCTCCATCCTCTGTACTGACTTCCTCAGACTGGTGCTCCATCCTCTGCACTGACTGTCTCAGACTGGTACTCCATCCTCTGTACTGACTGTCTCAGACTGGTACTCCATCCTCTGCACTGACTGTCTCAGACTGGTACTCCATCCTCTGTACTGACTGTCTCAGACTGGTGCTCCTTCCTCTGTACTGACTGTCTCAGACTGGTGCTCCTTCCTCTGTACTGACTGTCTCAAACTGGTGCTCCATCCTCTGTATTGCACTTTTTAAGCCTTAATCTGCCTCCACCCAGACTGCTGCACTCAGCACTGTAATATATCTAAACATGTGGTGGAGCTTCACGTGTCTCAGAGGAGGCGCCTGCAAGCCCTCACCCTGCCAGCTCGTTGGTGATGGGGAAACCTAGCTAGGCCTCATCTAAACTAGAGGGGCAAAAATGGAACTGTACTTAAAGGCCCTGGACAAACTCATTACTGACTCCTTAGCAGCGAGGTATCTAACGCAGTAGGGAACACGTAAGATGAGCCAGTCCAGGTAAGGAATGTGTTTAGAATGACCATTAGCAACATAAACAGGAATCCATTATGCGGGCTGAAGACCCTTGAGCCTGCAGACTCCTGAATTCATTCATGTGACCTTGTACATAAACGTTTACATGTGACCCTGTATGTAAACGTTTACATGTGACCCTGTATGTAAACGTTTACATGTGACCCTGTATGTAAATGTTTACATAGCTCCTCTTCCAAGTAGTGCAGATATACACTGTCCCATACGCTGTCCTACAGCTGGACAAAAACACAAATGCCAACACTACAAGTCATACAAACACGTTAGCTCAAACACATCCTGGTTAAGTCCTCTGCAAGCTCAGTGGTGATTTGTAAGCAGGGTATGCAAAGATAAGACATGCAGATCTCAGACTGGTTTTTATATCTGGAGCCAATATCTTCTCCCTCTGAAGCTGATGCCCACAACAGATTCCTAATAGAGGGAGCAATTTACGAGCAGGAGTGTTGTGAAAGCTATCTACAACAGCTGTTACAACCATGTTTGGAATGGGCATCCAAGAAAAGGATAATGCTTTGTGAGTGGGGATAGGCGAAACTTGGCACTTTGCCAAAACCCCGTCCGTGAAACTTCAGATCAGCAATGCTTAATGAGTGAAAACATGGATGTTAGGTATTTTATCCTCTACAGTGCACAATACACTTATCATTAAAAGAGCAGCTGCAGAAATAGCTACACCCAGAAGGAATTAACCAATGGGAACGAACCTTGGTGGGTAGGTTTAACTTTGTGAGATATGCAAATGATTCAAGTTTCACACTGGACCATGCATGTAACGCAGGCAAGGACGGGCCGTATCGTTGCACCTGACTGACCCAACGGTCACGACTTCAGATGTGCAGCATGCAATGATGCCTCCATGACTTATCCTTTTAGTGCCAGGACCATTGGCCGAGGTTTCATGCCAGACTGTCATGGAGTGACTCAGAATGGCAGTGGGTCACCTTCAGCAACGAGTCACGCTTTTTTCCTGGTGGAGATGACCAACGAGTCCACATCTGTATCTGTGAGGCGCCGTGGTCAGCAGCAAGATGATCTGTTTGTTGTCATGTGTCACACGTCCAGAAGGCCCGGTGTCACGCCACAATCGCCCTTACCGCACAATCTGCAAGAACTGTGTGAGTATATTCAAGCTGCATAGGATGGATTATCACAGGGCAACCTCTACAACTCCACGCCGAGACGTTTGGCATGTTGCCAGCAAATGTGGGGCCCGACGCCATACTGAGAGACAGACTTCTGTATGTGTAGCTCAATACATATTACCCATATCAGTCTAACTGTATCATCATGTATTGTTACTGGTGACCTTTATCTCCCTTCCCAACAGCCCTGTAACCCCACACCTCCTTCTGGGTGCAGCTATTATTTTGGTGTCGAGGCTACAAAGAAATGAAAAGGCCAACAAACAGAACTGACTGCCCCTGACATTAGGACCCCAACACTCAGGAATACTTTAACAAACTGTTGTCAGTTAACACTGTCCGGCACTGCATCCACAAACGCAAGTTAGGACTGTCTATGGACACATGTCACATGTCCACAACGCTCAGGCCGCTGTCTTTTCTGGGCTGGAGCTCGTCTGAAATAGACTGACTGAGAGATTGTGGTCTGATGAATCAGCCTTTTCATTTGTTAATGGAAATAATGGATGCCATGGTCTCAGAAAAAGGAACCAGTTACCAATGGCGAGTTCAAATGCCAGGGCATGTCAGGGCATTTGGGCCTGCCCTGATATGAGGGTTGGGGAACATGCACATATGCGAGGGCACCATTACTGAATGGAGTCCCTGCCGTTTTCTCCAGAACTGGACACCTGCTCCCCATTGATCAGGTGTGCGTGATCAGAAGACAGGGCACCATGCCCTTATAAACTGGCCCGCTCTACTGTGCGAGGAAGGAGACGACCTGTGGTTTACACGCCACGCCGGAGCATCCCAGAGAGACTGAGGGGTAAAGGACCTCTAGAGAGGGCTAAGGAAGCCTGCTCTTCAAGTTCCATTTTGGGCTGTTTGGCTCATTGTGTATAAATAAAGCACTCTGGTTCAATCGCTCCGGGTGTTTGTGTGTGTGTGTCTTTCGATACCTTATGTTGAGGTTTTTCCGGTCAGTGTGCTCGGCCCCTCCCTCGGGGGCCACCCAGGCATACACATTTAGAACCATCATGTTCATCGCTCTTAGACAAAGCCCTATTCAGGGAAGGCTATGAAAATGCCAAGGCACAGCCTGCACCTGTTACAACAGCATGGCTGCGTAATCTGATAGCGCAATCTGTTCTAAAGACTGAGTGACTGAAAGAGAGTGTTTGGTAAGCTGGGAATGCTGGTGCTGTCGTTCCGCTGCTCTTCATGTTCACTCAGGTTTGTTGGAAGGGGTCCTTTATGTCTTAGTTACCTCCTGGCTCTCCCTTTTAGTTCTGCTGTAATAGCCAGGCCTGCTGGGGTCACTGCTGCACTCTGTTAACACCATATTGTGTGTTCAGGTCGTCTGTCAGAGCTAACAGCCTGTCTGTTCTGTATGCCTGAGCTGAACTGCTGCCCATCCTGTGTGGTCTGATGCTGTTGCTACATCTGCTCTGACTGGGAGCCACTGCTTGGCTTTAACCACCATGGAGCTCCTGGGTGTCCTGCTGACCCATCTGATGACCCAGCTACTTAACTACAGACTAATCAGACATTCATTCCTCTACCTAACAAACACTGAACCCTCATTTCCTTACCTCTCTACCTCTCTCTCCGTCTCTCTACCTCTCTCTCTCTCCGTCTCTCTACCTCTCTCTCTGTCTCCCTACCTCTCTCTCTGCATCTCTCTCCCTCTCTCTCTGTCTCTCTACCTCTCTCTCTCTCTAACTCTCTCTCTCTGTCTCTCTACCTCTCTCTCTCTGTCTCTTTACCTCTCTCTCTGTATCTCTACCTCTCTCTCTCTGTCTCTCTACCTCTCTCTCTGTCTCTCTACCCCTCCCTCTGTCACTCTACCTCCCTCTGTCTCTCTACCTCTCTCTCTCTGTCTCTCTACCTCTCTCTCTGTCTCTCTACCTCTCTCTCTCTCTACCTCTCTCTCTGTCTCTCTACCTCTTCTCTCTTTGTCTCTTTACCTCTCTCTCTGTATCTCTACCTCTCTCTCTGTCTCTCTACCTCTCTCTCTGTCTCTCTACCTCTTTCTCTGTCTCTCTACCTCTCTCTCTGTCTCTCTACCTCTCTCTCTCTGTCTCTCTACCTCTCTCTCTCACTCTGTCTCTCTACCTCTCTCTCTGTCTCTGTCTCTCTACCCCTCCCTCTGTCACTCTACCTCTCTCTCTCTGTCTCTCTACCTCTCTCTCTCACTCTGTCTCTCTACCTCTCTCTCTGTCTCTCTGTCTCTCTACCCTCCCTCTGTCTCTCTACCTCTCTCTCTGTCTCTCTACCTCTCTCTCTCACTCTGTCTCTCTACCTCTCTCTCTCTCTCTGTCTCTCTACCTCTCTCTCTCTGTCTCTCTACCTCTCTCTCTGTCTCTCTACCTCTCTCTCTCTCTCACTCTGTCTCTCTACCTCTCTCTCTGTCTCTCTACCCCTCCCTCTGTCTCTCTACCTCTCTCTCTGTCTCTCTCTCTCTCTACCCCTCTCTCTGTCTCTCTACCTCTCTCTCTCTCTCTGTCTCTACACCTCTCTCTCTCTGTCTCTCTACCTCTCTCTCTGTCTCTCTACCTCTCTCTCTCTCTGTCTCTCTACCTCTGTCTCTCTGTCTCTCTACCCCTCCCTCTGTCTCTCTACCTCTCTCTCTCTCTGTCTCTCTTGTTACCTGGTGTTGACCCGAGGAGGATGGGTTCCCCTTTTGAGTCCTGGTTCCTCTCGAGGTTTCTTCCTTTTGAACTCCCTCAGTTTTTCCCTGTCTCTGCCGCCCTTGGCTTGCTCACTGGATCTCAGACACCAGATTCTTTGTAAAGCTGCTTTGTGTCAACATCTGTTGTGAAAGACGCTGTATAAATAAACGTTGACTTGATTTGTGGACTGTTATGTAGTTTATGATCCTTATGAAATGCTTAAGTAATATCTTAGTTAATCAATAACACTGTTTGCATAATTCTGTTGTCGAATCTGTTTTTGGATTATTCATACCCTGGGCGTTTGTGTTTCACTATTCCAAAGCTAATCATGGCCCAGTTTCCCAAACACATATATTCATAATAATAATATAATATTTAATATATAAAAATATACTATAATATTTAATATATAATATAATAATAACATTTTATACTGTATTATATAATAAGCATTGTTAATACTTTATTAATTCAACGTTTTTGTGACCCTTGTTGTAACAGCATTTAACAAATATTGCATTACAGACTGTATATACTTTTACATATGAGTTTAATATGCACTAGATAAGGTCTCTGCGCATATATAAGTGTTTTAAGGTTAGAACTTTAGTTGAGATTGTATTTGAAATGATCACAGACTTCAGGAAACTGGTCATTAGTGCTTACTGGTGACTGCCCTGATTGTTTGACTCACACAGTTATGATTACTATGATTATTATGATGGAGACGTAATTTAAGCATTTAGTAAGGACCATAAACTACATAATAAAACCTTGAATATTGTTAGTCCTTATTTCTGTTTTTTAGTTAATGATTAAATACTATATTATTAAATACTTTATTATGCTTATTGCTGTTTTAAGTACCAGTAAAAGATGTAACTGTATTATAAAGTATATCTTTTATTGCCATGTCAAAAGAAGAACTGCACCCAGAAGGAAGTGTGGGATTGCAGGGCTATTGGAAGGAGGATAAGTGTTACCAAGAACAATAAATCATAATAGGTATAGACTGATATGGACAATATATATTGAGCTACACATACAGAAGTAGTGTCTCTCAGTATGACATTGGGCCACCATGTTTGCTAAGGCAACATGCCAGACGTCTTGGCATGTAGTTGTAGAGGTTGCTAATGGTGTCCTGTGATAACCCATCCCATGCAGCTTGAATACTCTCATACAGTTCCTGCAGATGGTGTGGTAGGGAGATGGAGTGACACCAGGCCTTCCAGACGTTTGACACATAACAACAAACCTCCACACACAGATTTGTTGGTGCGGGACTCGTCACTGAAGATGACCTGCTGCCATTCTGAATCACTCCAGAACAGTCTGGCACGGTCTGTGTGCATGTAGTCCTGTGTTGTGCAGCCATCTACTAATGGCGCTGGCAGGAAGATCCAAGGAGGACATCACTGCTCACTAACTGTCCACAATCATGGCTGTTGAGTCAGTCAGGTACAGCGATTAAGCTCGTCCTTGTTTGCACCACATGCCTTCTATGAACAGTGTTTCCAAATCCGGCTCCTGTTGCCAACACATCTGCTTCAGCTCATCGATGCCAGTCCCTTATTAGGGCTAAGCCTTCTACTGGTGGAAAAAAAAGAGTGGCTATTTCAATGTACTCTTAACTTTAAAGAACCTGGTGTTTCAGCACTGTGTGGCATTTTGTCAGCTAAAGAACATAAGGTAATGATTTTTTACTATTTTGATAAACAATTATTTTAAGCATGTAAACTTAAACAGGGATAAATAGAAATATACTTAACCCTTCCTTTACTTTATTATAACTCTGAGCCAACAAATTGGTAATAGGCCATTAGTGATGGCTCACTGTTGCTGAAGTCTCACGCCGGACAAAGTCTGACTGACGCATGCTGAGCTAAAATCAAGGCTGGGTTTATTTAACCGATTGGCAGCGAGATTCAACAACCGAATCCAGGCTATCAAAGTGAAAGGGACAGGCAGAGTCAAATAACAGGAGACAGATGAGAGTCGAAATACCAGAAAGACCAGACCAGAGGAATCTCAGAGAGGAGAAAGCCAGAGATCAGAACAGGGCCAGAAAGCCAGAAAGTCAGAACAGAGAGAAAACCCAGTGGTGTGACATGAAGCAGTCACTGGAACGCATCATTGGTCGTTGGAATGTATAGCAACTGGTACGTACTGTCGTTACAGCCAGAGGCGTAGCGCAAAATTCTGGGGCCCCACCGCAAGGAGGCAGGGAGGAGGCCCTTGTGTGGGCTAAAAATCTCTCTGGCGTGCCTGACGTGCATAACTCAAACTGGCACTTATTCTCAGTCATCTGAAGCGATCTGTATTCAAGCCTATTAACAGATACAATACAATAAAACGCTCTCACCTTAGTGCCCAAAACGTCCCCTCCTCCTGGCATTTTTCTGCGCAAATTCCTTTACGATGTCCGTACGATCCATCTGACGAGCACGCTTGCTTTCGATGCTGAGAATAGCAAGTCCGGAAAGTCTGTCTTGAGACATTGTGCTTCTCAGATGGTTTTTGATCATTTTCAGTTTTGAAAAGGATCTTTCTGCACTAGCCACAGTGACGGGGATAGTTAAAAAAAAGCTTAAGAGCAGTAGCCACGTCCGTCACACTAGACAGGATTGATGTATGCCTCAGGAGTAAAAGCTCGGAAAGACCTTTAATGGTACTTACAGATTTTATCTCTGATCCGAGAGCATTTCGGAACGAAAGTAACTGTGAAGGAAACTCAGGTGAAAGGTCCTCCTTGTAAATAGCAGCGAGTGCTGCTGCAGATTCGTTTAGCGCATCGTCGCTAGCCTGTAAGAGTTCCGTTGGGCATAGAAACTGAAATTTTCTTGTGACTGAATCCATGGCATGAAATCGTGTTCTGACTTGGAAAACAACTGTGTCAATGCACGTATAGAATATGTTTACTTTGAAGATCTCCTTGGATTCGTTAGGCGCTGATCCTCAGTAAGTTCATCAAAATGTCTTTTTATCCGGCGTGTGTGAGGAGGAGGACTGTAATTAATTTTAAGGTGGGGCTCCCTGTACTCGAGGCCCCCCCGCAGTGCGTGCCCTGCATGCCCCTCCCCTACGCCACTGGTTACAGCCCTGAAACTGGTATGTGACTAACCCCATGTTCATCTCTGAGGACCACACATGTGCCTAGTTGGAGGGTACATGACCTGTTACCCAGGCCGTCCCCCACAGCAGTGGATTAAAAGTGCTACTACCACAGACTAGACTAAACCCCAAAATGGATGGGGGTCCAGATAATGAGCCCTGATGAAGGTACTAGCTGGACAAATACAGTGTATTGTCTGTATGAGGAACTAGAAGTTTTGATCTTGTAAACGATTCTAGTTAATTTCAGGATCTTTTAGCTGAACAAAAACTACTGTCAGCTCGAAAGGAGAAAAAGGAAGAGAAAGAGACTTTCCTTTTAATGCCAGGCTTAGCTTCACTAGAAAGACAGATCTGGGTTCCCTAAATGCCTATGCCTACCTTCACCAATGTTCCCTAAAGCGGGTTTCCCTCTGTGTATTTAAAAACAGGTACTTATTAGAACATGAACAGATGGTTCTGGTTATAGCCCATTTTCCGTATTTGCTTGAGACAGCAGGACCTGCCACGATGACCACCACTGGCATGCCGTACCCACATGAAATCTGCCTTGCCAGGAAGTCACTTTACCTTAATGAGAAATTTGCTTCTGGTGTTGATTAATTTAGTTTCACCAAATACATTGAGATGGACTTTAACACCACATGTTCATGAACCTTGGAAACTTGTGCTGGTAGAAAACAAGTTAGTGAGCTGTGGTTTCCTTCAGAGGACGTGCTAGTCTGTTAGCATGATGGTGTTTGTCACATGACTAGCTAATCTAGCTGAACTGTATGTTCCCTCTGACCCAAATCACATCAGACCTGTCCATGCTCACTTGACCTTTTGCTCCAGCCCAGTGAAGAAAAGACCAAGGTGGAAGCAAAGTCCTTACAGGAACGTCTGTTCACCTAGCATCTTTGCAATACCCTTCGGCAGGATCATCAGTCTGCTCCTTGCTTGTTGCAAAGCTAGTAAGCCGGCTGGCTTAGTTCCGTGAAGGGTGGGTCTTCCTCCATTAGCAGATGCCAAGTTGAGTGGTATGTGGTTTCCCATTCATATTTCAACCAGTGGTCGGTCATCTCATTTATAACATCGTTGGTGCAAGTCCATTAGCTTAAACCATCAGTTTGGCTAGTTATCTTAACTTATTACTTATTAGCTCACCAGGTAAAAAAATTGTCAGCTTGAGGGTTTAAGCTGGTAGTAACATCACGCCTCTGCAGATGGCGCTGCACATGGGTGATGGGGCTATAAGCACCTGCAGGGTGTGAGTGATGAGGTTCATAGATGGAGAAGAGGTGATACAGTGCGGCGAAGGTCTCATTCCATGTGTGGTAAATGGCTCCAGAGCAGATGTTAATAATTGCCTAAAAGGAGTGACTGTATTTGGGCGTGGCCAAAGACCATAGTGTGAAGGAAGTAGCTGAATCTGCAGGTGTATGGAAGTGTATGGTCATGCGGGTCTACCAGCAGTGGCTAAAATCCCAGTCTACAGGAGATTCTCCTCAGAACAGTGCCAGAGAAGGGATCCGCCAAATCTGACCCAACTGACCAATTGATTGATGCAAGAGTGTCTGAACACTGATGTGGCTTAGATCAAGAAACTTGTCCAGTACATGTCAAATCCAATCAAAGCTGTTATTGGTGCTTTTGGAGGTATTATTAATCAATCAATCAATCAGTATTTATTTGTATAGTGCTTTTTATAACTCATGTTGTCTTAAAGCAGCTTTACAGAATAGCAGTTTACATAAAAGAAAAAAAAAACACAGGAGTCCATGTACAAACCTCGAAAGGAACCAAGGTCGAAGGGGGAATCCACCTCCTCAGGTCGATCGTGGTTGAGGAGAAAAAGAGGAAAAGGAGCTTCCCTAGGTTTCTTAGTTTATGCGAGAGATACAGTTCATGGTCAGCATCAGAAGCTGGTGGCTTTAAGACAAGATGGGGCGTTCTCAGAAAGCTATGGCTGTATTACACCCTAGTGCACACAGGTGACTTTTTTTTTGTCTGGTGAGCTTCTGAAACAGCACTGCTCATAAACATGCCCAAGTGTATCTAGGTTTATGTGAGAAGTCAAGCAAGGCTTATTAAACCCTTATACTGGAGGTATAAATGCAAATAGCATTAGCTTTCTAACTTAGCTTCCTTATGTCACCTCAAGCAATTGTCACACCAACGTGCCTTTCTAGTTTGCAGTCTAGTGCATGAATGGTCATGAGGTAGTGCCTGGTGTCTTTACCCTCATCAGGAAAAGTAAAGACGTATTGGTTGCAGGTTTGGGCAGGTAGGAAAAGCAGTTAAACTGGAGCCTACTGTACGGGACCTGTGGTCAATAATAATAATAATAAAAAAAACATTTACAGCAATCTAGAACCAAATCTAGCTTCCAGTACCTTGTCCAGTGAAATAGGGCCCAGTGTTGGCGTCAACAGTCAGAAATGCTTATCTTGTAATCTTTAGCCTAAATTCTTAAAACTGGTTCTATGGGATAAGCCAAGTTTGGCTGTTTTGGGAACTCTAAGAACTGGCCCAAAAACATTGCTCAACCCCTTGACCTAGAGGCACCCTGCCCTGCACATCGTAGTGCTTTCCCTGCAGCTGGGGAGAAACTATTGAGAGACACTGTTTTGGAAAACCAAAAGTTTTGCAATAATTGGCATTGCAGTCAAGACCTGGAGCTAGAGCGCTCAATAAACCATGACCGACAAACAGCAAGCATCAAAACTGCTGCACGGAAAATGGAAAACTTGACTCCTCAAGTGAGAAAGCCTCAGCAGGAACAGATGAGGCTTTAAAGTGAGCAGGTGAGGGACAATTAACATTGATACCTTTGATGCTATGGAAAGTAATGCTGCACTGGCCGCTCTCAGAGGAAGCTCTAACAAAACCGTCTGGGCACACGGGGCTGTGGTCCAAACAGCAAGTCATAGCACTTCAGCATTAACCCCAGCTACACTGCTCTTAGCAAGATCCAAGGTGTGCTTATATGTGAGACAACATGTAGAGTGAGTGACAGTGGTGGACAGGTAACTAAGTGAAGGTAATTAGTTACTGTATTTAAGTATCTGTACTGAAGTATTTCCATTTTGGATGTCTTTGTACTTTAACTCCACTACATTGCAAACTCTAATATCTGACTTGAAATGAAAATGATATAAGCTCATTCATGGATTCTTAGCATCCATGTCCATCTCAGTGCTGGACTACATCTAGGACCACCTGGAGGAAGGCAAATAAAGCAGGATGGGGTTAGTGAACAGATAGAACATATCGTTCCTACTTTGTAGGTAAATAGACACAGTATAGAAATACAGGGGTTGGACAATGAAACTGAAACACCTGGTTTTAGAGCACAATCATTTATTAGTATGGTGTAGAGCGTCATTTGGGCAGCCATGGTTTTATGTTTTTTGCATACAATCCGGATTAGCACCCGAACATCCCTTTCAGACAGCTTCCTCTTGCGTCCACAGTTAATCCTGTTGGATGTGGTTCGTCCTTCTTGGTGGTATGCTGACATTACCCTGGATACCGTGGCTCTTGATACATCACAAAGACTTGCTGTCTTGGTCACAGATGCGCCAGCAAGACGTGCACCAACAATCTGTCCTCTTTTGAACTCTGGTATGTCACCCATAATGTTGTGTGCATTGCAGTATTTGGAGCAGAACTGTGCTCTTACCTGCTAACTGAACCTTCACACTCTGCTCTTACTGGTGCAATGTGCAATTAATGAAGATTGGCCACCAGGCTGGTCCAATTTAGCCATGAGACCTCCCACACTAAAATGACAGGTGTTTCAGTTTCATTGTCCAACCCCTGTATGTACACATGGACTCGTGCCTGGTGAGTGTCCTTTATCTGCATTTATACAAACACTGTTTCCTTTTATAGTACATCTGTTTGGCTGGATTATGTTTATGATCAGAGGCCTACAGATGCAGTACAGTA
Source organism: Prochilodus magdalenae (assembly GCA_024036415.1). Classification (NCBI taxonomy): domain Eukaryota; kingdom Metazoa; phylum Chordata; class Actinopteri; order Characiformes; family Prochilodontidae; genus Prochilodus; species Prochilodus magdalenae. The sequence goes on along the minus strand of JAMWET010001405.1, from coordinate 377,538 downwards.
AAGGAGAACTCATTAGTGATCCTGTTTAAAGCCGGTTCTTATTAAACCTTATCTCGTAACTAAGTTGCAAATAAATCTTAAACTGAAACTTTACTTATTTGCAAAAAGTTTTTATAGTTCTAGCTAAAGGAACCTGTTCTCCTTCAGTGTTCCTTACTTATGATCATTTGAATAGACGTCAGTGTCAGACTAATGCATGAGCTTCTATTAAAGACTGGTGGACTGAGAGACACTAGAGTCTCTTCACCTACACTGAGCTGATGAAGAGTCCTGTTCCAGAAATGATAATAGGACACTAGAGTTATAATAAACCATGCTCCTGTTACTCTCCATACTTAAGGTACATACTTGAGTACTTGGTTTGGTACTGTTCCTTGTTGATTTGCTTTTGGCTGGTTTTTATCTATGCAATATATACAAACATCCGGTATCTTAGTCACAAGTCTAAACACAGCTGTACCTTTATCTTGTTTTTGTCTGTTACTGAGCAAACTGAGTCCACAGTGCAGGCTGCGGAAAGTAAGTGAACCTCTGTGTTAATGACTTCTCCAAGAGCTAGGTGTGAGAGCTAATGAATGGAGAAATATCGGGATAGTTGCTACTCTCCCTGGACGTGACTGCCCTGTTGCAACTCCAAGAGCAGAGTGGGTAATCCTGGAAGGTTGAGAAAGAACCCAAGGTTATGGACAGACAAGACAAAGGTGAAACTTTTTGGGCCCCAATGCACATTAATATTTTTGAAGGCGAAAGGAAACCAGACACCACCAAAACCAGCATGGTGGAGGTAGCATGGAGCACCTGCATATGGCTATGGTACTGTCTGTATTGCCCAAAAACTTTAATGAAGTGTCTTCAGGGAGTCTCCTCGAACAAACGGACAATCCGATACAGATATTTCAATAAATAATATGATACACATATATCAGTATGAAGGAAATGGGACCATAATTATAATTGGCACCAGAACTTTAAATGCAGGTAGCAGCTAGAAAGACTAAAAGGATGTTTCGCTACAAGTAACAAGTTGGCAGACCCGGATGACAGAACCGACACGGGCAGAATGTAAATCAGTGGAAAGGTTTATAAGAGAAACATTGGAGGAGTATTTGAAAAAACAGGCAGGGTGAAAAACGAAACAACAAAGCAAAAGGGCGAGGCAAGACTAAAGTCAAGGCGACTTTCGCAATGGCGAAATGGTGGAGCAGACTCAACAGCTGAGACGGTGGCGTGTCACAAGTTTAATATGTTATGTGTCATGACTGTTCTGTAGCAAAAGCTGTATCCATCGATACAGATCGGGAAGATACAGGAAGATCGACCTCTTGCTAACATGGACCAATGGGAATCACTATGCTGTCAATCAATCCTGACCGCTAGCCTAGCCACTGCTAGCATTAGTTTAAGCATTACGTCTGGGCAACTAGTCCTTTCTATAGTTTGAGTAAACCATTTTCTCCACTGTGATCATGACCTGACATTAGATATTTGGAATCCTGTCCTGTCTGAACTGAATTGGTCTTTCTACAGAGTCTCAGGTGATTGGCGTTGACCATGGTGCCTCCACACACAGAATCGTTGGTCGTCCCCAACAAGACAAAGGCAGGACTCGTCACTGAAGATGACACGCTGCCATTCTGAGTCACTCCATGACAGTCTGGCACGGCAGCTCTGTAGTCTTTGGAGACGGTGACGTGAGGTCAAGGGTGGTCCTCATAATGCTCTGCGTCTTGAGTTGTGCAGTCGTCTGCCAATAGTGCTGGCACCTACAGGATGACTCATGGAGGACATCACTGCTCACCGAATGTCTGTAATTGTGACTGCTGGGTCAGTCAGGTACAGGGTTTGAGTTGAGTTTGGTTGAACAGGACAAAATTGGCCCCTGATCTAGGCACTTCCTAAAAATTTGATAGCAGGACAAAAAGAAGAATCAAGGAAAAGGATACCTAAATAAAGTAAACCAGGAAAGTTCATAGAACGTAAAAACAATGCTAGATAGTCAGCTAACTGGCTAAGCTCAATTAAAGAGAATGGCTTGTTTGAGGATGCTGTCCAGACAGTGGATCAAAGACCTGCCCTAACACTTAGTCAGGTTAGGAAAAGGTCAATATCAGCTTCTCCCAGTGTAGTCCTGATCAACTCCAATTCCAACGGGGAAATCTTCAGAATCTGATGTGAGCATGAGGGAAGACTGACTGAAGGAAGGGGAAAACTCTGAGAACATAGCCTGGAGGGCTGGGCAGCTTCCTCATCTAGCTGTAAGGTCGGACCCCCCTCTTTATTTCTATGAATGATATATGACTGAAGAACAGGAAGGAGATGGGTGGTAACGGGGTTCAGATGAACTCTGTCGTGGGAAACGGAAGGCGAGGGTATATAGGGCACAGACCCGGAAGGTGGAGGAGTTTAGACAAATACTTCTTAACGGCATCTTTAGTGAACATAGTGGGCCTCTTCCAGGGGGACGTGAGGTACAGCACGGTATGGACGCACATCTGAACCCAGATTTATCCAAGCTGTTATAACAGCAGAGCAGCTTCAGCTTCTGCTTCAGCTTCAGCTCTTACATCGCATTCAGAAGTGAAAAGTGTGTCAATCAGTGAATCTGATCTCAGTACAGATACACCAACACTACTTACAGTACACTAACACATTACACTTACTGAGTTACTGTACACCGACACACTACTTACAGCACACTAACACATCACACTTACTGAGTTACTGTACACCAACACACTACTTACAGTACACTAACACATTACACTTACTGAGTTACTGTACACCAACACACTACTTACAGTACATTAACGCATTACACTTACTGAGATACTGTACACCAACACACTACTTACAGTACACTAACGCATTACACTTACTGAGTTACTGTACACCAACACTACTTACAGTACACTAACACACTACACTTACTGAGTTACTGTACAATAACACGCTACTTACAGTACACTAACACATTACACTTACTGAGTTACTGTACACCAACACACTACTTACAGTACATTAACGCATTACACTTACTGAGTTACTGTACACCAACACACTACTTACAGTACACTAACGCATTACACTTACTGAGTTACTGTACACCAACACACTACTTACAGTACACTAACACATTACACTTACTGAGTTACTGTACACAACACACTACTTACAGTACACTAACACATTACACTTACTGAGTTACTGTACACCAACACACTACTTATAGTACACTAACACATTACACTTACTGAGTTACTGTACACCAACACACTACTTACAGTACACTAACACATTACACTTACTGAGATACTGTACAACAACACACTACTTACAGTACACTAACACATTACACTTGCTGAGATACTGTACACCAACACACTACTTACAGTACACTAACGCATTACACTTACTGAGTTACTGCACACCGACACACTACTTACAGCACACTAACACATCACACTTACTGAGTTACTGTACACCAACAAACTACTTACAGTACACTAACGCATTACACTTACTGAGTTACTGTACACCAACACACTACTTACAGCACACTAACGCATTACACTTACTGAGTTACTGTACACCAACACACTACTTACAGTACACTAACACATTACACTTACTGAGTTACTGTACACCAACACACTACTTACAGTACATTAACGCATTACACTTACTGAGTTACTGTACACCAACACTACTTACAGTACACTAACACACTACACTTACTGAGTTACTGTACAATAACACGCTACTTACAGTACACTAACACATTACACTTACTGAGTTACTGTACACCAACACACTACTTACAGTACACTAACACATTACACTTACTGAGTTACTGTACACAACACACTACTTACAGTACACTAACACATTACACTTACTGAGTTACTGTACACCAACACACTACTTACAGTACACTAACACATTACACTTACTGAGTTACTGTACACCAACACACTACTTACAGTACACTAACACATTACACTTACTGAGATACCGTACAACAACACACTACTTACAGTACACTAACACATTACACTTACTGAGATACCGTACACCAACACGCTACTTACAGTACACTAACGCATTACACTTACTGAGTTACTGTACACCAACACGCTACTTACAGTACATTAACGCATTACACTTACTGAGTTACTGTACACCAACACACTACTTACAGCACACTAACACATCACACTTACTGAGTTACTGTACACCAACACACTACTTACAGTACATTAACGCATTACACTTACTGAGTTACTGTACACCAACACTACTTACAGTACACTAACACACTACACTTACTGAGTTACTGTACACCAACACACTACTTACAGTACACTAACGCATTACACTTACTGAGTTACTGTACACCAACACACTACTTTCAGTACACTAACGCATTACACTTACTGAGTTACTGTACACCAACACACTACTTACAGCACACTAACACATTACACTTACTGAGTTACTGTACACCAACACACTACTTACAGCACACTAACACATTACACTTACTGAGTTGCTGTACACCAACACACTACTTACAGTACACTAACACATTACACTTACTGAGTTACTGTACACCAACACACTACTTACAGCACACTAACGCATTACACTTACTGAGTTACTGTACACCAACACACTACTTACAGCACACTAACACATTACACTTACTGAGTTACTGTACACCAACACACTACTTACAGTACACTAACGCATTACACTTACTGAGTTACTGTACACCAACACACTACTTACAGCACACTAACACATTACACTTACTGAGTTACTGTACACCAACACACTACTTTCAGTACACTAATCAAGTTACTGCACCTCCTACAACACAAACATTTCTCCAGGTAATCCTGTGACAGTCCCCAACACTGTAGCTGAAGTGCAAGTAGAATCAGCCAAAGCAGCTGCACTGTTGGTTATCTCGGCTAAATATAGCGATCAGATTGTACTGTTTAGGTGAAGTGAAGACGGATGTTGTAGCTGCAGCTGCAGTGATGAGTCTGTCATGCTTACTATGATGCCTTGATGTGCAAGAGAAGCTACAGTATCCTCCTAACACTTAGAGCTTGTTAAGGGTGGCAGTAACTCCAGGGTCCTGCAGATGGCACTGCACGAGGAGGAGGAGTCCACAATGCCAGAACATTTAAAAAGAAAACAAGAGAGAGAGAAAGCACTGATAAGGGAGGCTACCATAAGCCCTCAGGAGCTTCTTGCAGGAATGCAACAACAATCCCCTCCAGTCTGCCTGAAGTAGGGCGGTGGCACTGGGGATTCTTGGAACACCTGTAAACAGAAAACCCACCCACCCATCACAACCCATAGCAAAACACTCTGCACGCACGCCCGTCTGGAGCTATGGCCCACCGTTCTGGAGTTAAACCCCTTTTTTATGAGCAAGTTTTCCAGCCGCCAGTAAAGCCCTGCTCCACCCTTTCTCAGCCCCAGCCCTGCAGGCCCACTGCCCTGCACATGATGGCACTGCTCCTGCTGTAACACAGCCACTTTAACTAAATACTGGGCTGTTAATGAGCTGAGCAGTTGGGTCATGTGTGAGCAGGACCAGGTTTGAAAAGTGGCCATATTCGACTCCGACAATGAAGTTTGCGCAGTCGATGGCTGGCCCAGACTACGATCCACAGACCTCTGTGCACCAGAGCTGTGATGCCCCGCCCGTACGGATATTTCTTTAATATTTCTATATCTTAGGTGATTAGGACCTAACCCATCACAAGGCTGTCTCTATAAGGTTTTAGCTTTTAAATATTCCAAAGTGAAACTAAATAAAATGACCAACAGGAAGTGAAGAAACACTCCACAACACTATAGCAAAAAGAAGAGCTCCACCCAGAAGGAGGTGTGGGATTGCAGTGCTGTTGGGAAGGAAGATAAAGGTTACCAGGATCAATAGATGAGGATACGTTTAGACTGATATGGGGAATATTTAACGAGCTACACATACAGAAAGAGTCTTTTGGAGTCGACTCTGACGCTTGATTCTAATACCATGTGATGGGAATCAATTGATTCGTTGATACCGAAAGCTGAATAAACACAGTCCACAGGTGAAGCCATGGGGAAGAAAACCTAGCGCCATGAACATCTTAACACATTAACTTAACACATTTTCAGTTGTTCTACACAGGGTGTCGGTTAATGCTAACACTGTGAGGAAGACTCCAACGCTCCGTCATTCATTCTTTCATTACTCTGCCCAGTCTTTAAAAGGGTTCACCATATGCCCATGTTTTGACGCTTTCAGGTGCCGGTGTTTCTACGCCACCGGTTTGGCTCTGGACCTGTTGTCCAGCAGGAGCTGCGAGTGCCTGAACGCTTCAGGACCCGGGCCCAGGACTGGGCCTATGCCAGAGACTCCGTACTTGTTTGAAAATTGTCATCCTTCGAGTTGTGCACCTTATAGGGGCAGATGTGGGCCGGAGGTTAGGGAACCAGCCTTGTGACCGAAGGGTCGCCGGTTGGATTCCCTGAACTGACAGTAACGACTGAGGTGCCCTTGAGCAAGGCACCTAACCCCCAACTGCCCCCTAGGCGCCGTGGATAGGGCTGCCCACCGCTCCGGGTAAATGTGCTCACTGCCCCCTAGTGTGTGTGTTCACTAGTGAGTGTGTATGTGGGTGTTTCACTTCATGGATGGGTTAAATGCGGAGGCTTAATTACCCCACTGGGGGATCAATAAGGGATAAGGGGATAGAAGGTTAAATATGGTTTCCCAGCACTTCTGCTTTTGTCGCTTTCTGGCAGAACATCTGGAGAACAGAGCAGTACAGAGTGTACCACAGTGGGACTGCAATATGTGCCAACAATGTGCCTACAATGAACACCCCCACCCACTCCGCCCTCACACCTGTCCCACCCACTCTGGTTTAAAAGCTGAGTGAAATAATAATGGAGCTGCCAACAGACAAGCCAAAAAGCTGACTGACGAAAAAGAAGCCCTGGTTAAGAAATGAAGTTCTTTCCTGTCAAAACATTCCATAGCGATGTTTTCCTAGTCCAGCTAAAGTTCGGAAAGAGTTTCGGAAAGCCACGTTTCAGAAATGTTGCCATGTGCAATTGGAGAGCTATGCGAGCACAAGAAATGGCAATCACAACCTGCTTCCTCCTTCCGTTCCCAATCCAAACACCCCAGCAAGCAGCTACAGGGATACGGATAGATCTTAATCCGGAGCAGGTAGAGTGCCTGGCAGCACAGCTGACATGTTAAACATGTTTGTATGATGCTAAACTTGAGCGTCATATTAAACATCCAGCAGAGCTTGGATCAAATAATAATCTATATAAATATGATTCATAACTTCTCTGAGAATTGTGTGGGTGTGGCTAATGGGCAGCTTGATTGACAGCTCACTGCCCAACGCTCCACACATAAAAAGCTGATTCTTCAAGGGTCCTTTAGCAAAGATAATGGTTCTATATGAACCATAACCAGTGAAAGGACTCGTTGCCTGACTATAGGGGTCTTTGCCTCGTGTAAGGATTCTTCAGATGTGGCTCTTCGGGGGTCCTTTAGCTAAGAACATGGTTCTACATGGAACCATACACACCTAAAAAACTCAAATACACTGTTCTCTGCCTCGTGAAAGGTTCTTCTGATGTGCTATAGAGGGTTCTTCAAGGGTTCTTTAGCAAAGTTTGTTCTGCATTAAAGCATGAACACTTAAAGAACCCTGTATGAAGAAAGGGTTCTGCGCCTCGAAAAGGGTTCTTCAGAGAGTTCTATAGAAAATGGTCCTGTAAAGCACCAAACTGGGTTCCTCTATTGTTTCTTCATCAGTGGTCACAGGATGTTGCCCACAGGTTTCTGCCCACATGACGCTGTCCACAGGACACTGCCCACATGACGCTGCCCACTGGACACTGTTGTGTGGATAGCTTTTTTTCGGGGACTATTCTCAGTCCAGCAGTGACAGCGTTGAGAATGATCCACCTCCCACATAATACCTGCTCTGTGGTGGTCCTGTGGGGGTCCTGACTATTAAATAACAGGGTAATAAAGTACACAGAGAAACAGATGGACTACAGTCTGTAACTGCAGAACTACACAGTGCTCTTATATGGCCAGAGGACCTGATCAAATGAACAAACAGTGCAGATCAAGCCAGTGGTGTTGATGTTGTGGCTGACTGGTGTATGCTGTACCTGTAATGAACCGGAATTGTCCCCGTCCACAAAGCCCTCGTTCATTCTGAGTAAAACCTCAAGCCAATCTCAGATCAAAAATCCACCAAACCACCAGTGCCATCTGATAGAACAGGAAGCTATGTTTCCTCTGTGTGTCAGTTAGAGGCGTTGACAGACGGGAAGGGTAGACACTGTAGATCTGAGGGAAATGAGAGGGCTCAAGGTTAGTGTGGCTACTACTGAGACATCACTGTTTCTTCAGAGGGACCCACACAGACATAAACACAGCATACGGCTCACCGAGTGGATCAAAAACTGGCATAAACACATGGAAATGTGTGAAACGCAGCCACAGTGTTCTCTGCCTTGTGAAAGGGTTCTTCAGATGTGCTGCAGAGGGTTCTTCAAGGGTTCTGTAGCAAAGAAAATGGTTCTATATAGAACCATGAACGGTCAAAGAACTTCTTGCATGAGCAAAATGTCCTTTGCCTTAAAGAAGAGTTCTTCGGACGTACTATAGAGGGTTCTTTGAGGGTTCTTTAGGGAAGAGAATAGTTAGGTAAGAAGTCTTTGGATGATTAAAAGGTTCTTTGCCTCAGAAGTGTTTTTAGATGTGCTATTAAGGGTTTTCCCTTCTTTTAGCCAAGAAGCCTGTTCTATATGAACCATAAACGCGTGAAGAATTTGTTGCATGATTAAAGGGGTCTTTGCCGCGTGAAAGCGTTCTTCAGATGTACTACAGAGGAATCTTTGAGGGTTCTTTAGAAAAGAAAATGGTTTTATATAGAACCATGAGCAGTGAAAGAACTTCTTGCATGAGTAAAGTGTTCTTTGCCTTGTCAAAGAGTTCCTCAGACAAACTATAAAGATTATAATCCCTTATTGATCCCACAGTGGGGAAACTTACAAGTCTTCCGCATTTAACCCATCCGTGACTCTAGGTGGCAGTGAGCACACTTACCCAGAGTGGTGGGCAGCACTATCCACGGCACCCGGGGAGCAGTTGTGGGTTAGGTTCCTTGCTCAAGGGCACCTCAGTCGTCACTGTTAGTTCAAGGAATCGAACCGGCAACCCTGCGGTCGCAAGGCTGGCTCCCTAACCTCCAGCCTACGACTGCCCCATAGCGGGTTCTTTGAGGGTTCCTTAGAAAAAAAATGGTTCTACATAGAACCATAAGCAGTGAAAGACCTCTTTGTGTAACCGTTGTACATCTGCGTTGTGTCTATTTTTGGTTGTTGATTAAAAGAACGCCGACATTCAGCTCAGCTCTTTACCTTGCATTTATTTCTCCAGCCTGCATAAAATGCACACAAGACACACAGGCATCAGTTAGCTGGCGTGCTCTTGCTCTCGGGCAGCTCCGCCTTCTCTTAATAGAGCATTTTCCAGAGAGGACGAGAGTTGGAAAAAGCAGCTCACTCACGAAAGAGCTGCAAAGACTCCACCCACTTGGCCATATTTTTAGTAATTAAATTATATTTATTGGTTATAGTTATGTATAAAAATAGTTTTATATAAATAATTGGATCAAGAAAATAAATAAATCTGAGGAATTGTTAACAAAAAAAATATATATATTAAAAAAAAAATCCCATCTCTCAGCCCTCTGTGAAGTGCTCCAGCAACTGAAAACAGCAGAACAACTTTCAAAATAAAATCCATCACAACCCAGAATAATCTAGTGGAACAACATCACACTGCCACATTCTCCCCCACTGTTTTACACTAGATTAAGAACTACTATTCTACAATACTCCTGGTATAATAACATTTACAACTACGTACACTATGCAAACTTGCCGTTTTGCTTCTCAGTTCCACCAAAAATAAAAAAAATAAGAATAATTCTCGCACAACTCAACCAAACTAGGATGTAGACCCATTAAATGAGACCAAAAATAGTCATTCAGCTACGACGCTATCCCATGAAGGATTAAGACAACCTGGAGGTAGCTAGACTCCAAACTGACTATAGAGAACAATGCCGTGTACACAGTTCTAAACATGGCCTACAACACTAGATTCCACTGCGTGCCTAATAAGTTAGACACTACAGTCTGTAAAAGACTTTACCTTCCCAAAGATCACTATAAGTCGATTTCAGAAAAAAAATAAATAAGACATTCAAAAACCCTATCAGCGAGAATGTATTACTTGCTTAATGCGTTGTGCAGACATAGTCCGAATAAGCCTATTCACTGGCCTGACAATTCTTCCCAGTCTTGTGCGAATTCTATCCGCTTGGGTAATCTCAGGAGAAACTGAAATGGGCTCTGAAGTGTCTAATGGCAAGGCATCTAACGATGGCATTATGGACACCACATTTTCACTTGGCGTGGGGCTCTGTGAACCTTCCTGGCCAATAACACCAGAGTCCGAAACAGTGTGTGGTTGATCCAGAGAAGACGTTTTAGATGAGGTGGAGACCGTATCATCTAGCTCTGCAGCTTGATCATCTTGAACACTCTCCGACCGTGTTCCTGTACCATCATCGCAGTCTCTCACTCTCCTCTCACACCGGGTCTCCGTGTCATCACTCATGCTCACCTCTGAGGTTTCATTCAAGCCAGCAACCCACAGGGTTGTTCTGTCATCACACTGATCAGACTGCCCATTATCCATTGATATGTCTTCACTGACAGTGTCTGTAGTACAAGAGAATTGACCTGCAGACTCACCCCAAGAAGGTACAGGTAGAAAATTGACAGGCAACAATAAATTCCGATGGACAGTTTTTATCCTTCCTGTAGTAGGATTACGAATCCTGTAAATGTTCAATGAGGCATTCTTGCCCACCACGACATAAACTATGCTCTCCCACCGATCAGCTAGTTTCTTCTTGCCTCTCTCGCCTTTATTCGCCAGGAGAACTCGATCTCCTATCTCCAAAGCCTGACCTTTACAATGGCGATTGTAATTCCCAGCTTGTTTGTCCTGCTGTTGTTTTGCATGATGCTGTGCCAGTGACATTGCTTCCTGGAGATCTTTTCCCAGAGACTGGACATACTTATTCATGTCAACTGTGGTATCATCCCCAATGACACTCTCAAACATGACATCAACTGGTAGGCGAGGGGTGCGACCAAACATCAGAAAGAAGGGCGGGAAGCCGGTGGTTTCATGCACAGTGCAATTGTATGCAAAAGTCAGAGTGTTCAGTAACTGTGGCCATTTGACCTTGGACCTTGGTGGGAGCGTCCGAATCATATTGCCCAACGTCCTGTTAAAACGTTCTGCCTGGCCATTTCCGCTGGGGTGATACGGAGTGGTGTGAGATTTGCTGACTCCTGCAAATTGTAATAATTCTGCAATGAGGGAGCTTTCAAAATTCGCACCCCTATCAGAATGTAGACGCCTTGGGAAGCCATATACGCAGAAAAAATTATTCCACAGCATACGAGCAACTGTCTTTGCAGACTGATTTGGGCAGGGATACGCACAAGAGAGCCGTGTGAAATGGTCTGTTATCACAAGTACATCAATTGATTTGTTATGTGAATCTTCAGCAGTCCAAAAGTCAATGCACACCAACTCTAAGGGAGCAGTCGTTTTCACAGACACGAGTGGTGCTCTAGCTTCTGGTTCTGGTCTCTTGCCAAGAATGCACCTCTTGCAATGTGAAACATACTCTTTGATGTCTTTCTCAATGGAAGCCCAGTAAAATCTCTGTCTTCCAAGCCACAGAGTGCGCTGTTGCCCTTGATGACCAGCCTCATCATGTATCCCCTTCATGACATGATTTCTCAAAGCTGCTGGGACCACATACTGAAACATTTTCTTCTTAGTTGATGGGTGTTTCGATAAACGATACAATATACCCAAGCGCAACGTAAGCTTTCCCCACTGCCTCAAAGTACACATAGTCTCCCTGGACTCATGAACCCTCTCTCTCCTGGATGGTCGTCTCCCTCTTTCAACATAGAACTTCACCCTGCTAATGACAGGATCTTGACTCTGCATCCCAAGTAATTCCTCCTGTGAAAATACAGGAAGTGGACATGGTTCTGATGCCATCAGTTCAGCCAGATGCTGTACATGACACATAGCTCTCAAGTTAGCGCCTTCCTCCCACTGACAGTGAGAAAGTAATACTGCAGACACCTCTTCTTTCAACAGTCTTCCGGCAGTGTTGCCCACCACTTGCTCAGACTCTGGATTATCTGGAATGTCACAGACAGAAGCTCCACAACTTATTTTGCCCTCAGGGGGCTCACAGGACAACCGAAACATGTCTTGGACCTCCTCCTCCTTTAAGCCTTCTGCTTCATGTAGTAGTACATCATAGGAAGTTCTAGTCAATCTGCTCATGATCCGTGATTTGACAAACGGCTCCCTGCTCAGAGCATCTGCAACAACATTCTTAGCTCCAGAAATATACTGAATATCAAAATCAAAGGGAGCTAATTTGGCCACCCATCTTTGCTCACAAGCATCGAGTCTTGGCTTTGTTAGTATGTACTTGAGTGGATTATTGTCTGTCCACACAGTAAATCGGTGGCCACGTAACCAGTGACTGAATTTGTCATGTATGGCCCACTTCATAGCCAGAAACTCCAATCTATGTGCTGGATACTTCGATTGTGCGTGATTTAGGGATTTGCTGGCATACGCTATTGGTCTTGCCGTGTCACAACCTTCCTGAAGCTGAGAAAGTACAGCTCCAAGGCCACGAGTGGAAGCATCAACTGAAAGTAGAAACGGCTTAGAAAAGTCTGGATGTGCCAGCATGGCTTGGTCGATCAGAGCTTCTTTCAAGTTTTGTAGAGCTTGCTTACACTCAATGGTCCAGTCAGCTGGAGTGAGTTTGCGAGTCTGGGCACATTTCTTTGCACCTTTGCCCTTGCGAGGCTTTTTTTGACCCGCTGTCAGCTGAAACAGTGGCTTGGCAAGTGTGGAACAGTGCTCAATAAAGTGCTGATAATAGACAGCCATACCTAAAAATGATCTTATTTTCACAGCTGAAGGGGTAACACCATCGTCCTCCATGAGTTGTTGTTCAGTCACATTAACAATCGCTTCCACCTTGACCGGATCAGTAGCTACACCTTCTTTAGAAATTATGTGACCCAAAAATTTGACTTTTCTCCTGAGAAACTGACATTTAGATGGAGACAGTTTCAAATTGTGTTCTCTGAGGCGCTGAAACACCATCTCAAGTCTCTGCAAGCTTTCTTCTTCGGATCTACCATAAACTAGCAAGTCATCCAAGTAGCAAAGGAGACTCAAAAAATTCTGGTCACCAAATATGGTCAACATCATCCTCATAAAGGTGGCTGGACTGTTACATAAACCCTGGGCTAAACGATTGTACTCATGCAATCCCAATGGTGACGAGAACGCTGTGTATTTCTTGTCCTCTTCATGTAAGGGAACATTGTAGTACCCAGCTGTCAGATCCATAGTGCTAAAGAATGCATTACCCCCTAAGGCAGCAAGGACATCAGCTTGATGTGGGAGAGGATGTGCGTCCTTCACCGTACGTGCATTCAGCCACCTGAAGTCAGTACAAATCCTCAAATCCCCATTCTTTTTCCACACCAACACTAATGGTGACGCATATTCACTACTGGATTTCCTAATGATGTCTCTTTCCTCCATTTCATCCAAGGTTTGTCGAAGCTTTTGATAGTGAGCTGGGGACAGCCTCCGATATGGGAGTCGAAATGGTCTATCATCAGTCAGACGTATTCTATGACAAAATCCATGCGCTTTTCCACAATCAAGGCTGTGCCTGGAAAACACATCATCATATTTGGCAATCAGGTCAACAAGTTTACTCTTCCAGAATGGAGACACTTGACAGTCTTCAACATTTATGTCCTGAAGTCCAAGACTGGTCAGTTCACTGTCGTGGCTGGTTCTCAAATCCTTAACTGAGCTTTTAGCTGTCAGGCTTCCCTCTGAACTTTGGGGTCTCACAACTCCCACATTCTGACGAGTATGACACTCTTTAATGTTTTCAAAGTCTTCCAGAGCAATACAAGGAAAAACATCGGCCACTTTAGCATTCCTTCTTAAAGTGATCTCAGCTGTTGTCGGATTCACTATTTTTACTGGGAGCCACCCATCTCCCCAAAGTGGTGAAATGACTCTCCCCACTAGTATGTTGCGATGCACACAACGGGACGTGCTAGGTTCTATCACCACAGTGCTACCAATGGAGAGTGTGGAGCTTGGAGGCAAACGCGCCCATAGAAGGTGTTCACACATAGGCTTTAGAGTCACAGCGCTTTTCAGTTTTACTGTCCCAATCTTATCTGGGATAGTGTCTCCCCTCCATCTCTCCAGGTTGGATAACAGACGCAAGAACTGAGTGTTGGCAGACTGACAAGAAGAATCAGGTTTACTCAGGACCCTCCAGTACCCATCGTTTGTCTTAAATTGCTTGATCAGAGGCTTTAGGACATTAGTGCCTATGATTAACTGGTCAACTTGTCCATCTACGACGAGGACAGGGACAACAAAGCTGAATCCGTATAGCTCAAGCTTTAAGTTACAGATGCCCTCTGGTTTAGTCTGTTTCCCACCACATCCCACTAGGACAACATCTGAGGGAGACAAATACTCTCCATCTAGTATACCTGCACTCCTTAGCTCAGGGATAACATCTGCACGTATGGTAGTCGCCATTGACCCACTGTCCAACATGCCCCGCATTTCGAATTCCCCTTGAACAAGCACTGTAGTATAAAACAAATCATCACTCTGTGCTGTTTTTAATGAGTTCTGAAAAATCACTGTCTTGTCTTTTGATACTGTTTCACAATAGTAAGAGTAAACAGATTCCATGTCATCAGTGGAGGTGTTGTCGATGGGCCCCATATTTACCTCCTCTAACACAGGGCTCTCTAGTTTTCCTGGTTCTGACCAGACCGTTTTGAGTTGGCAGTCTTGCCTGCATCTGCAACGCAGTTAAAGCTGACATGTTCGGGAGAGAAAAGCATTTGAAACAGAGCTTGTACATCCGGCAGTGTACATTGGTGGTGTGTTCTGAGCTGCCACATACTCTGCACTGTCGAGGTCCTTTGGTAGGAGTGGGAGTCTGACGGGCTGACTGAGAGTTACTCACAAGAGCTTTTTCCAACATGTTCAGAACTCTGTCCAGGGTGGTCTTTTCTGCAGCACAAGACATTTGCTCCAGCTCACAGTTATGACTGTTCGGTGATGAATTAGTCAGAACATGCTCTTCACTCTCCTTAAATTCTTCTGCCACTCCCATTACATTTAGTTTTAGTTGACACTTTTTAGTCTTTCGCTCCCTCAGGAACTCATCTAAATGCTCTTGCACCTCACTGGCAGTCCAAGTACGCATAGCTTTGCTTTTGAACACCAGAGCCAAGTCTTTGTCTGGGCAGTTTTGAATGAACATAACTGCTAGTTCCATACTTCGGTTAAACATAGCCCTCCCTTCACTTCTGAGACTTTGTTCAACCACTTCTGCTGCCTTGTTCAACCTTACCCAATAATCTAATGGGTTTTCACTGGCGTGTGGTTTTACAGCATAAAAATCAGCTAGAGGTAACCCAGAACTGACAGACTCACTGAAGTGCTGCCTCAAAATTGTAAACACTGCATTTACATCAACTACTCCTGAGTTATTTCTTATCCAGACCTTTGTTATGTCTCTTGCACGCCCCATGAGCCTATTCAGTATCTCTCCCACCAATTCTGAATTGGGGAGGTCTCTTTTGCTTAGGTAGGCTCTCATCAACTCCTCCCATTCATATATGGTGCACTTATCTGAGCTATCACCACGGAAATATGGTGGTGTACTGACATCTGACTTGAGCACCAAATTAAGTTTAGATGCATCAATGACTGTGGTATTCAACTGACCAGACCCCGAGGCTGTTGTGGTTGGTTCATGATGAGCCTGTGAGCCTGGCTCCACATCTGAGCTACGCGACAGACTCGCTCTAATAGACGCACCAATCTCAGAACCTATCTGTTGAATTAAGTCATTAATATGACTACCTGACATAGTGAGGCCAGCTGTGTCTCTCTCATATGTATTGTCGGGGCTAGTGGTGTATTTCCCACTTCTTGTGAACTCTGGGCTAGCAAACATTACATTTCTCCCAGTCTGTGGTGTCGAAAATAAAAACCCTCTGCCCCTCCCCACACTCAAGTGGCTGAGGTCCCTACTTTCCCCATCACCTCTGATGCCTTCCATGCTTATTACAATGCAATCGGATCAATTCTTGACTTAAAAATGTACTGCTAAAGCAATCACTCTTAAAATAATTTTAAAAAAACTGAAAGAAGAAAGAAAATTCTGTCCAAAGAAAAAAAATGTTTAGTAACCCAAAATGTTTTGATAAATTTCAAATCAGCGATTTAAAAGGGTACTGTTAGGAGCACGAGTCCTCATCTGTTTTGGCTTGAGTCCCCTGCGGCGCAGTCGTCACTCCGCAGCAACCACGGTGGTCTGCTACCTGCTGACCAATCTTCGGATCCGGCTCACGGCACCACTTTTTGTAACCGTTGTACATCTGCGTTGTGTCTATTTTTGGTTGTTGATTAAAAGAACGCCGACATTCAGCTCAGCTCTTTACCTTGCATTTATTTCTCCAGCCTGCATAAAATGCACACAAGACACACAGGCATCAGTTAGCTGGCGTGCTCTTGCTCTCGGGCAGCTCCGCCTTCTCTTAATAGAGCATTTTCCAGAGAGAGCGAGAGTTGGAAAGGCAGCTCACTCACGAAAGAGCTGCAAAGACTCCACCCACTTGGCCATATTTTTAGTAATTAAATTATATTTATTGGTTATAGTTATGTATAAAAATAGTTTTATATAAATAATTGGATCAAGAAAATAAATAAATCTGAGGAATTGTTAACAAAAAAAATATATATATTAAAAAAAAAATCCCATCTCTCAGCCCTCTGTGAAGTGCTCCAGCAACTGAAAACAGCAGAACAACTTTCAAAATAAAATCCATCACAACCCAGAATAATCTAGTGGAACAACATCACACTGCCACATTTGCATGACTAAAATGTTGTTTGCCTTGTGTTCTTCCGATAAAACTCCAAAACTGACATAAATATATGAAGATGAGTGAAGCATATTTGTAGGTTGCATATAGTGAAGAAGCACCAGCTCACCAATAAGGCACATGTGTTATTTTCTCCCTGTAAAGAGAACACATCAGTTAGAAATGCTCCTAGACTGGGTTTCCTGAAATAAAGATTTTAAATTAATTTAAAATTGTAATTATACTTTCATCATTAAAAGAATAGTAGCAGAAATAGGTGCACCCAGAGGGAATCAACTGACAGGAATGAAACCTGGTTGGTAGGTTTGACATTGTGAGAGAAGTTCCACACTCGGCTGTACAGGGATGTGGCTTATCCCTGTACCTAACTGACCTAACAGCCACGACTGCACACATTCAGCAAGCAGTGATGCCCTTCATGAGTCATCCTGTTAGTGCCAGCACCATTGGCAGACAGCTGCCCAACGCAAGATGACATGCACGCTGACAGTTACGACGACTGCACGTGGTGTCAGCATCACCGAAGACTGCAATGGAGTCATGCCCGACTGGCAGTGAGATCATTTACAGAGAAACTGCAGGTCTCAGATGCTTGTTTACGGTGGTGCTGATGGAAACCGAAACTGTGAGGGAGTTTGGAGAAGTGGACGCCTGGTTCCCATCACCACCACGGTGAACAATTCTGCCCTGACCTTCATTTTCAGAGACCCCGATAGCTGGTCTGGGCCTCAGAAGTAACTTCAGACTAAAACAGGATCTGAACTTTCGCTCAGATGTCCTCCACACTGCAAGACAAAATTCCAGCCATTCAGAGTAGTTTGATGTGCAGTGCTTTTGGAGTTCTTTACAGTGATGCTGATGGGAACCAGGGGTGACGATGATGTAATATTGATGGCATACTAGTTGAAGAGTACATTTCTACCATTGGTGACTATTATTTTGCCTCACATCACCCTGCATGTACTCCTCTGCCACAAATGCATTAACATGAACGTCTCAGGCATCTGTGTATAACCATTTTTATATGGTTATATAACCATTGCTATCCATCTATCTACCTGGAATGAAGCTTTTAGAGGCAGTAAACTATATGCCATAAATGATGGTGTAGTGTAGGAACTACTTTTCCTTCCACCTGCTCACTCTGTAGCTATTCAAAGTGTAACTACTCAAACATCAATCAAACAAATTCAAATTAGGTACTACAGGGGTTGGACAATGAAACTGAAACACCTGGTTTTAGACCACAATCATTTATTAGTATGGTGTAGGGCCTCCTTTTGCAGCCAATACAGCGTCAGTTGGTCTTGGGAATGACATATACTGCGTCCTGCACAGTGGTCAGAGGGAGTTTAAGCCATTCTTCTTGCAGGATAGTGGCCAGGTCACTACGTGATGCTGGTGGAGGTTCGTCCTTCTTGGTGGTATGCTGACATTACCCTGGATACCGTGGCTCTTGATACATCACAAAGACTTGCTGTCTTGGTTACAGATGCGCCAGCAAGACGTGCACCATCAATCTGTCCTCTTTTGAACTCTGGTATGTCACCCATAATGTTGTGTGCATTGCAGTATTTTGAGCAGAACTGTGCTCTTACCTGCTAACTGAACCTTCACACTCTGCTCTTACTGGTGCAATGTGCAGTTAATGAAGATTGGCCACCAGGCTGGTCCAATTTAGCCATGAGACCTCCCACACTAAAGTTTACTAGTTTAACATACTAGTTTAACTAAACATCATTTGAAAACTGAACGCTGAATATTGAACACACAGAGTAAAATTTTTAAATGTCGAAAGGAAGATCAGTGGTATGGCCCATCTCTAGTGTTCAGCAGCTTCGTCTTTTTATCACAAGGGCAAAACAAACACACCCCAACCCTCAGAAGCCCCTCCCCCCATATTTATGGTCTTCCTGTCGTTGCCTGCATCAGGTTTAAAACTCTGATGCTCACCTACAAAGCCAAGAATGGACCAGCGCCTCCCTACCTTATGGCAACGGTGAAGAGTCGAGCTGTACCTCGAGCCCTTCGCACTTCAAGTACAGCTCGTCTCGAACCACCATCCCTGAGGACTCATGGAAGACAAGCGTCCAGACTCTTCTCTGTCCTGGCTCCCAGATGGTGGAATGAACTCCCACTGGGCGTCAGAACAGCAGAGTCTCTCGGGGTCTTCAAACGCAGACTGAAGACCCATCCCTTCGTAATGCACTTAAGTGAGTGAGCTCTAGCAGACGTGTAAATTGTGTGTGTTGTGTTGCACTTATAATGACCTTTTCTCCTCTATAGGAATGAGCACTGGGCTGGGGTTGCCAGGTAATGCTCTACTTGCTCTATATCTGTGTATTAATCTCTAGGTACCAGCACTGGCCCCCTGTTCGGGCAGTATCTGAGCTCGTGGTGAGTTCTAGGCTCCAAACTTCCTACTAGCTGGAATATTATCCAACGGAACACTAAGCACGGTTGTAAGTCCCTCTGGATAAGAGCATCTGCTAAATGCCTTAAATGTAAATGTATGGACCCTTTGTTCATTGTACTGACAAATACATGATACCGTATAACGTTGGAGGGAACAATGATACAGCAAGTAACGTTAGCTGGGTAGTGTGTTAGCGAACGTTTGCTACAATTGCTGCTGTGATGCTAACTAGTTGATGCTAATGAAAAACAGAGCAACCTTATTATCCCATCTCATGCCTTTTAACTCTAACTGAAGCTTCTTTGTTACCAGCTCCTCGTTCAAACTCATCAGATGTCTGGATTCCATGACCACCACAGTGAACAATTCTGCCATTTAATTATGTGGAACCTTTAAAGTTGAGCCGAGTTCCTGTTTAACAGATGCATGTGCACTGTAACACAGCAGTTTCGCTTCTCTCTGACTGATTTTCAAGCAGTAAAAGCCTCTCAAAACGACCCTGAAAGTGAAAATGACAATGGAATTGCGCATGTTCTCAGAAATGAACCCCCTGGTTCCTCTAAGCACCGCTCCTCTTCAGTAAACCATTCGCATCAAAGCATTCCGAAAGAGCCTGCTAACCTCTTAACCACTCACTTATGCGGACAGTTGGAAAAATCGGACAATCTCATGCATATTAGGGTCTTAAAATGGCTTTTAGCAGTGCTATGCTGGTACACTCAGGCTCCGCCTATCAGATCACAGCCCTGTTTTTGCTTATGGTCTAGTGATTGGAGCTTGATACTTGTTTATCCATGTTGTGTTCATCTCTTGAAATATTCTCAGTCTAATCCCTGTTTTAAACCAGGAGCTTCCACTGTAGTCAGTATCCAGCCTCCTGTTTGAACAGAAACAGAGCTAGTACAACCCACATTTAATTACAGGTACTGAATGAGGATGTGAAAAGTTGAGGTTACCAGACAATGCAAATATACCCAGCCACCACTAGAGGGTAGGATATGTTCAAGAAAGACATGGTGTTCAGCAGGAAGGCCCAGTCTTTAATTACAGGTACTGAATGAGGATGTGAAAAGTTGAGGTTACCAGACAATGCAAATATACCCAGCCACCACTAGAGGGTAGGATATGTTCAAGAAAGACATGGTGTTCAGCAGGAAGGCCCAGTCTGCAATGCCCATCAGACAGAGACAAGGCTGGAGACGTAGTCTCGACAGCGTCCTATAGCGTTAAGCATGTTAGCTTCTCCGGAGGGTCCGTTGTCGCTCAGCACTTGCTGAAGTTCACAGTGGCACAGGAGGTCATGTACCCTTTACTAGCTTAAGGCCCTTGCAGGAACCACTTAACCCAGAGCTGCCACAGGGCCTTTTGTAGCTTTGGACAAACCGCCTGAGCTTGAAGGCGTGTCTTTCTTTTTGTCCTCCCTCTCTCTTTCTCTGAACTACAGGCTGTTCAGGACTTGCTCCTTCACTTCTACCTCTTTGCCAGGAACAGAGTGCCAGCGCTTGTGCCCGTGCCTGTGCTGGTTCCCAGGCTCTGCTGGACCCCTCAAGAATGGGCTCCCTTTTTGACTGGTTTAAGAGCTGAGCGAATCTGGAGGTATCTGGAGGTGGGCGGTCCTTTGTCCATAAACAGAAGTCGACGGACAGCACACAAAAACAACAAGGCGGAATGCGTTCTTCAAGCGCAAACTGTACTTCCTGCTTTGAGGGCATGTCTCATCATCCAGAATTACACTCTTTCAGCTTGTGTGTGCAGCCCTGAGTGATTGTCCTAGACAGGGATTACCCGCAAGGAGACTCGTACGTGTTTATGAAGTTGGTCTATCATAAAGCAGCATGTTGAGTTTCATAGCTATCTGTAGTGGTTCCCACATTACAGATCTCCTACATATGGAACCGTTTGAGATTATGGCGCTGGCACTATGTTGGTGGAAGAGGGCTATTCCTGTACCCCAACCTGACAGCGTATCCTTTCTGTCCTCCCTCTTTTTTCTCTGAAGCAATCATGGTTACACAGAGCATCAGGTGTCATCAGGCTTTCACTCTCGTGAGGTCCTACAGGCTGCTCAGGACTTCACTTCATTCTCCTTTCCACCAACAGAGTGCTCGTGCTCATTTCCAGACTCGTTAAGAACGGGCCCTTTTCGTTTGGTTAGAGAGTTGAGCGATTCCGTGTCCGAGGTGTGCGGTCCTTAGTCCGTAAGAAGTGCAAACTCTACTTCCTGCTTTGAGGTCATGTATCCTTCCGAACCAACTCTTTCAGTGTGCCACCCAGAGGGACCATCATAGACAGCGATTATGCCCAAGACGACTCGTTGCTTCATTTCCTCTTTCCATTCTGAAGGTGGTCTATTACGAAGCAGCATGTTCAGTTATCTGTAGTGTTTCTCACATTACAGATCTCCTGCACGTATTAAACGGCAGATGTTTTGAATTTTTCATGTTTTAGCTCATTAGAAGACAGACGCCTCCTGCTGAATGGGCTCATCTACGAGCACACCACCGGTAGAATCCGATTGTTCCCGAGTTCAGCCCACTGCAGCATCATGTCCCTTTGCCGCTTGCGACACGGGTCCCACTGTTCCAGAGAGTTAATGGTGCTGGAATGGCACCAATGTTTCCAGATGCAAACGGAACGGTATGCAATTTTGGCAACAGCATCATGTCGGTGATAAAGGACTATGCCTGTGCCGCAACATTTACATTTAGCTGACGCTCTTATCCAGAGCGACTTACAAGGTTAACGATTACAGGTAGGCCAGTGTAGTGTTAGGAGTCTTGCCCAAGGACTCTTATTGGTGTAGCACAGCATAGTCACCCAGACCAGGATTTGAACCCCAGTCTCCCACATGTAGAGAGGGCACTCTGGGTAGTGATGTTACCCGCTGAGCTACACCAACCACTGACCTCGGAAGCGGAGGTGTCAATGCAACTTC
>JAMWET010001405.1:347500-350000 GCA_024036415.1 Prochilodus magdalenae | reverse complement strand
TAAGTGCCAGACTTGCAATGGGAAATACTATAACATTGTAAATCGTTATTGTTGTTGTTGGAGAAGAGATGCGTACATGTGTTGCACGTGGAGTGTTATACTGGGCAGCGGGGCTGGTGAGTGGGAAAAGTGCAATATTCATTCATTCATAGTCCAAACTGCTTATCCCTCTGGGTTGAAGCCAATCCCAGCCCCTCAATGGGTGGAGGGCCCTGGACTAGACTCTGGGAGGAAACCAAAGCATCCGAAGGTAACTGGATCACCCAGAGGAGATCTACGCAGGGTGGAATTTGAGCATTTGACAGCCGTAGCCATTCCATTTAAGCAGTACAGCAAAGGCAATATTAACAGTTCTAGAAGTTTAGGACCACTCCATTTATTCAAAGAGTGTTTTTGGCATCAGCTGTCCACACTCGTCTGAATATCCGCTGCCCTTCACCGTCACGAAGTGGACAGGTGTCCTGTTTGCGCACCCAAATGATAAATCCTCTAATGAAGAATAGACAAGGTGCTACAATGCCCTCTCTCTCCATCAATCACAATCTGTTGTTCTGTGTCCTCTTTTGTTTCCATGAGAACAAAAGGCGCGTTGGCAAAACCATGAATAATCAATGAATTAGGGCAGCAGCGCTGGATGCGCTTTCCATTAAGCATGCATCCAGCGTGCGCTGATGTTCCAGGACGCAAACCAGACCAACTGGTACGTTTCAGAACTAATACGGGGTAATCTTGCCAGTTAATCACCCAGAGAGTGAATCCAGTGGTCCGCTATTTTTATGCAAGGTTAATTTAAAGCACAGCAGCAAATTCGGTTTAAGTCAAACGAAAGCCCGTCAGATAGAGGCTAACTTCATTTCCTCGGAACGGGAGCAAATGGAATTATTCACCCTCGGATCTGTTCATTTTATTTCATTATCCGCAAAGTCCGACTTCTCATAAGTACCTGCCAAAACCTCCGCTGCCACTGTAATGCGGTTCGCACTCGTGGTGCGACACAGCCGGTAGAAAGCTTTCCACATGGCCCTGTGGGTCATGGTAATCGACAGACAAAGCAATTGAAGAGACAAGCCTAGGAACGTCCTGAGGAACCCTCAGAGTCGGGTAAACTGTATGTGAGTGACGTTTTACCAATATAAGTCTACCATCAAATCCGCATAGTTGCACGAATAGCTGCACCCAGGTAGAATCAACCAACAGGAATGAAACTTGGTGGGTAGGTCTGACATTGTGAGACATGAGAATGACTTCAGTTTCATGGCTAACTGTGCATGTGATGTAAGCAAGGACAGGCCTTATCGCTGTACCTGACTGACCCAACAGCCAACAGGGAGCAGTGTCCTTCATGAGTCATCCTGTTAGTGCCAGCACCATTGGCAAAACGCTGAACCACACAGAACTACATGCACACAGATTGTTACTAAGACTGTCCTCAACACCACGTCAACGTCACCAAAGACTGCACTGCTGCCGTGCCAGACTGTCATGGGGTGACTCAGAATGGCAGCGGGTCATCTTCAGTGATGAGTCCCGCTTTTGTCTTGGTGGAGATGCTCAACGAATTTGGTGTGGAGGCAGCAAGATGAACAGTTGTTGTCACACGTCTTATGTCCAGAAGGCCCTGGTGTCACTCCACACCCAGTCCTACCGCACCATCTGCAGGAGCGGTGTGAGAATATTGAAGTTGCATGGGATGGATTATCACAGGACACCATTAGGAACCTCTACAACTCCATGCCGAGACGTCTGGCGTGTTGCTTTAGCAATCATGGTGACCCGACGCCATACTGAGAGACAGACTTCTGTATGTGTAGCTCAATAAATATTCCCCATATCAGTCTACATGTAGCATCATTCATTGTTCCTGGTAACTCTTATCTTCCTTCCCAACAGCACAGCAATCCCACAATGCAATAGTGCAGCTCTTCTTTTAATGGTGAGTGTTTATTAAATTCAGCAAATAAACAATAATTGCTTATGACAATATGCAGAGCTGAGTTCTCTATAGGGTATAGGCCCATCATGAGCTGCATGTACATTCAATTCATTAATCAACAACATTTTCTTAATACCACTTTACAAGACTACTCTTAATAAACAGTTATGATCCATAAACAAAAAGGGCATCAGTGACCAGTGGCTTGCCAAATTGTGAGCCAGCATTGGCTTATTCCTATTCGTCAGACATAACAGCTCACTGGTACTCTTGCAACTTAAGTATGTCAACTGCTTATTAATTATTATTGTATTCATGACCTAATGAACAAACTCACTTCAAAGCTTTAATAAAAGCTTAGTTTATAGTAACTGGTACCGTTTTACCTCGCGTTGCCTTTCAGTGTTGGACTATGCCGAATCATCTCTGCGAAACAAGGAAACATGCTTCACATTACAGTTAAGCACTAGAATTTCTCCGGACCGATCACATCAGAACCCCCAGGCTCCTGAGCATCAGCGCCACCGTGGGTCTCCTGCCCTGTTTCATCACCCGGCATGACCATAA
>JAMWET010001405.1:157500-342500 GCA_024036415.1 Prochilodus magdalenae | reverse complement strand
GAACTGAACAATCACATTCCACCAGTGATGTGCTCATGGATGAGCCCATACAACAGGAGACGCTCGTCTTTTGCCATTTAATAAGTGCAGGAGATCTATAACATGAAAAACACTACAGATAGCTAAGAACCTTAACGTGCTGCTTTATAATAGACCATCTGCAGGACAGAAAAAGAAAACAAAACTGTCGTCTATGACAATCACTCTGCTGCTGAAACAGCTGATTCTACAACACAGGACTACATGGACACAGATTGCTACAAGGACTGCCCTTAACACCACGTCAACATCACCAAAGACTCCTAACTCTACCATCCCCTACCTGTGTAAGAGATGATCAAGCTGTAAGCCACCCTGCATTAGAGTCTATCAAAAACCGCAACTGTGTAGGTTCACAAAGTGTGACAAAGCTTGTGGGCGTGTCAGTTGTTAAGGAAAAAGAAGGCAACAATGGCGACACCCAGTGGTCTGTTGGAGAACCTCTTCTATGTCTTCTGATCAAACCCTGAGTGCAAATGCAGGATGGTACCCTGAATAGCACCGTGATTCTACAAAGCCTGAAAGGAACCATTGCAAGAACCAAGGTTCTTTAGGTGGAAAAGGGCTCCCAGTGGTTATTCCTCATTCTTGTAAGTCTTGGTTACTCTGAGTTTTCTTCCCTTGTGCTCTGTAAGAGTTTCTCCTAGTGAGACATGGGCTGTATTTGAAATGGTACACTACTATACCGCACACTGTATACTACAGTAGTATGTACAGCATAGTGTATACGCCCCCTGTGTGTGGTATACAGTACAGTAACAAGTTCTGGCCTACAGTGTAGTATACTAATACAGTCACATGAGCAGTTACCTCACATTTACCGGAAAGTGGGGAGCCCGCCGTTGACAAGTGAAAATATTCCTCAGCCTGCATTTTCTGCAACCTCCCACTCGACGCTGCCTCCATGTGTAGGTGTTCATCTAACCACAACGCTAACCCAACGCTACTTTCGTTAACAGATGGTAAAGATTTGGCTGACTTTTGGCTTTTAAAGGGGTTTGCTGTCGCAATGTGATGCCAGCAGAGATTTGGGTCAAAGGACACAGGTAAGATGGAGGGTGTAGTGCGTCTGTGTAGTGCATACTACTTTTGTTTAGTAGCATGTATGCCATTTTGAACACAGCCTTGGTTCCTCTTACTGAATACCAACTGCAGGTTCCTCTCGGACTGCTCATTGGGTGTGTGGACCTGCATTTCTATGTATGCCATATAAATAATATGTAGCATATTTGAATCAACAGCTGATTGTTAATGCTGAAATAAGTCCCTTTGCACTGGAAACATGACTGGCCTGCAATCTAGAGAGCGATTAGTAAGCATGGCCCCAGTTAAAAGGCCCCTGGGTCCTTCCCATCTGTGGGACAGTCCCAGCCACGCTGCTGAAAGCCACCCAGCCGTGTAGTGACGGACAGAGCTGCGGAGAGAGAGCAGAAATCAAACGATTCCTTCTCCGCCTCGGACCCGCCTGGACCGCGCAGATAGCCACTCAGGCCAGACCTGCATAATTCAAATCCTGCTTGGCTTATTACACTTCCTCCCCTGGCTCTGTCTGAAGCTAGCTGCGGGTCGCCCATCCAATTACCTACGGGAAGCAGCAACAGATGCTTCGCCCTTTGTGAGCGTTTTTTTCCCCTGTCCTTTTTTCATCCTCATCCTGAAGGCCTCGGACTGATTTGAATGGGCAGGTGTCCGTGGACGTCTTTCGATGGCAGAAGTTTTGTAATGTGTCCTAATGCACATGTTGGGGAAGGCGAGCCGTGTGATGGGTTGTTTGAGAGCATGAAAACGAGGCAGTAGGAGCTTCAAATTTCTTACAAATGAATAAATGAATAAAAACAGGGCAAACTGATGATGGCAGTTTGCGAAATTTATATATTTATAAATGACAAAAACTCTCATTATCGAAACAATAGTTGCACCAATACTTTCATTCAGAAGGAATGAACTAATAGGACTGTAACTTGGTGGGTAGGTTTGACATTGTGAGGCATGCAAGGACGGGCCTTATCGCTGTACCTGACTGACCCAACAACCACTATTGTGGACCTTCCGTGGGCACTTGACTCATGCCCTCCATAAGTCATCCTGTTAGTGCCAGCACCATTGGCAGGCGGCTTCTCTTAACACCAAATACACGTCACCAAAGACTGTAATGGTGTCGTGCCAAAAAGTCATGGAGTGAATGGCAGCGGGTCATCTTCAGTGACGAGTTCTGCTTTTGTCTTGGTAGAGACGACCAACGAATCCGTGTGTGGGGGCACCGTGGTCAGCACCATAATGAACAGTTTGTTGCCACACGTCCAGAAGGCCTGGTGTCACTCCACCTCCACCCGTACCGCACCATCTGCAGGAATTGAGTGAGAATGTTCAAGCTGCATGGGATGGATTACCACAGGACACCATTAGGAACCTCTACAACTCCATACTGAGACGTCTGGTTAGCAAACATGGCAGCCTGACACCATACTAAAGGACACTACTTCTGTATGTGTAGCTCAATAAATATTCCCCATATCCGCCTAAACCTATCATCATTTATTGTCACCTGGCAACCTTTATCTTCCATCTGGGAGCAACTGATCTATTGATGTTGGGTGTGAAATTAAAATGGCCAAAAGAAAAAGGTGTAAACAGTAAATATTGCTGGTGATGATGATAACATCGTGGAGTAATAAGAGTAATACAGTAATAACTCGCTGACTCAAACTCACTTTCAGGTTGAAAGGCAAACCAGGAGATGATAAAGACGCTCGCTCAGAACCCGAGGTAGGAGAACGTCCTCTAAGCCCTGAAACATTTTTTAAAAAGGTCAGAAAATGGAAGCCATTCCTGAGCCAGTGACATAAAACGCAACCTTTCGAAGCCCTTAATGATCCCATTTACACTTTCAGAACCCCTAACACAGTGCGCTTCTAACTTTCTCAAAAAAGGAAAAAAAAAACATCCACAGCTCAACTACTAAAGACCTCATCTCTCACTCAATCTCTCACTCTCTCCCCTTTTCTTCTCTCTCCGGGCGGCAGGAGAACGCTGACCCGCCGGCTGACCCGCGAGATCTGGAGGAGATTTGAGAGCCTTCCGCCCTCTCAGACACGAGCAGCTCTCCGGAGACGCGGCCCGAATATTAAGACGTTTGGCGAGGAGGAGAGAGAGGGGCCCTGGGGCGGCTGAGCAGCCCTCTGATCCTCTGCTTGCTATCCTCATGAATCTTTGAAGGAGGTGGCAGAGTGGGAGGTGTTGCAGGGGGGCTCTCGTCCCGTCTTCGTCTCCATCCGTCTCTGCCCGTCTCTAATGGCGGTTATTAATCAGGGGTGTGATAGCTCTTGGATGTAGGGCAAGAGGTGTTTAAGAGGAGGGCCTGGGCCAGAATTAAATGGCCCCCTCCCCACACCACCTTCTTCCCGCTGGACCAGTGAGGCCACAGGTCGGCATTCACTTCATGCTGGCGTACAGTCAGAAGTCCAGTTAGACTGTGGTGGTCCCCTAATCACCATTGGTGTTATAGTGTTATAGGGAATGGAAATCTAATCACTTCTCCTTGGAGTGGAAAATTAGGAGCACCATAGATACACTATACACAGGGGTTGGACAATGAAACTGAAACACCTGGTTTTAGACCACAGTCATTTATTAGTATGGTGTAGGGCCTCCTTTTGCGGCCAATACAGCGTCAGTTCGTCTTGGGAATGACATATACTGCGTCCTGCACAGTGGTCAGAGGGATTGTAAGCCATTCTTCTTGCAGGATAGTGGCCAGGTCACTACGTGATGCTGGTGGAGGTTCGTCCTTCTTGGTGGTATGCTGACATTACCCTGGATACCGTGGCTCTTGATACATCACAAAGACTTGCTGTCTTGGTCACAGATGCGCCAGCAAGACGTGCACCAACAATCTGTCCTCTTTTGAACTCTGGTATGTCACCCATAATGTTGTGTGCATTGCAGTATTTTGAGCAGAGCTGTGCTCTTACCTGCTAACTGAACCTTCACACTCTGCTCTTACTGGTGCAATGTGCAATTAATGAAGATTGGCCACCAGGCTGGTCCAATTTAGCCATGAGACCTCCCACACTAAAATGACAGGTGTTTCAGTTTCATTGTCCAACCCCTGTATATATCCGAAGTGTCAGATGGCAATGCTATGCTAGTATCTGTACAACCAGTATGGCACCCAATACGTTGATCAGACCATGCTCCTTCCCAGAGCCCTACCATGTGACCCCTCTCCAACTAGTCCAACTGGTCAAACTGCTTTTGAACTTTTCTGAGGTTTACTCCGTTCGAGTCAGAATAGAAAACACACACAGCAGGACGACTGTATATACTTAGTCAGGTACAGCGATGAGGCTCGTCCTTGCTTACATCACACGTGTGGCCGAGCGTGAAACTGGAGTCATTCGCATGTCTTATGATGTCAAAGCTACCCACCAAGTTTCAGTTGTCCTCAATGGAAATTCCCATACCCAACCCCCTACCTTGTATCCACACCCACTGGCCACTCTCAGCACTTAAGCACCCACTAATGACCAACTAATCTTTTGGTGGCAATGCTTCGTTAAAGCATTTACCTGTCCTGGTAATTGTGCACCCCCAATCTTGCACAAACATGCTAAGTACTGTAACGGTCACTTTAAGGCAGGTGCAGTGTGCATGTGTACGGTGGAGAGCCGGAGAGAATAATGGAGAGTGTGGAGGAAAATGCGGGAGAGAATGTGTGTGTGGTGAACTGTACTAGGTTGTAGCCTGGGTTCTCCAACTGGTGTTATGTGGGAACTTGTGACGAGTGAAGTCTTGGTGCTCTCAGTGTTTATTAAACTGGCTCCGAAACCCCTTCACGACGTGTTCCCTGCGTGTCTCTTCATGGAAGCTAAGTATCCACCTCTCTACGAGAGATCCCACCCAACACCATACGTCCATTTGTTACAGTACACTTGATGAAACGTCCAGTGAGTGCTGTACTTGATGGTAACTAACTGGTAAACTGGTAACTTTGGTTTGTCTTACATCTCGACTGCAATAATGAGAATAATGGGTCTCTTTTAGGTCCTCCTCAGTTGTACTCCCATGATCTAAGAGTCCCCGCTGGTGCTGTAAAACAAAAACATTCTGTATAGGGGTCAAATTTATGGCTTAGCTGTGATATAGTAGACTCCATTATAGCCACGTTACTTACGAACCAGCCTGGGGATTCATAGACGCACATAAATTTGAAGCGTGGTGAATTCAGTTTATATCTAGAGCCTGATCAATCATCTGAAACTGTCAGATAATGGGACCCGAGTGAAAAATGATGCATCGCCTGTAGCTTTCAACTGCGTCACTGAGACGCAAATCTGCACGGATCTCCAGGCTGTGTGCATGTGTGAGGCGCTACGGGGCCACCGGGCACCAGGGGGATTCTCTACGGATCCAGACAGGCTTGGCAAGGAAGCGTCACGGAGGCATGGATGAGCAGAAGGCTAGCTCTCCGTGAGGAAGACAGAAAGTGACCATTAGTGACACAGACAGATTCTATTAACTGATTAGGCTGCGTCCTACTTAAGCTCAATCACCAAAGCGTCTGAAAGCACGGCAAAAGTGTGATTCAAATCGAGCCGATGTGGTAAATAGTCGTGCCCCCGTCTCCTTTATCTGCTAGTGGTGGGAAGAGGGGAGGTGCGTGCAGGACTTCAAGGCCGAAATGCAAAGCTGCGTTCACACAAAAGCAGGCTGAATGATGTCGGGCCTGGGCGATCTTTTCAGACGGAGGGATTTAGAGCGAAATGAGGTTTTCTACTCCGTGTCCTTCTGGTTCAAAAACTGTGCGTCATCCTATTCCAGCTCGCGTGCTTTCACTCAGCTTCTCTCTCCAACGTGCACACAAACACGAGTCCATTCCGGTATTTGTGGGGCGACTGCATCGTCTTACACGTTAATACCAAACTGTGATTTTCACCTCAAGGACCAAAATGCTGAGATCTTCAGTATATGACCAGTGATGGCCTGTAGCATAGCACTGAGGTACTGATCGGAGCCTATCCCTCAGTTCTGAGATTCCTTGGGTCTGAAAAGCTTGGTTCGCCCTCTCCTTGCTTCCAGTTTGTTTACTCGCTCACTGGCCATGTGCTTCCTTATTTGACATCAGTGTTCCCTGTATAATGGAAATGATCAAACTTGTTCCAGCGGCTCGATCAGTCTTCGGGTGCAGAGAGCTTCTACTGAACTGTGAAAATCGACTTATTGCTAGAGTGCACAAGCAAGCTGGATTTTATTACGGGATATTGTGAAGGTCCACTCATGCGTGTCACTCGACCAAAACGTACTGTACTGAGACTGGAACGTAGCTGATAGCGTATGATGCCTCCAGCTGTGATTCGCTTTGCCATGGGCTGGACAGGTTTCTGGATCTAGATCATCTCAATGTTTAGCCGCCCTTGCATCAAAGAGTTGCACAGTTGGGACGGTTTTGATGGATGCCTTCCCTGGCACAAATTCTGAGGTGAGTTTCCTGTAGACTGGGATTTTAGCCACTGCTGGTAGACCCGTATGACCGTACGCTTCCATACACCTGCAGATTCAGCTACTTTCTTCACACTATGGTGTTTGACACGCCCAAATGCAGTTCCTCCTTTTAGCCAATCATTAACATCTGCTCTGGAGCCATTTACCACACATGGAACGAGACATTCACTAACTCTACCACCTCTTCTCAATCTATGAATTGGGTAGGTATTTATCACCCTTGTGCAGCGCCATCTGCAGGAGCCTGAAGTTACTACATTTTAAAAAAATTATCACAGGACACCATACCACATACCACAACCAGATGCCATACTAAGAGACACTACTTCTGTATGTGTAGCTCAATAAATATTGATCATGTCAGTCTAAACTTACCCTCATTTCTTGTTCCTGGGAACCTTTATCTTCCATCCCAACTTCCCTACAATCCCACTCTTCCTTCTGGGTGCAGCTATTCTTTTGTCGATGAGTGTATTTAAATACCAAATGTTAAAACCTTCATGGTTTCCGTCATACTGAGGACATCTGGTCCCTACCCAAGCTTAATACACACTCAAACACACACTTTCTCTACTCCCCCTCTTCCTCATTCTCTCAAGATCACACTCTCCCCTCTCCAACATGCACATTCTCTCTCCTCCCTCACTCCTTCGTTCTCCACCGGCGGAATCCCTCCGGTCTTTGCTCAACTGTCACAGCTCAGAGAACTTAGGAAGCATCAAGCACGCAAGCATGAAGCGAGGAAGCCGCCAATGTGACGGCACACAGATCGATCATGAGAGTTCAGCTACAGCAGAACCGTAACAAGACGACAGATCCTGTGAACGCACTCAGTGAACTCCCAGATTGGTGGCTTAGTCACGTTGAGACACTTGATTCTCTTGGTCCTTAAGGCGGCAGTTCTGCTATCGAGTTTATACAGTTTCCTCCTTCCTGCAAAGGTAATCAATTCAGCATGGCAGAGTTGGTTTTCGAAGGCTGCTTCTTCGGTTTGTTGCTAACACGTACTGGAGGCTCGCGTACGGGAATAAACATCGTGAAGCCTGCCAACAAATACTGTAAACATAAAGTCGTGTGCTTTCTATTTGCTTGAAGCAGAATTAGAACTTTCATGGCCGCCTTGTTTGCAGTTCAGTGACTCTGGCAGGGCAAGTGCCCATCTTTTGAGGGCTGAATGTAACCCTACCATTTGAGGTGGAACGGCAAACTCAATCAAGAATCCAAGACACCAGACAAAACTGGGAGCACACTGTGCAGAGCCATTATTCAGACACACTTCAGATTTAGCATTTCAGAATTTTCAGAAAGTTCAGAAAGTTATTGCAGTGTCTGGCGTTCTACATATGGTTTTTCACTCTATGGAATATGTAGGTTTGACACATTCCCGAAAAGTTGAATGGCCCAGTATCTCTTCCTGTTTTTATTAACCCCAAACCGCTGAGATCAAAGCCAGAAGTTTCCATATGTTGCGAAAACAACCAGCCTATATAGCCGAGAGTTTTTGGGTTGGCAGGCAGAGTGCTATTGGCGGGACACTCTCTCAAGCTCGAGTGCTTGTTGGACACTGGTCTTATTCTGTAACAGTGCCAGTGGAGACTTTCTTCATCATCTCCACATCATCGTTAATTAACGAGCAGGATTATGCACCATGAGCCTTTGTAGGTCATTTCCAGTCTCTGGCCACCTGTGCCACCTGATAAGAGAATCACTATTGTGTCATATGAGCTGACCCTAGCTGTGCAGAGTGTTGTGTGTAAATTCATAAATGCATATTTCACCGGCGGCACTGGAGGTGGCAGCAGCTGGGGTGCCTTTCCCGCTATTGTACTGTAAGCTGTTTAGCTGTTCACCTGAACATCGAGCTGCTATTATCCTACCTGCATTTTGCACCATACAGTATGTATCTTATTCTGTTCACAACCACATACTTACTCCACACTTTGCTACCTCAACACACTGTACTGTCCTAGATGTACACTTACACTAAGCTGTTTGTCTCCTGCATATGCTAACTGGCTAACTGCACCTCAGGTCTAGTACTCAAATTCTGATACTGCTCTTACACACTTTGCACACGTCTTACTCTTTACTGTTTACAAACAACACACATATTGTTTGTTTGTCTATTTGTCTTTGCACTGAACACTATATATATATATATATATATATATATACCCCTGACCTCCATACACGGGTGACTCCAATTATGAGAAAGGGTATTTAAGGGGGGCAATTGTAAGTTTTTCTCCTCTTTGCATCTTCTCTGAAGAGTCGCAGCATGGGAGTCTCAAAACAACTTTCAAATGAACTGAAAACAAAGATTGTTCACCGTCATGGTTTAGGGGAAGGATACAGAAAGCTATCTCAGAGATTTCAGCTTTCAGTCTCCACTGTGAGAAACATTGTGAGAAAATGGAAGACCACAGGCACAGTTCAAGTCAAGGCTCGAAGTGGCAGACCAAGAAAAATCTCGAATAAACAGAAGCGAAGGATGTTGAGAACAGTCAGAGTCAACCCACAGACTAGCACCAAAGACCTACAACATGATCTTGCTGCTGATGGAGTCACTGTGCATCGCTCAACTATTCGGCGCACTTTACACAAGGAGATGCTGTATGGGAGAGTGATGCAGAGGAAGCCTTTTCTCCGCCCACATCACAAACAGAGCCGCTTGAGGTATGCTAAAGCACATTTGGACAAGCCAGCTTCATTTTGGAATAAGGTGCTGTGTTATTTGGGCATAACAAGGGCTGTTATGCATGGAGGAAAAAGAACACAGCACTCCAAGAAAAACACCTGCTACCTACAGTAAAATTTGGTGCTGGTTCCATCATGCTGTGGGGCTGTGTGGCCAGTACAGGGACTGGGAATCTTGTTAAAGTTGAGGGACGCATGGATTCCAATAAATATCAGCAGATTCTGGAGACCAATGTCCAGGAATCAGTGACAAAGCTGAAGCTGCGCCAGGGCTGGATCTTCCAACAAGACAACAACCCTACTAATGCATTCATGCAGAGGAACAAGTACAACGTTCTGGAATGGCCATCTCAGTCCCCAGACCTGAATATTATTGAAAATCTGTGGTGTCACTTAAAGAGAGCTGTCCATGCTCGGAAACCATCAAACCTGAATGAACTAGAGATGTTTTGTAAAGAAGAATGGTCTAAAATACCGTCAGCCACAATCCAGACTCTCATTAGAAGCTATAGGAAGCGTTTAGAGGCTGTTATTTCTGCGAAAAGAGGATCTACTAAAGGTTTTTTTTTTTGGTGCCCCTGCCTACTTTTGTTTAGACAATTATTGTGCACTTTCTGTAATTCATATAAACTTCATTTCACTTCTCAAATATCACTGTGCTTGTCCCCTATATGATATATTTAACTTTATTTTTTATCCAAACAATCAATGCTTTACAAAGGTAAATCAGGAAAATTAACAACGCTGCCCAAACTTTCGCACCCCACTGTATTTGTGTGTCTATGTCGCACACCCACTGTATTTGTTGTGTCAAATATGTATGTAAACAATACCAGACTTACCAGTCCATAAAAAAAAACTATACTTGTAAAATTTCTGAATACCTCCATCTCCCTACCAGATGGCCTAATAGCGCTATATTTTGGCAAACAATAAGACGGGTGGTATTTTGCGGGTTTGTCAGAATTCTATTCAGTTAAAAAACTAATACACAACCTGATATGACATTTTTTCATTAGCATCCTTTTTTCACAACCTGATATGACATTTTTTCATTAGCATCCTTTTTTGGCGTTTCAGCTTTAGTAGTATTCTAATTGTCCAAAACTTTCTTTTTTATTTTCAGATTTGGGGCTTTCCCATTTCCATAGGTGCTGATTGTGCATTCTTAAAATTAGCCAATAAAGCTCATATGAAAGCTGCTATAGCATACCTGCAAGCATTAAAATAAGAGGGATATATTCCGGATTTTCAGCCAATGGCCTACCCTCAACACCCCTGCCCCCATATAACCTGTCTGCGTTAAACACAGACAGCAGCTTTGGTAATGTCGTTGTCCCCACCATGCTCTGGCATGTCTTACAAATTGCACAGTGCTGGGGCGGTTTCTCACCAAGTGGACTTAAATTTGGAAGCATGTTTCTTGTTCTTGGGAGTTATTCATCTATGTTCAGTGGGAAAATGAGCAAAGTGGGGGCGAGTGGGTGCACACGGTGCAGTAATGTGTGACGCACATCAGGCAGGGTCGTTTGCGCACCACTGAGTTGGGATGCCAGGTACCACGACACATATGCTACACAGAAACTGAGAAACAGCCCTTTGATTGGTATCACTATGAAGTTGAGAGATTAACAGGAGAAATTCCCAGTCATTAGCACAGCGGGAGAAAGGGTTAAACATCGGGAGACTCCAACAGGAGTGTTGGCAGGTTTGCTAAAACCCTACAGGCCTAGTGGGGCTTCATCAGAGCATTGGTACTACCGTCATAAGACTGATCCCCAGTGACGCCACAACTAGGAGTAGGCAGGACGTTGCTAATTGTCTGGTGTCTCTGTCCACAACATACCTATATACATCTATATACATTAATGTGTATCCGCCCCCCCTTTAACAAACCGCTAGACCATGTCAGCATTGCCCAAAGAAAAACACGTCTCTATGCTTTTGTTGGTTTTACCTTTATTCATTAACACGGCTAATGCTCTTTGCACTGTATGTCAATTTCATGATAAATGGAGGGACAGAAATGGTTTTATTGATTTACATGAAACTGAAATGAGATTTTCGCCCTCTCCTGTAAAGCCATTTTGGAGATACTTGTTTTTCTAGAGACAGTGATGGTGTGTTTCTCCAACAAGCTTCCATTTTACAATAATAGCACTTACAGTTGACCGGGGCAGATCTAGCAGGACAGCAATTTCACCAGCTAACATGTAACAAAGGTGGGATCCCATGACGGTGCTGTCTTTAAAGTCTCTGAGCTTCTCAGTACAACCTCCTGGCAAAGGTTATCTAAGATTGCATGACCATGTGCTTGATTGTATACACCTGTTAGCAATGGTTGCGGCTGAAACCACTGGGGTTGTGGATGTTCGTAATGGTGTCCTGTGATAATCCATCCCATGCAGCATGAATACGCTCACACAGGTCCTGCAGATTGTGCAGTAGGGGTGGAGGTGGAGTGACAGCAGACCTTCTGGGTGTGTGACACGTGACAAATACCTGTTTATCCACGGTGACCACTGTGCCACACACAGATACATTGGTTATCTCCACTAAGACACAAGCGAGACTCATCCCTGAAGATGAGCTGCTGCCATTCTGAGGCACTCCATGACAGTCTGGCACGATGCAGTCTTTGGCGACGTTGACGTAGTGTTAAGGACAGTCATCTTAGGTCATCTTAGGTCATCTTAGGTCATCTTAGGCAAAACTCATAGTTGACCATTATCTCTGGCACCAGAGGTCACTCTTTAGACCTGGTAGGTGTTGCACCAGTGTGCAAAGCAGCGCTACTGCAGGTCATTTAAAATGAGAGAAGCTCATGCAAACACACACACACAACTACATATGCATGGACATGCACACACGCAACTAGTAACCATGGAGATGAGGGAGCTACTCTGTCAGTAGAACCATGATTCAATTCAATTTCCTCGAACCTCCAGGATTAAAATGAAGAGCAGAATCTAAGAGGTTCGGTATTGAACAGCTGACGCCACGTAAATCTAATTCCAGTAGGAAAGGCAGTAAAAGGTGGGCCACCCTTCCCCATAGAGTTTATCCATTAATTTCTTCATTGCTTATTCCCCCCTACAGATCCATAGTAATATATTTATCCATATCACAAGCTTTATTTTCCTCCCTGAGAAATGAACCTGGGAGAAGACCTCACAGCTCTCATACACAAGTAGCCTCTGGCATCAATATCCAATTTCACTGAAAGCCAAACTGTAAATGTGTGTAATGACCTCCCGTTAAATAACCTGACCTGCTCTTTCTGAATGGAGAGGAAAATTACAGCGGCATAAACGTAAAGCTTTATGGTCATTAAATTGGACTGCTGTTAATTCTTGTTTCCTGTAACAATAGCAATATCCCCTGGCCTTGTATGTCAGATGCACTGGGTAATCATGAGGATGGACGCTGCCGAGACTAATAGGAAATCCCAGGGATGCAGCATTCAGCCTGATAAGCTAAATAATGACACAGTCCATATGCAGCGATTGAATGGAAAGCCATAAAGCCAAACAAGAGTGGTGTATGGAAATACGGGCTGGTTTCTGTACAGCATGGAACCAGGGGTCCCCATGTGTCTGCAACACAAACACAGCCAATTTACTCACTATCCAAACCACCAGTGAACCTACCCGAGTTTCTATACGTAAGAAGGTCAAAAAGTGGAAAACCGCGCTCTTTGGGGAGGCCACTGCCTTACCTCCACTACTAATGAAGTTTTAGAAGTACATTGTAACTAAAATGTTTTGCTCCAAACTACCACACTAACACTTTGTTGGGCAACAGTCAGCACATTCATAACCTTCCCATGTAAGACGTCTTTGTGACGGAGCTTTAAGAGGCATTGAACTCAGTGGCAGCTAAATGTTTGGTTCAGCACTTCGTGATCTAGAAATGCTCTGTTTAGGTTTGCTAATGAGGGTCTTCCACACATCAGCTGAGATCTTACTCGCCTTCCTATCTGACTTCACTGAGTCACTCTTTCATTTTGGCAACATGGGGCAATGTTTACAAGTGGACACTGATTTTGGGTTAGGAAGCTGAAAAGTGACCTTTGCCTAAATTTGGAACACCTTACCTTTACTACCTTACAAGCGGATATTTCTTTCTTGTTCTGGGTACGACATCTGTTTCCTTAATTCTTTAGGCTACTGGTCCCCATAAACTTTAATTTTGTGGTCAAGACAATGATGACTTGAAAACTTCTCTTTTCTCCAGAACATCTGTGCTACATTCAGTGCTGAGTACACTTTAAATAGCTTCTGGAACTGTGAGAACTCTCCAGACGTTTATAGAACTTTCTAGAACTGTCTGGGACTGTCTAGTTGTATACATGGCAGTATAAATACAGGTGCATTAAAACTGCTATTTCAGTTGATGCTCCAGCTGAGCAGTGGATTGTGGATGCAGAGCTACATTTAATTAAGAGTGGATCAAGTTGAGGATTCATTGAAGTTTTTATATGTGCTGTTATTAAAAAAATGTGTCACAATTTTGATGTTATAACAAATATATTACTTTACAGTTTACACTCATCATCAGAGGAATAGCTGCACCCAGAGAGGTATGGGATTGCAGTGTTATTGGAAAGGAGGATAAAGGTTACCAGGAACAATGAATGATACATTTAGACTGATGTGGGGAATATTTATTGAGCTACACATACAGAAGTCTGTCTCTCAGTATTCAAGGGGCTGCCATGTTTGCTAACTCAACATGCCATAGGGATCCTAATGGTGTCCTCTGATAATCCATCCCATGCAGCTTGAACATTCTCACACAGCTCCTGCAGATTGTGCGGTAGGGTTGGAGGTAGAGAGACACCGCCTTCTGGACATATGACACATGACAGGAAAGCATTTATCCACCAACACAAAAGCGGGACTCGTCACTGAAGATGTCCCACTCCCATTCAGTCTGGCACGACACCATTACAGTCTTTGGTGACGTTGAGGTGGTGTTAAGGACAGTTGTTGTAACGGTCTGTGTGCATGTAGTCCTGCGTGGTGCAGCCGTCTTCCTAAGGTGCTGGCACTAACAGGATGCCTGATGGAGGGCACCACTGCTCGCTGAATGTCTGCAGTCGTGGCCGTTGGGTCAGTCAGGTACAGTGTTGAGACCTGTCCTTGCTTATGTCACATGCGCACCTGAGTGTGAAAACTGAATCACTGGCTCACAATGTCAAACCCACCCACCAAGTTTCATACCTGATGGTTGATTCCTTCTGGGTGCAGCTATTTGTGCATGTGGAACATGTAAAATAAATCCATAGTTCCTACACCAACATCATCTTTGCAGCCTCCTCCATGATGTCCATGTTGGGAATACTGAGCTAGCTTCCTCTAGCTATCTTACAACAGGTGCTCTATACATGCATAGTCAATAACCCCATTCTAGAGACCCCATTCTACGTTTTATAAGTCAGGGTACCATCAAATTGACTTTGAAGCTGTTAGCATTGTTTTACTTTAAGGTGGAACACGAAATGAGAATACGAAGCTAACTTCAGCTAGCCTCTGTACAATTAGCAAACCAGGGCTGTATCACTTGAAGTGGGGGCTGCTGACCATCACAGACACGCTCAGAGTTCATCCACAGTTCACAGGAAGGCGACCCTAAACCGGGCCGGAAATCCTCCAGACGCCGTCGAC
This sequence comes from Prochilodus magdalenae, assembly GCA_024036415.1. Lineage (NCBI taxonomy): Eukaryota > Metazoa > Chordata > Actinopteri > Characiformes > Prochilodontidae > Prochilodus > Prochilodus magdalenae. The sequence goes on along the minus strand of JAMWET010001405.1, from coordinate 327,594 downwards.
CACGGCATTCCACATGCAGACTGGAGGGCGGATGAGCCTTTCAGCTTGACAGCCGGTTTTCAAAACCTCGAACTAAACCAGGAAGAAGCATCTCTAGACAGTTATGGCCACAGAAGTATTGAAAGATAGCATGCGGTGAGGTCAGACTGCAGGTCAAGCCACACTGTATTGGTGTAAGAGAGAGAGAGAGAGGGTGAGAGAGATAGAGAGGTCTGGGAGACGTTCAAAGAAATGTTCCTAAAAGATTTAATACATCATCAGCCTGAGGCATATCGCCACTGTGGGAGCGGCATCATCTGTCTCCATATGGCACCTTTTCAGGAGAAGGGGGAAAAAAGCTTTTAGGTTTTAATGCGAGTTAAAGGAGGCACTTTAGGCTAAATGAAAAAGGTAATCATTATTACATCTGCTGTAAACATGCCTGCTCGTCTGCTACAGCGGGGCCGCAGCAGCCTTAAGATTTCCTGGGTTTAATAAAAAGAGGACAAATCAGATTCTGACAATGTACCCTGAAGATGGGAGGAACTTTTGAAAAGCAGCACTTAATGGTGTGTCCTTGGGGGGGAGCTGTTTGGAATGTTAAAGTGAGCTGGGAAATGCAGAAGGAAGCCAGACAGCTGACATTAGGGCTGTCACAGCTAAGACTGTCACCATCATGACATTTTAACTGACAATTAACTGTCATATAAATACACTCACCGTCAAACAGAATAGATGCACAAACAGCTGCACCCAGAAGGAATCAGCGACATGAGTGAAGCTTGGTGGGTAGGACTGACATCATGAGACATGCAAATGATCCAAGTTTCAAGTAAACAAAGACAGGCCTTGTCACTGTCTCTGACTGACCCAACAGCCACGATTGCAGACATTCAGCAAGAAGCGCTGCCCTCCATGAGTCATCCTGTTAGTGCCAGCACCATTGACAGACAGCTCGACATGTGGAGTTAGCACACCGGGGCCGTATAAGTAGAGAGGGGGGTCGCTGGTTTAACCTCTACATTACAATTAGCACACCGGGGCCGTATCAGTAGAGACGGGGGGTCGCTGGTTTAACCCCTACATTACAGTTAGCACACCGGGGCCGTATCAGTAGAGACGGGGGGTCGCTGGTTTAACCTCTACACCACAGTTAACACACCGGGGTCATATCAGTAGAGACGGGGGGTCGCTGGTTTAACCTCTACGTTACAGTTAACACACCGGGGCCGTATCAGTAGAGACGGGGGGTCGCTGGTTTAACCTCTACACCACAGTTAACACACCGGGGTCATATCAGTAGAGACGGGGGTCCTTGGTTTAGCCCCTACGTTACAGTTAACATACCGGGGCTGTATCAGTAGAGAGGGGGGTCGCTGGTTTACCCTCTACACCACAGTTAACACACCGGGGCCGTACCACTAGAGACGGGGGGTCGCTGGTTTAACCTCTACACCACAGTTAACACACCGGGGCTGTATCAGTAGAGAGGGGGGTCGCTGGTTTAACCTCTACACCACAGTTAACACACCGGGGTCATATCAGTAGAGACGGGGGGTCGCTGGTTAAACCCCTACATTACAGTTAGCACACCGGGGTCATATCAGTAGAGACGGGGGTCGCTGGTTTACCCTCTACACCACAGTTAATACACCGGGGCCGTACCACTAGAGACGGGGGGGCGCTGGTTTAACCCCTACATTACAGTTAACACACCGGGGTCATATCAGTAGAGACGGGGGTCGCTGGTTTAACCCCTACATTACAGTTAGCACACCGGGGCTGTATCAGTAGAGACGGGGGTCGCTGGTTTAACCCCTATATTACAGTTAGCACACCGGGGCTGTATCAGTAGAGACGGGGGTCGCTGGTTTAACCCCTACATTACAGTTAGCACACCGGGGCTGTATCAGTAGAGACGGGGGTCGCTGGTTTAACCCCTACATTACAGTTAGCACACCGGGGCTGTATCAGTAGAGACGGGGGTCGCTGGTTTAACCTCTACACCACAGTTAACACACCGGGGCCATATCAGTAGAGACGGGGGGGCGCTGGTTTAGCCCCTACGTTACAGTTAACACACCGGGGCCGTATCAGTAGAGACGGGGGGTCGCTGGTTTAACCCCTACATTACAGTTAGCACACCGGGGCTGTATCAGTAGAGACGGGGGTCGCTGGTTTAACCCTTACATTACAGTTAGCACACCGGGGCCGTATCAGTAGAGACGGGGGGGCGCTGGTTTAGCCCCTACGTTACAGTTAACACACCGGGGCTGTATCAGTAGAGACGGGGGTCGCTGGTTTAACCCCTACATTACAGTTAGCACACCGGGGCTGTATCAGTAGAGAGGGGGGGTCGCTGGTTTAACCTCTACACCACAGTTAACACACCGGGGCCGTATCAGTAGAGACGGGGGTCGCTGGTTTAACCCTTACATTACAGTTAGCACACCGGGGCCGTATCAGTAGAGACGGGGGGGCGCTGGTTTAGCCCCTACGTTACAGTTAACACACCGGGGCTGTATCAGTAGAGACGGGGGTCGCTGGTTTAACCCCTACATTACAGTTAGCACACCGGGGCTGTATCAGTAGAGACGGGGGTCGCTGGTTTAACCTCTACACCACAGTTAACACACCGGGGCCGTATCAGTAGAGACGGGGGTCGCTGGTTTAGCCCCTACATTACAGTTAACACACCGGGGCTGTATCAGTAGAGACGGGGGTCGCTGGTTTAACCCTTACATTACAGTTAGCACACCGGGGCCGTATCAGTAGAGACGGGGGGTCGCTGGTTTAACCTCTACACCACAGTTAACACACCGGGGTCATATCAGTAGAGACGGGGGTCCTTGGTTTAGCCCCTACGTTACAGTTAGCACACCGGGGCTGTATCAGTAGAGACGGGGGTCGCTGGTTTAACCTCTACACCACAGTTAACACACCGGGGCCGTATCAGTAGAGACGGGGGTCGCTGGTTTAACCCCTACATTACAGTTAGCACACCGGGGCCGTATCAGTAGAGACGGGGGTCGCTGGTTTAACCCCTACATTACAGTTAGCACACCGGGGCCGTATCAGTAGAGACGGGGGTCGCTGGTTTAACCCCTACATTACAGTTAGCACACCGGGGCCGTATCAGTAGAGACGGGGGTCGCTGGTTTTACCCCTACATTACAGTTAGCACACCGGGGCCGTATCAATCGAGACGGGGGGGCTGGTTTAACCTCTACACCACAGTTAACACACCGGGGCCATATCAGTAGAGACGGGGGGTCGCTGGTTAAACCCCTACATTACAGTTAACACACCGGGGCTGTATCAGTAGAGACGGGGGTCGCTGGTTTAACCTCTACACCACAGTTAACACACCGGGGTCATATCAGTAGAGACGGGGGGTCGTTGGTTAAACCCCTACGTTACAGTTAACACACCGGGGCCGTATCAGTAGAGACGGGGGGTCGCTGGTTTAACCTCTACACCACAGTTAACACACCGGGGTCATATCAGTAGAGACGGGGGTCCTTGGTTTAGCCCCTACGTTACAGTTAACATACCGGGGCTGTATCAGTAGAGACGGGGGTCGCTGGTTTAACCTCTACATTACAGTTAGCACACCGGGGCCGTATCAGTAGAGACGGGGGTTGCTGGTTTAACCTCTACGTTAGAGTTAACACACCGGGGCTGTATCGGTAGAGAGGGGGGCGCTGGTTTAACCTCTACGTTACAGTTAACACACCGGGGCCATATCAGTAGAGTGGGGGGTCGCTGGTTTAACCCCTACATTACAGTTAGCACACCGGGGCCGTATCAGTAGACTGGGGGGTCGCTGGTTTAACCCCTACATTACAGTTAGCACACGAGATTGCGTTTCTCCAAACCCCCATGTGCAAATGTAAACATAGTGCAAGCACACAAGACACACTAGACACATAACAGTGCAGACGAGGCACAAGTATAAATATAAAAGGGGTGGGGGAAAGTAACAATGACTAGTTCCATGACTAGTTAGCTACATTAGCCTTGAGGCTCCAGTGCAGAACTAAAGAAGGGAACTCCAGACACCACTGGAGTAAAGGGTTCAGGAAGTATTAGTAATAAACTACTAAGAAACCCAAACCAAAGCCTGTCCTATCCTGTATAAAGCTGGATTAGGAAACAAAACAAGATCTAAGAGACTGAAAGAAAGATAGATACACACATACACCACATACTAGACAAGTGGGCCCTCTAATCCTCTTCACTCAGGATGGCTGTGGTCTTCATATCAGAAGAGTGCAGTGTACTTTCATTAGCAGATTTGTGCTCCTTCATATCATGTGACCCTCCAACAAAGAGCAACCCGCACGTTACCTGCATGTTACCATGGTTATGGGAGAAAGAGAGAAGAGATGAAAGAAAAACACAGGAGATAAAGTACACTTGTTACTGTTATTTCTCCATTATGAAAGGAGGGAGATTAGGATTCGTACCCTCCGTTTGTTCCATGCGGAAAGCCAGAGCCAGAATAAAAGCCGAGAGACACTCGTAAACACAAAGGGCACGTAATGAGACAAAGAATTAATTAGGTTAGAGAGGAAAGTGGCATGCGCGCCAAATATGCCCATTAGACAAGAGGGAGGCAAGACTGGAGCCCAAGGTCTTCCTACCGTGAAGTGCAGTTCACCCAGAGTCCCCACCTTCCAACAGAAAAGCCCAGCACACATACAAATAAGATGCAGCCGTGACCTACAAACGCAAGGATGTCTGCAGCCCGGTACAGACCCTAAATCAAACATAGCCACACTTCTCGCGACAGCACAGCGGCACAAGCATTTGCACGTAGAAGGACGACAGGGTCGTCAAAACTTCACGGAAACGAGTGACGAGAATTCCTATAACCTGAGCCAACATCGCAGGCCTAATTCAATCCACCCCGAAACGTCCAATAAGCTCCGTCCCATCACGCAGCATGATTACTCCCACACGTCGTTACGACTCAGCGCTGAGGAGCAAACTCCAGAATGCAGATTTTACAGAATGCCACTGGTTAGTTTATAGCCTCGTGAGGAATACTGAGGAATCATTTCACCTTCAGGTTCCAGATGAGTCCAGAAAGCGTTCCGCAGCCCCATGTGACACTGCAGGAATCCTATATAATAACAAACAGGAACATTCTGGCCCTGCATACAATACCCCAGTCTCCTTGCCATGCCAGGGTTATAGAAACAACGAGAAGAAGAGTGAACATGTCATTATTGATGGGTACTGATTGACTGACTGATTGACTGACTAATTGATTGATTGATTTACATTTAAGGTATTTGGCTTGGTGTAGCTCAGCGGACAACACCACTACCCAGCAAGGAGCCACCACCACGTGTGGGAGGCTGGGGTTCAAATCCCGGTCTGGGTGACTATGCTGTGCTACACCAATAGGAGTCCTTGGGCAAGACTTCTAACACTACCTGTGCCTACCTGTAATATAAATACCCTTGTAAGTCGCTCTGGATAAGAGTTTCAGCTAAATGCCATAAATGTAATGTAAATATTGAGCAGACGCTCTTATCCAGAGCGACTTACAACCGTGCTTAGTGCTCCGTTGGATAATATTCCAGCTAGTACAGGAAGTTTAGAGCCTAAAACTCACCATGAGCTCAGACACTGCCCCGAACAGGGGGCCAGTGCTGATACCTAGAGATTAATACACAGACCTAGAGCAAGTAAAGCATTACCTGGCAACCCCAGCCCAGTGCTCATTCCTATAGAGGAGAAAAGGTCATTATAAGTGCAACACAAAAGTTGATCATGGACTTATCACATATTCTCTAAATTACATATCCTACTGAGTCGCAGGGGAATGCTGGAGCATATCCTAGGGAGCCCTGGATGGAGTCAGCAGGTCATCACAGGGCAGACGCCCAGACATACACATTCACACAAACATGCAGACACTACTGGCACTAGTTCCATCTGTATGTCACGCAGATGCAGAGAGAATATATCATATCTTATACACTCATCTTCAAAAGAAGAACTGCACCCAGAAGGAGGTGTGGGATTGCAGTGCTGTTGGGAAGGAAGATAAAGGTTGCAAGGATCAATAAATGATGATACATTTAGACTGATATGGGTAATATTTATTGAGCTACACATACAGAAGTAGTGTCTCTCAGTATGCCAAATGTCTCAGCGTGGAATTATAGAGGTTTGGAATAGTGTTAGTACATTCCATGCAGCTTGAATATTCCCACACAGGAGTGGAGTCGAGTGTTAATATCGTATCCAGTAGCATCCCACCCGCCCAGGGACATCAGGAATGGGTATGGTAATGTGGCTGACCATGGCATAGTATCTGTGTGAGCTCCTGAGATGGCTGCAGTATGTGGACGAGCATTGTCCTGTTGGAATAGCTCCCCGGTGTTCAGAAAAGGAAGGGCCGCTGAGTCATTGGCCATCTCCACCCAGACAAAAGCAGGACTCGTCACTGTAGATGACCCGCTGGCATTTTGAGTCACTTCATGACAGTCTGGCACGACACCACTGCAGTCTCTGGTGACATTGGCGTGGTGTTAAGTACAGTCATTGTAACGGTCTGTGTGCATGTAGTCCTGCTTGGTGCAGCCTTCTGCCAATGGTGCTGGCACTAACAGGATGGAGGCATCACAGATCACTGAATGTCCACAGTCGTGGTGTTCATATCGTTGCTGCCAGCAGTATGTTATAGTAGCATCTGTAAGACCCGTATGGTGCACAGTACGCCAATAAGACCGTCCCTCTCCCTGAAGCCCTTTAATATCAGTACGGGTTTAGATACAGTGGAATTGTGCCATCTCTAAAAATATGCCACAGCAGATTGACATCCAGTCTGCCTACCGCAACAGCATAGTTATGCTGCAGCTTATACACTTCTATGCACAGGCTGTTGTGTACAGACTCTCTATCATTGGCCCAAGTGTGTATGATGCATGTAGTAGATACAATTCAGTGCCTTGTAAAGGTGGTGCTCAAAGCAGGGGGCGTTGGTGGGCTCGTTAACATTGTCTGATGGACCACAAACCTTTATAATTCCAAGAGTATAAGTTAACATGGAGGAAAAGTGCCCCGGACATTTTAGATATGTGAAGAGAACACATAACCTGGTAGCATGGTGGTTGGTGTAGCTCAGCGGATAACACCACTACCCGCCAAGTAGCCACCACCACACGTGGGAGACTGGGGTTCGAATCCTGGTCCTGGGGTGACTATGCTGTGCTACACCAACAAGAGTCCTTGGGCAAGACTCCTAACACTACACTGGCCTGTAATGTGATTAACCTTGTTAGTCACTCTGAATAAGAGCGTCAGCTAAATGCCAGAAATGTAGCACCTTACTGCTCTCTTTTCTATGTCTGAGAGAAGATGAGCTGTTGGGTTTGGATTTGAGCTACACTATGTGCCATCACTCCCCGTAAAAAGCTGAAGATAAAGACTCCCGTTCTCCACAGGAAACAACAATAACGCTAACAAAGCACTAACACATGTACTCACCACTGAGCAGCGGTATGAACTTAGCTATTCCATCAAGCCGCGGATCCAATAAGTCTGTCTCAAATCGCCCGAAGCTATTTTCTTGTCCATTTCAGTGCTGAGACCTGCATAATGCGGCCGAAATCCCCATGTGAGAAATACATGTGAGAAATCCCGTGTAAAACAGACTTGCTCCTCTATTATGGACAGTAATGGATATGTAACCAACACCATCAAACCCTGTGCTGTAAACAGAAAAGTTGCTGGCTTGGTAAACTAAACTTTCTCTTCTTTCTGTTGGCAAAGCATCTCTTTTCTTTTCAGTCACTCTGTAGTCATGTTGTTCTGGTGGGACATCCACAAGCACCTGTACTGCCTTCCACTCCAGTGTCAAACAGAGCAGTGTCACAGTAATGGCCACCCTACAGTCGTGATGCCAGGCGGCCACTTGCAGCTGTGAGTGGTTTGGTTTCCAGGCAGCCAAATCTCTGCTGCGGAGCTTTATCAATTCCTTACCGTTTTTCCGAACCAGCTGTCTTAGATAGACACTCCCTTAGTACCCTGTTTCTGGTGGGCTCTGTCTTCTTTTTGTTGGTGTACTGCTTCACTTCTTCTAGCTCTGCAACCATATCCTACTTCTCACTCCTGCAGATGGCGCTGCACAATGATGATAGATAGATAGATAGATAGATAGATAGATAGATAGATAGATAGATAGATAGATAGATAGATACTTTATTGATCCCAATGGGAAATTCAAGGGGCTATAATCCCTGTGGGGTGTGAGCGACGGGATCCATAGATTGAGAAGAGGTGGTACAGTGCAGTGAATGTTCATTCCATGTGGAAAATGGCTCCAAGGCAGATGCTAATGATTGGCTACAAAGGGCGTGTCAAAGGCCACGGTGTGAAGGAAGTAGCTGAATCTGCAGGTGTATGAAAGTGTACGGTCATACGGATCTACCAGCAGTGGCTAAAATCTCAGGATACAGGAAACTCCCTTCAGAATTGTGTCCCTAGTCATTGCAGTGACTGATTCCTTAGACACATTGCTAGGCTAAATGCTGAGCTGGAACATTTGCATGCCGTCAACGTTTTTCAGCATCAGCTTGTTTAAATGAGATGTTCACACTCCAGAGAATCTTGTGCCAACTTATGACAGTGCCACTGGCACAGAGTGCATCAGCTGAGCAGTGTACCTGCCAAACTAAAACCATAGATCATTCAGATTCCCTACATTCTGCAGGAGGTACAACACTACACAACAGAAGAAAGAGATCTACTGACTGGGATCTACTGTCATTTCAACAGTTACACATGACCATGTGGCCAGCAGTGGAGTTTGAGCTGCTGTAGCTGTTCTACCATAATAAAGAGGTGATGACTTACACAAGCAAACCATTTTTGAGGGAGGTTCATCCAGCTGTTCAGAATCAGAATCCGAATCAGAATCTCTTTATTTCACCAAGTATATCACACATACAAGGAATTTGTCTTGGTGAGAGCAACACGTATGACAAGTAACAAAAACACAGAACACAGATTATTTACAGTATTAAACTAAAGGAAAATTACACTAAACAATAAATAGGGTCGGGGATAAGTTAAAAAAGTAAAAAGTACTAAAGGTAATAAAGAGCTGAAGAAGCTGAGAGATGTGAAACAGATTTAGTTGAAAAATATTATATGTAGAAAGTTACAGATGACCTGAATATTTACAGAAAGAGAACATCTGTACAGGTGTGCAAATAGTCATAGTGCAAACAGGCAGAGTGCAAATAGCTGTTCAGTCCGGTTTGCTACAGTTCAGTTGTATGTTTTGAGGTTTACAGTGGGAGGTGTCCACTGTGGTTGAGGAGCGCTACAGCTCTGGGGAAGAAGCTGTTAGCGTAACGTGTTGTGCTGGTTTTGATGGACCGCAGTCTTCTACCAGAGGGGAGTGTCTGGAAGAGGAGGTGTCCAGGATGTGAGGGGTCAGATGTAATTTTGCCAGTTCGCTTCCTCACCCTGCTGGTGTAGATCCGCTGAAGTGATGGCAGGTTACATTCAATGATCCTCTCTGCTGTCCTGATGATGCGCTGGAGTTTGGTTCTTTCTTGTGAGGTGAAGGAAGCAAACCAGATAGTTGATAGAATGGACTCGATGATCACTGTGTAGAACTGGATCATCAGGGTCTGTGGCAGGTTGAATTTCTTGAGCTGTCTCAAGAAGACATGACTAGGAGAAAGCATAATGGCGTAGCTGTCCATGCTTGGTTGCACCCTGCTATAGCACCCTTTGCTGTAATGCTAGGAATGCAGTTCCATAGCTCAATGCATCTGCACTTGAGTCATTACGTGAAGAATGTTTCTGGCCTTACTCATACATGTAACAACCAACCAGCCCTACCAACATTACCAAAGTCTGCAATGGTGTCCTGCCAGACTTTTCATGGAGTGACTCATGGCAGCGGCACATCTTCAGTAATGAGTCCTGCTTTTGTCTTGGTGGAGACGACCAACAAATCTGTGTGTGAAGGCACTGTGGTCAGCGGCAAGATGAACAGTTTGTTCATTTGGCATGTTGTGTTAGCAAACATGGCAGCCTGTCGCTATACTGAAAGAGATTTATCTTCTGTGGATGTATCTTGCACAGATTTTTTTAGCCTAACATGCCTCTACCGATTGGTAGAGATGGCACAATCAGCCTGAGTTAAGTTCAACACCTTCTATATGAAGATACAGTGCTCTACCAAAAGGCTGAACAGAACATTAAAGGATTAAGATTATAGTTCTAGTCATGAGGAGTGAAGATTTATGTTTTAAAAGGTGATTCTGAGTGCCAGCATTCGAGTACTAGGTCGGAAATTCCGCTAAGCATTTGAAGCCAATGAAATGCTATGTGGGCTAGTCCTACCAGGCTAATTACCAAAAGCACATATAGTCTAAAAGGCCTTGCCGTCTTTGCTGAGCAGTTAGAACAGAAAAGCACCAGAGAGCAAACATACATTTCTCTGTACAATAAGATCTCATCCAGTGTGTGACTAATTGACTGCAAAGGACAGGGGGAAGGAGGGGTGTGGGGGGCATAAAATGTCAAGCTCTCTTTTTATAGAGTATGTACATATTTCCCTTCCATTAGTATCCCTGCTTTACACAGCTCCCGACCTTCGCAACTCTTTGACGCCTCTCTTCCGCAATCACCGCAGATGCAACACCGTGACTCATGATTCACCGTAGTTCAGCCAAACGGGCCGCGCTAGAGCTGCTTACTTCAATTTCTCTGTTTGCGGGCATTGTCGGCTTTCTGGCAGCCTCCGGGGTCGTTAGCAGCAACTCTGCTCAATACTACTGATATGCAAATAGCCTTAATTATACCGTGCTTCGTGTTTCTGCCCCCGGCTGTATTGCGATCACACTCTGCTGCTTGTACCGGTGTGGTGGGGCCGGGACAGAGGCCAGTAGGTAAAGCATGTCGTCTTCGTGACATGAACTTGAGGTTAAAACCTCCACAGTGTGTTTAGGGGCCAAGCTTTCATCGCGCATCACGTGGACAGCTGTCTTAGAGCCTCTGACTATTCAGCAGTCGTCTTATTAGCATTTGCAAACCGTGCGGCAAATCATCTCAAAGAGGGATTTCACTCAAATATTCATGCAGTGTTTAACTGTGACAGATATGCAGAGATTAAGTGGAGCAGGGAATGTACCAAACCTGCCAAAGCAGGCATTGAGGAATGAAGGATGATGTGTTTTTTCCTCTTCTCCTTTTTGGATACTGGAAGCCAGTGATGGTTTCCAACAAGGTGTCATCTTAAACAACTTCTGCTCTGAGGCTGCACCCTTTTCTTCATTTCTGCATAATGGAATGATTAACACGTAAACAAAGGTATTCAGAGAGGGTTAATAGGAAGTGTTCCATCCCTCCCAAGCAGAGCCAGTTACAGCAGTGATGATGGGAACCACACATTTGAATTAGAGAGTAATGCCTCTAAAAGCTCTCCCACAGAAAGCAATTGCACTCATCGTCAAACTAGTTGCCCCCAGAAGGAACCAACCGAGAGGAATGACACGCAGTGGGTAGGCTTGACATTGTGAAACTGTCCTTCAGAATGATTCAGCTCTCAAAACCCTCAGCTCTGCTAATGTCTCATGCATTGTGCACCCCAGGTCAACATGCATGTTTCGTTGATTCTCCCAGTATATATAAGTGCACATTCTCTTCTGCACGTTTGAATACGGCATTCCTGTTTACTTGCACACATTTATTTAACATACTCAAAAAGATAAAACCCCAAATGTGGCCTGTGCTAAAGCTTTGGCACATTTTGGATATACTCACCGGTCCATTCATTAGGTACACCTCCTTGTATCTACACTGGTTGTCCATTTATCACCTCTACTTTACAATATAGGAGCGCCTTGTAGTTCACAATTACAGACTGAAGTCCATCTACTACAGCAGTGTCACTGCTGGACTGATCGTCCACCAGCCAACAGCGTTCAGTGGGCACTGATAAAGAACTAGAGGATGACGAACACTGCACTGTGCAGCAGTAGATGAGCTATCAGCTCTGACTGTACATCTACAAGGTGGAACAGCATGGTGGGAGTGTCTAATAGAGTGGACAGTGAGTGGACACAGTGTTTAAACACTCCAGCAGCACTGCTGTGTCTGATCCACTCACACCAGCACCACACACACTAACACACCACCACTACGTCAGTGTCACTGCAGTGCTGAGAGTGATCCACCATCCACATAATACCTGCTCTGTGGGGGTCCTGACCGTTGAAGAACAGGGTAATACAGTATACAGAGAAACAGATGGACCATAGTCTGTAACTGTAGAACTACAGAGCGCTCTTATATGGTCAGTGGAGTGTAGATACAAAGAAGTGGACCCAGTGAAGTAGCCAGTGGGTGCATATTTATAACGTTTTGTTTTCGGTCAGTATGATAATCACTTAATCATTAATAATTCCCTGCTGAAATGATTTAATGATATGTCACATGACCAGGGATTTCATCCTTTGGGATATGACTGTGCAGTAGCTTTCCTGAGCAGAGAAACCGAATGGTTGACGTCTTTGATGTTTGCACAGTTGTGGAAATCACAGTACATCAGTCCTCGTCTTCAGCAGGACTCATGGGTAAATGCGTCACATGAGTTGAACTGACTCATATGCTTCTATGCAACTTGGCAAACCTTGAGAACAGGACACCTGCGTTTTGCTGATGGGCAAGTCAAAAGTTTTGTTATGACTACGGCGGCAGGAAACCACCCCCCCCCGAAAGCCCTGGAAACTGAAATGCCCTTCCCATATCAATTCAGTATCGTCTCCGTGACTTTGACCCTCTTGCTCCTGCTGAGCCTGAAATCCCTCTATGGGAGATTAAACTGCCAATGCACTCAGGCTCCGTCAATGGGACATGTTTATTCTCCCTGTATCGATGCTGGTCTTTGACCTGTGGTCCTCCCAAAAAGGGTTCCATCATCTTTTGAGAGCGGTGATATTCCGCTTATGAGTTTTCAGAGAATTAGTGTCGATTTGAAGGTGGAGTGGCCAGCGGCAGGCGATAAACAGACAGCAGCTCTTTAAAAGGTAACTAAATAAAGCAGAGGGGGGAGATTAACAGACCCACCAAACATCCAGTATCGCGGGCTGCTCTGAAGGTCCTTGCATTCCGTGCAACTCAGTATCAGACAGGCATTCACAGGCATGAAAGATAAAGGCCTTGGTGGATGAAATTAGCAGCACTTAACTCATCTTTAAAGAAATCCCATTTTAATTGCAGTTCTGTTTACAGTCTTCCATTTGCCAGTACAACGATGGTTTCAATACGGCTGCTGATGCCAAACAGGAAGGGCAAAGTAAGGTCCAAGCCTATTCTATGGAACTAGACTGCTTTCTAGGTTCTCGGATGCTTCTGGGTAATTGGTGAAAGACTCAAGGATGTAAATACAATCAGACTCATTTGTGCACCCAGAAGGAATCAACCCACAGGAGTGAAACTTGGTGACTTGAAGTTTCAATGATTCAGGATTCACAAGTAAGGTAACCAAGGACAGGCCTTACTGCTGTACCTGACTGACCCAACAGCCACGATAGCGGACATTCAGCAAGCAGTGGTGCCCTCCATGAGTCATCCTGTTAGTGCCAGCACTATTGGCCCACCTACATCCACACAGACCATTCCCATGACTCTCCCTAACACCACGTCAATGTCACCAAAGACTGCAATGGTGTCGTGCCACACTTTCATGGGGTCGCTCAGAATGGCGGTGGGTCATCTTCAGTGACGAGTCCCGCTTTTGTCTTGGTGGAGGCACCATGGCCACGGTTTGTTGTCAAGCGTCACACGTCCAGAAGACCTGGTGTCACTCCACCTCCACCCCTACCACACAGAATATTCAAGCTGCATGGGATGGATTATTACAGGACACCATTAGGAACCTCTACAACTCCATCCTGAGACATCTGGCATGTTGAGTTGGCAAACATGGTGGCCCGATACCATACTGAGAGACAGACTTCTGTATGTGTAGCTGAATAAATATTCCCCATATCAGTGTACCATCATTTATTGTTCCTGGTAACCTTTATCTCCTGTCCCAATAGCATTGCAGCCCCACCCTTCTTTCAGGGTGCAGCCGTTCTTTTGATGAGCGTAAATCAAGTCAAAAGAGTAGGAGAGCTTACCTACTTGTTCGTTTCGAATGCCAATTGTTCGCTGAAGTCTCAGGATTCAATACACGTGGGTGGCACATCAGGAAGAGAAAGATTATCCATGCATCGTTCTGTTCCAGATTAATATTCAACATCTCTTTCGAGATTCCTCTAAGACATCATAATCTTCTTATTCTGTATCAGTAGTTCAGCAATGAAAAAGCTCAGGGAACAATCCATCTGATATCCCAATATTTCCGCCCCGAAGCCCTGTGCCGCAATCCAGGCGCTTGTCTCGACGAGGCACGGCTTTAAATCTACAGCGGCGCGACAGGCGGTGGCATACATTAAGTTTGTTTGAGGACTTTGGTATGCTGAGGGTGAGCCCAGGTGACAGCTCTTTCTTTGAGTGATGTCTAGATCAATAAAGCCCGGCTCTCTTTTCAAACACATCATCCGCCAGCTCTATGCCTCATCATCATTACGTCTCTTCGTTCTCTCTGAGCCACAATCTGGAGTCGTCCCATGTATCCCGGGCTTCTCAGTAAATCCACCAAATCAAGCCTAAAGGCCAGATTTCCTCCACATATGTTTGCTCGTCTCCCAACAACCAATGACAATTACGGAGGTAATTTTCTGTGACATTTGACCACCTGGTCGTGGGAGAGCTTCTGCTCGCTGTTGAGTGAACAGAATAGAAATGTAAAGATGTATTTCTGCCCACGCACCATGTCCACAACCGTAGTATCAATGACCAAGGCCAGCACTGCCAGATGACCCGTTAGGGTTTTGAGGAAGCTTGTTAAATCAGACAGTTTTCCCGAATTCTGATTATTTTGGACTTGCTGTAAAACTGCTTACTGCCAAATACCATATCACCCAAAGTATTCGCTCGTCTGCCTTCATGCACATATGCACCTGAGTGACATCCCATTCTTAACCAATAGGGTTTAATATGATGTCAGCCCAACCTTTGCCGCTATACCAGCTTCAGCTCCTCTGGAAAGGCTTTCCACAAGGGTTAGGAATGTGTTTATGGGAATGTCTGACCATTCTTCCAGAAGTGCATTTGTGAGGTCAGACACTGATGTTGGACGAGAAGGCCTGGCTCACAGTCTCTGGTTTAATTAATCTCAAAGGAGTTCTATAGGGTTGAGGTCAGGACTCAGTTCCTCCACACCAAACTCGCTCATCCATGTCTTTATGGACCTTTCTTTGTGCACTGGTGTTCAATTGAGAGCATGAAGTTGTCCGGAACCTCTTGGTCTGCTGAAGCATTAAGGGTTCCATTCACTGGAACTAAGGGGCCGAGCCCAACTCCTGAACAACACCCCCACATCATAATCCCCTCTCCACCAAACTTTACACTCACTTTGCACTGAGACCGGTATCGTTCTTTGGGCAACCGCCAAACCCAGACTCGTCTATTGGATTGCCAGACGAAGAAGCTTGATTCGTCTCTCTAGAGAACACGTCTCCACTCTTCAGCATCCACTGACCCCGCTCTGTCATTTTACATGGTCTACCACTTTGTGGCTGAGATGCTGTCGTTCCCAGTCACATTCACTTTGTTACAATACCACTGACAGTAGACTGTGGGATATTTAGTAGTGAGGAAATTTCACAACTGGTGGAATTCTATCACAACACCATGCTGGAATTCACTGAGCTCCTGAGAGCGATCCATTCTTTCAGCAATGTCTGTAGCAGCAGTCTGCATGTCTAGGTGCTTGGTTTTATACACCTGTGGCCATGGAAGTGCCTGGAACACCTGAGTTCAAAGTTTCGTATGAGTGAGTGAATACTTTTGGGAATACAGTGCATTTCCCATCCAAATATTAAAACCTGTTCTGCCAGGTACGACACAACAATGTGTGTTTAACAGCAGAGAACGTTTGTTTCGGTAGTGACAATTATAATGTCCCAATAGACACAGACGAGGGCTGGAGGTTAGGTTAGTCTGCCAGTTCGATTCCATGAACCCACAGGATACAACCAAAGTGCCCTTGAGCACCAAACCACAAATGCTCCCTCGGTGACTGGGTGGATTGGGCTGCCCATTGCTCTGGACAAGTGTGCTCACTGTCCCCTTGTGTGGCACTCTTACTTCCTGCTCTAAAACATGGCCTTTAGCCTATTCTTCAGCCTTGTTCAGACATCTGATTGGCATATTCAGACTCTACCCAGATTGGTTTTAGATTAATCAGATTTCAATGCGTCTTTTACAGCATATGCTACACACCAAACAGCAATGTTAAATCCAGAGTGATGGAAGTGTTGGGGCTTGCTGTGTAGTTAAACACCTGTGTTGTTAGTAACCCATAGGGATAGGTTGATAATGTCTGACCACACAAATACAGTGTGTCACTTTCAAATAATGGTGCATCTGAAAGATCTGATTTGAGAAATAATTTTGCACAACATTTTTTAAATAAGCTTTTAAGTTTAACTTCACTTTAAAATAAATGTATATGGATATTATAACAAAATAATTGTAAATAAGTGCCCTATAAATTAATATTTTGTAAATATTTAGCTTATTACTATCTCTACTAATGTCTTGGGTTTAAATAGATTCATAAGCTAATACTCGTGTACATCTACGGTCTGAATATTAATGTTTGTGCATTTTTTGTACGACCACCGTACTTAACTGGTAGCATGACAAATCAATATTAACGTTGGTTGGCTGTTAGAGTGTGATGGGCAGCTATGGACATTTGATTGACTGGAAAATCTATATTCGCTTCAGTATCAGTATCACCTGCTGCAAAGTGAAGAATTGCGCACATTTTGAGGCAGGTGTGCAAACCTTAAAACAAGGGATCCAGTTCCATTAACCATACATTAGCCATACATGTCCATACCACTAAGCATCACATATGCAAGGCCTATGTATCAGTCAGTTTCCAGGGCTGTACATAGCCTTTTTAGCACCAGCGCTGAATGGTGCCGGTATGTCCATGATAACACATCGAAAAAGCATTCATCCCAACAGAATGGTACGATCTGACCTTTTAGGTGTGAAATGTACATGATGTGAATTCTGGTGCACACATAAACCTCAACAATAAACACTCATTGGCCTATTCTACTGCCATAGAATGGAAAACTGTTTTTACATCAGCATAGTCAAATAAGCACAGTTCGGTGAATATGATTGACAATCTGTAAACCTCAAACACAGTTCCTCATTCAAATACAAGTCCTGCAGTTTTAAAAAGAGGACTGTAAAAAAGTCAGATTCCAAAATCCTGAAGTGAAAATAATAATCTAAACTCATTGCTAAGTTCACCTGACAAATAATCATTGACCTTGTTTAAGGTGGTAGTAACTTCAGGCTCCTGCAGATGGCGCTGCACAAGACTTATGGGGCTATATACAGTATATCATAGATTTATGGGGCTATGAGTGATGGGATTTATAGATTGAGAAGATGAATGTCTCGTTCCATGTGTGGTAAATGGCTCCAAAGCCGATGTTAATGATTGGCTAAAAAGAGTGACTGCATTTGGGCAGTCCAAAGACCATAGTGTGAAGGAAGTAGCTGAATCTGCAGGTGTAGAATAAGCGAATAAGGTGATAAGCTATTGGGCAAACTGTCCCCCCGGGAGAACTGCCATAATAAATATATATGATGATGAGTGTGTGTGTGTGTGTGTGTATATATATATATATATATATATATATATATATATATATATATATATATATATATATATATATACACACACACACTCATCATCAAAAGAATAGTTGCATCCAGAAGCAAGTGTGGGATTAGGACTGACATGAGTAATGTTTATTGAGCTACACATACAGAAGTAGTGTCTCTCAGTATGGTGTTCAGCCACCATGTTTACAAATGCAACATACCAGACGTCTCAGCATGGAGTTGTAGAGGTTCTTAATGGTGTCCTGTGATAATCCATCCCATGCAGCTTGAACATCCTTACACAGGTTCCTGCAGAGGGTGCAGTAGGCAGTAGTGATGGAGGTGGAGTGACACTAGGCCATCTGGATGTGTGACATGTGGCAGTAAAATGTTGACCTTGATGCTGACCACGCTGCCTCCACACATGGAGTCATTGGTCGGCTCCACCAAGACTAAAGCGAGACTCGTCACTGAAGATGACCCGCCGGGTCACTCCATGACACTCTGGCACGACACCATTGCCAACTTTGGTTATGTCTGCCAATGGTGCTGGCACTAACAGGATGGCCCATAGAGGGCAAACTGAAACACCTGGTTTTAGAGCACAATCATTTATTAGTATGGTGTAGGGCCTCCTTCTGCGGCCAATACAGCGTCAGTTGGTCTTGGGAATGACATATACTGCGTCCTGCACAGTGGTCAGAGGGAGTTTAAGCCATTCTTCTTGCAGGATAGTGGCCAGGTCACTACGTATGTTGACATTACCCTGGATACCGTGGCTCTTGATACATCACAAAGACTTGCTGTCTTGGTCACAGATGCGCCAGCAAGACGTGCACCAACAATCTGTCCTCTTTTGAACTCTGGTATGTCACCCATAATGTTGTGTGCATTTGAGCAGAACTGAGCTCTCACCTGCTAACTGAACCTTCACACTCTGCTCTTACTGGTGCAATGTGCAATTAATGAAGATTGTCCACCAGGCTGGTCCAATTTAGCCATGAGACCACCCACACTAAAATGACAGGTGTTTCAGTTTCATTGTCCAACCCCTGTATGTTTGATGATGAGTGTATATAGAAAAGAATAACAGGCATTAAAAAGACATTAAGCTACAGTAGAGAACAGTTCAGTGTCTCTGCTGCAGAACTGCCACATATTGTATGAGGATATGTAGAAGCTCGTATCCGGAGAGTTTTAATAAGCTAGAAAATGATAAAAATATTATTAGTTTTTTTCCCACATCTATCTACAGCTGAATAATGGAACGCCTTAGTTAAAATGATGAAGCACAGTCAAGGTTACTGAAGTACAGAGCTGAAACTATAACTGTGTCACTGTCCAACTACTTACAGGCTGCACTCCAGTTCTGGGACGGCCATACCACCGCTCTGACAATTCCTTACAAAGGTTTTAAGGTCAGGCTTCCCAGAAAAGAGGCCAATGGAGTATCACATGGGGCAGACAAGACATGGGCTCTGGCTGCTTTCACATTAGCGGTTCACAGTCTCTTATTACTGGCCTCGTTCTTAGTGAGGGCAGCCAGCAGCTCGTATTTCCCCTTCATAGAAAAAAATAATAATAAAAAGATAAATTAAAATCGAAATTTGCTGTTTGGTGTCATGCTTGTGAAATTGAAAAGTCTGATCATGGGCACACGGGCAGTGGTAATTTACAGCAGTGTTCAGAGGGCAGCAAAGTCATTTCAAGTTGGAGACAAAGAGGACGCAGAAGAAACAGAAGGCGACGAGGGAACCTTTTTTTTTTTATTATTTTTTTATCTCATAACCTATTTCATCCACCACTGATCAAATTCCCCTTTGATGTCAGCTTGATTTAAGAGCTAATGAATATTTCTTTTAGCGTATTCTCATCATGCCGTATAATGAGCCTCTAACAACACATGAATCATAGAGCCCGCGTTTGGATGTTTCATATTCACAAAAACATTGTTTCTCTATGACAGCTAAAGTGGGTGCCGTAATGCCAGGCACTCCGCAAAAGCTCTTCAAGCGGTCTGATTGTGTCACTTGGGTCTGATCAAACGAGGGCACTGGCTGTTCTGGTTAACGCCAGCCTCGAATCACTCAATGCCATTTTTAAAACAAAGGTCAACAGCAGCAAATATGCATAATTATGTCATCTAATAAGTGTATGTGAGGTTCCGCTCTTCTCCTCTTCTTTACCAAACCACCCAGCAGACAGCTCTCCCTTACTCTACAGCTGATGTCGTTTGAGCATCTGACTCATGGGTATCCACAGAAGGCTTCAACAGCGTACAGGCCTGAGTGGGAGTCTGTCATGGGCACTGTTACCGACAGGCTTAAGTTGAGTCTTACTGTAACTTGAGAAAACCAGTTTGGATATCTTATCTTCAAGTCTGAATATCTTACAAACAACACTCCCAACATTTATCCCTGTATGTATTTATCTTACAAATTCAAACAGCCTCCCAATCATGAAATCCCTGTTCCATGTATTTCCATCTTCTACAGGTATTAACTCCAGCACCTAGGCATCTTCTACAGACATTAGTGGAAGGATGGGTCTCTCTCAGGAGCTCAGCCCTTCCAGTGTTGTGTAGATGGAGTGAACAACTGTGCACTAGTCCAGCTGAAGCTTCAAAATATTCAGGGTTAGTGGGTGTTATAGGAAAAGTGGGAGATTGGGGAGTCAGCACGTGGAGTCAGAGGATGCTGAGGCGCATAGTGTGCAGAGGCCATCACTACAGACCTCCAAACTGTGGCCTTCAGATTAGTGTAAAACACATCACCACCAGACTCTACAGCAGTAGGGACGTGTTTTCCGGAGTCACGCTTCTCCATCTGGCAATCCGATGGACGAGTCTGGGTTTGCTGGTTGCCAGGAAAATTACCAAACTGCATTGGGCAAAGTGTAAAAGTTTGGTGAGGGGGATTATGGTGTCGGGTGGTTGTTCACAGAGGGGCTCGGAATACTTCGTGAAAGGAACTCAGTGGGAGAGAGGACAATGTATACGTACTTTGTGGGAAAGTTTTGGGGACAGACTAGTTTATCTACAGGTGTGATCAAAAACGGAACGGGATTTGGAGATGGTGGACATGTGAAAGTGATGTCATTGGGTGGTGGTTTATGGGAAATGGAGTCTGTGAGATCGGGGTGAGAAGAGTGCCAGCAGGTGTGACATTATTGTTTCCCTAAAAGTTAAAGCTGCTCCTGTGTGAAGTTGGATCCGAAGTGTAAAGGGTCCTGAACCAGCCGCCCTAGACAGATGTCATCAGGCTACTGAACAGCCAGTAGTGCTGATGCACCGGTATATGGACCTGGTTCAGCACACCATCACCAAAACCATCTATGTGTAAACGATCCCACCACTGAATCTCCATTCGACAGTCATCACTCTGCATTTTACGTTAGCATTTTTGCTGGTGAAAGTTGCCCATATAGACGCTTCACCTACTGTAATTGTTCCATTATCCCACACTGTATATCTGTAGTGTATGTATATACATAGGAGAAATTATTCTATGCCCTGTATATACCCTGCATCTCTCATCTACCTCAGCCTTACCATAGTGCTATAAGGTAATGTGTACATCTGCATATATCATAGTTTTTATTCATAACTTTTATTCATAGCTGTAAATTAGTGTAAACAGAGATTTTAGTGCTTAGTACTGTATAAGTTTTTCACTCACACTCACACCTGTGAAATGTGATGTGACAATAAAAGTGATTTGATTTGATCTAAGAATGTACTCTGTCGGAGCAAAGCAATGTTTAGTCAAATTCAGAGTCAAGAAACAGGAGGACATCTAACCAAATATTGGGTTAGCAAATTACCAAAATTGGAAACAAAAGAGCGAACCGCTCAAACGCACAGATGAATTACTTCACAAAGGGTCCAGTGGGGAGAAGGATGCATACGTAAAAACGAGTACAGGCTAGTTTATTACAGTACCAAAAACGGAACGGGATTTGGAGACAGTACATTCTGGGTGGGGTTAGGGTTGTGAGGCAGAGCCTTTCCATTCAAAGCCCCCCAGCATTGGAATAACCTTTCAGTTAGTGCTCAAGACTTAGTCACAGTCTTCAAGTCTAGGCTTAAAACCTACCTGTTCAGTCGAGCCTTTGGTAAATAGGTTCCAGCTAACTGCCAGAAGTGCGTTCTTCTTTGCCGGAGCTGAGCTACTGCTCAAACTCTGTGGTGTGCTGCAGAGCTCCTGCCCATCCTGTGCGCTCTGATGCCGTTGCTTCAGCTGCCTCGGCTGGCTGCCACTGCCTTCCTGCATTGCTAACCAGCTTGCCTATTATACTGCTTCTCTTTTTCTTGTGCTGTGAGTGGGCTTCACCTGCATCCAGTGCGCCCACCTGACAGTCCTGCTATTTAATCACAGACTAACCAGACCTTTCTTCCCCTGCCCCAGAAACACTCAACACTTCTTCCGTTCTCGCTAATAGACTATCATTGTATTCTTTCATCTCAGAGTTACTAGCAGCTCTTTTTCAGTAAAGGCTAGAATTATAAACTCTCATCCTCTGTGTTTGTTGCTATCCGGGGTCGACCAGAGGAGGATGGGTTCCCCATTTGAGTCTTGGTTCCTCTCGAGGTTTCCTCTGAGGGAGTGTCTCCTCACCACTGCCTCTGGCTTGCTCACTGGGGGCTTGGACCTGGATTCTCTATAGAGCTGCTTTGCAACAACATCTGCTGTAAAAAGTGCAAGATACAGGAAATAAGACCGGTAAGGAAACACAGCTCAGAACTCAAGAGTGCAAACAGAGACTTTGCAAACAGGCCTGGCAAACGATGGAAGTCCTAATGAGTTCTGGATAAGCTGCAGGTGTGAGAGTGGGTGGAGCCTGGGTGGAGCAGGAAAGCTGTGCAATAGCCTGAACTCACCAGAGGGGGCGGTGTGTGACAATAACCTTGTAGTCTTGGTCCATACTATGTTCTCTGAGTTTCAGCCCCTTAAAGTCAGTACCAGATCCAAAATTCTAATGCTGGCTCAGGACAATGGAGGAAATGCCCTTGAGCAATGAAGAGGCCATTCTTAGGCATTATTATGTGCTGCGTCATCCTCCCCAAACGTAGCGGAAATCCGCTGACAGGTCCCCGTTACTGGCTGACGTCCAGGTGTCCTCGATTCCATCTCTTTCGCCAGGCTCCACTAACGAGCATGGACAAGCTGTCTTTTCTGCAGTCTTTGCCACATTGCTTCTTCTTCTGCAGTCCTCAGTGAAACGTGGTCGTGGTTTACGCTGAGTTTGTGGGAGTGCCATGTCTCTCCCATCCACTAGAGGGCAAAACCTATTTCTGAAACCAGTGTGACACCAGCATAAGAAGCAGGAAACAGCTTCAATCAGCAGCGATGCCATAGACAGGGCGCTAGGGCAGTGGTCCGCAACCTTATCATCAAGAACTGGCCTTATCGCTGTACCTGACCCAACAGCCGTGATTACAGACATTCAGCAAGCAGTGATGTCCTCCATGAGTCATCCTGTTAGTGCCAGCACCGTTGGCAGAAGACGCAGGACTACATGCACACAGACCACTATAACAACTGTCCTTAACACCACATCAGCGTCACCAAAGACTGCAATGGTGTCGTGCCAGGTTGTCATGGAGTGACTCAGAATGGCAGCAGGTCATCTTCAGTGAAGAGTCCTGCTTTTTTCTTTGTGGAGACGGCCAGTGTATCTATGTGTAAAGGCGCCGTGGTCAGCACCAACATTTATCACACGTCCAGAAGGCCTGGTGTCACTCCACCTCCTACCGTCACTCCTACCGCACCATCTGCCGGAACCGTGTGAGAATATTCAAGCTGCATGGGATGGATTATCACAGGACACCATTAGGAACCTCTACAACCGAGGAACCGAGACGTCTGGCGTGTTGTGTTAGCAAACATGGCGGCCTGAGGCCATACTGAGAGACAGTAGCTCAATAAATATTCCCCATATCAGTCTAAATGTGTCATCCTCTGTTGTTCCTGGTAACCTTTATCCTCCTTCCCAGCAGCATTGCAATTCCACACCTTCCAAATAGGGCAGCAGAAAGGGGCACATGCTGCTAACCCCTGTATAAGGGTATGATGCCTGGCCAAGTTTTCCCAACAGGGATCTGTTTCAGTGGTCCTCAAACTCATAATGCCCATTTCTCAACTTCCCAAAGTTATTAATCAGTCAGGTCATTTTAACACTGTAACGACTACAGAACAGAAAGTATTAGCGTTCTTCTGTGAGGTCATGGGGTCAATCAAATAAAGACCATTTAGATTTATTTAACCAATTTATATCTCTACGTTTGGCTAATAGGGTCAAACTGGTGACAAATAACTCTGGAATTTGAGTAGAGTTCTTTTGTAGCCAACCTGCAGAGAAAAAATGTGTTTTTGTCCGAGTTGATGAAGAGAGCTCTTCATGCGTAGGCGACTAAGGGAGGGCAGGAAAAATTTCTTCGAGTAAGAAGAAAAATGGGTGGAAATGGCTGGTCCAGACGGGGAAGGGACTAACAGCAGAGATACATCATGCTTAAAGTCTTACCTCTTCATAAACGCTCCCTGTCAAAGTCATTATTGCACTTTTACACCATCATACCTTTAACGCTAAACAACTAAACCAACAAACTTGACGGGGGAGGGCCTGCCATAATTCCTCATGCCCAAAGGGAACTTGGAGCTTCCTGGTGTCTGGGACATTTAGATTGATGTACGGACAGATATGGATGAGTACTCCAAGTTGAGGTAATTTCTCTCTTTCTCGGTTTATGTCTTCTCATACAATGCAAGGGTAATAACTCACTTTGATGTGGCTGCTGGGGACACAGTCTTGTTATCTGGCCAACTTTCAAAAACATACAAAATTAAGATCAATGAGGAGAAGCCAATCTCAGTTCCCAGCAAAGCAAAAAACGATGGCCGCTAAATCAGGCCCATGCCCCTCTTACGGAGAAAGAGAGAGCTGGAACTTTTACTGAGGGAGCAGAATGAAGGCTAAATGATATTTCTCATTGTTACCGAACACTTGAAGATGTTACTCAATCGACGACGTGACCCCATTCAAACCAAAGGTTCAATCTCAGGCCAACAAGAAATACAGGACGGCCAGGATCTGCTGTGTCGCGTGGAGGAGGGACATAAATCTAGTCTGTAGAACATTAAATGTATCAGTGGGAAGTTTATAATCTGCTGTAATTACCAGACATTAATTATAATGCTGGATATAGTCCATAATTGCTCAGTAGATCAGGTTTTATCATTTTCAAAAACTGACTCATAACAGATAGTTGAAATCCTTTAGGTGAAAAACTGCACTTTCGTTTTTAAGGGAACACTTCCAACCTTTGGAAGCCGGAGAAAGTAGGACGCGGAGTAGTTAATTAGTTTTGTGTGTACTGGGGTGAAGAATGAAGAAGGTGCCTGGAGCCAGCATTAACTTTAAACAAAAAACAATGTTTTGAAGCAAAACAGTATCGTACTGGCCAAAACCACATGGTGGTTTGAGTTCTAAATTCCCGGGCACTAAAGAGTTTGCTTTAGGACCTCCCCCGACGGCAGAGTGTGACTCTTTTTGAGAACGAAAGTGACAATTATGAAAGTGTGTTCTTTACTCAGTTGGAGTCTACTAGGAGATTCAGCTGTCTGAACAAGTTTGAAAGATCCTGAGACCACCAGACCCATCTTTAGCCAGGTCATGGTGGTCTCAGACCTATCTCTTTGTAAAGCCGTAGTAGATGTGTATGTTGAAATACTTTGCTCTGGCACTTATACTGACCATAACCTTCCTTCGCTCTAGGTATGAGCACTGGGTTGGGTTGCCAGGTAGTGCACTTCTGCTTATATATGTTTGTGTATTGTTCTCTCTAGGTATCAGCACTGGGTTGGGTTGCCAGGTAGTGCACTTCTGTTTATATATGTTTGTGTATTGTTCTCTCTAGGTATCAGCACTGGGTTGGGTTGCCAGGTAGTGCACTTCTGTTTATATATGTCTGTGTATTGTTCTCTCTAGGTATCAGCACTGGCCCTTGTTCAGGCAGTGTCTGAGCTCATGGCAAGTTTTAGACTGTAACCTTCTCATTCTAGCTGGGAAACACTATCCAACGGAACGCTGAACACAACTGTAAGTTGCTCTGGATAAGAGCGTCTGCTAAACACCCTAAATAGAAAGTCTAATTAAACCTTTGGTGACGAGGTGCACCCAGAAGGAAGTGTGGGACTGCCGCACTAGGAAGGAAGATAAAGGTTACCAGGAACAATAAATTATGATACATTTAGACTGATATGATTAATATTTACTGAGATACACATACAGAAGTTGTGTCTCTCAGTATGGCGTCGGGCCCCATGTTTGCTAACCCAACATGCCAGACTCGGAGATGGTGGAGGTTACTAATGGTGTCCTGTGATAATCCATCCCAGGGATCTTAAATATTCTCACACAGATTGTGCAGCAGGGGTGGAGGTGGAGTGACACCAGGGCTTCTGGACGTGTGACGCATGCCAACAAACCAATCATCTTGGTGCTGACCACAGTGCCTTCACACATGGATTTGCTGGTCGCCTCCACCAAGACAAAAGTGGGACTCGTCACTGAAGATGACCTGCTGGCAACCTGAGTCACTCAATGTTAATCTGGCACGACACCACTGCAGTCTTTGGAGATGCTGACGTGGTGTTAAGGGGAGTCGTTGTAGCGGTCTTCATGCATGCAGTCCTGCGTCATCTAGTCGTCTGCCAGTAGTGATGGTTGATTTCTTCTGGGTGCAACTATTTGTGCAACTGTAACGGTGGTCATCATGACCATTCGATCGAGACAATCACAACCTGAGGATTTCTTCTTGGCCACCCAAGTGCTCTGTAAAAGGGGAAACCCACACCAGCAGGATCTCACTAATCCACATACAATCAAACCTGAGATGTTATTGATTATTGTCTGTAGAAGAGTAAGCACCTCCCTGGCTTCAGTAACTGATCCCTCTCCCTTTAGCAGGAAACAACTTCATGTAGCCATTTCTTACAACTGTCTACCAGTTTCAAACAACTCCTGGGAGATATGTTTGCCCATTCCTCCATGCAGAATTCTTTCAACTGTGCAAACTCTGTGTGTTTGAGCAGTTTCTTGCTTGTACAGCCAATTTTAAATCCCACCATGCAGCATGGGATTCGATTCTGGGCTGTGACTAGACCATTCCATAACCTGGCGTTCCTTCATGTCCATTCCTTGGTGGCTTTACTTGATGTTTGGGATCATTACGCTGTTGGAAAGATCCACTTCTTTAGCATCAGCTTTTTTACAGATGGTCTCACATTCTCCTCAAGCACCCTCTGGTATAAAAGAGAACTCATAATCAGTGATATGATGGCACATTGGCCAGCCTCTGAGGCCGTGCATTCCCAAGCCATAACCAAAACAAAGCTTTACTGTTGGTATTAAGGTCTTCTGATCAAATGCTATGCTGTTCTTGGCTGAACAGCTCCTTGTCCTTGCCTGGATACTCATTGGCAAACTTCAGTCTTGCCTCCTGGCATCTTCCACTTTGGTTAAATGTGTGCAGTCATTTTCTAATGGTAGGTACATGCACCTTCACAACAACTTTAGCAATAGCTTTCTGCAGACCTGGAGATTTCTGCAAAACTCTGGAGCTGCTACATACGTCTATTAACATCCTCCAGTGGATGTTGCATGGGCAACTGGCCTGGAGTTGGGAGTGGTTTTAAATCTTCTCCACTTCTTGATGGCCCCCAAACAGTGTGGCGACTGATTTCCAATATTTTGGATAAACTTCTTTTAACCCCCCTACGCTGATAGACATCAGAGAGCTCTTTTGATCTAGGCATGATGATTGCACACACTTAGCAGAGAGCAAAGCAGACCAGATATCTGAAGTTTAAATAAGGCAAGTTCTTCAAAGATTCTCTAACAGCGTTCTATTCATTAGCACCTCATCCGGTGCACCTGGTTTTAATTAGACATATATATATATATATATATATATATATATATATATATATATATATATATATATATATATATATATATATATATATATATATATCAGAAATAACTCTACAACCACACTCATTCCCCTTTATAGCTTCATATATACCATATAGATGCACTGCATTGTCCTACAATTACAGACTGTAGTCCATCTGTTTCTCTGAATACTTTGTTCCATCTGTTCTTCAGTGGCCACGACTCCCACAGGACCACCATAGAGCAATAGAGCAGGTATTATGTGGATGTTGCATCATTCTCAGTACTGCAGTGACACTGACGTGGTGGTGGTGTGTTAGTGGGTGTTGTGCTGGTGTGAGTGGATCAGACACAGCACCAAACCAAACTGTCCTGTGGGCAGTGTCCTGTGGGTAGCATCCACTGTGCAGGACTAGAGGACGACCAACACTGCACTGTGCAGCAGCAGATGAGCTATCATCTCTGACCGTACATCTACAAGATGGACCAGCAAGGTAGGAGTGTCTAATAGAGTGGACAGTGAGTAGAAACACTTGCATGTGGGAAGGACTCAATAGCTTGAAGCCACAGAAAAGCAGGTTCGATTCCCTGAGCCTACAGTAACGACTGAGGTGCCCTTGAGCAAGGCACCTAACCCCTAACTGCTCCCTGGGCGCCGTGGATAGGGCTGGGGCTTCACGGATGGGTTAAATGCGGAGACTAAATTTCCCCACTGTGGGATCAACAAAGGATCTAAGTCTAAAGACCAGGAATATTACGTGAATATAATCAGTAGGTTAGTCAATTACTGACTAATAATGTACTACCATTACCAAATGAACTACGTTAATGTGCTACCCACTATGTTATACTGACTCAATAACATAGTGGGTAGTAACAGTCGCGGAGGCCCAAAGCCAATAGAACGAGATGAGTGTTTTTGCAGACGTGTAGTGGCTTTCGCTTGATTACTGCTTTTCAGTCGTTAACAAGAACCTTAAATGGTGAATCATTAAAATTTATGTGTCCTGAGGAAATTACAAAGGAGCTTTGTGCTCCATTCAGAGAACGCATCAACGCTCCTACAAACAGATCCAAATGACCTTTGAGCTAAGACTGCCAGAAACAAGAGCTATCATACCTAGAAAGAAAAATACTAAATGAAGACACAGCATGAGCACAATGAGCACGCAGCATGAGCTGAGTCAAAGAAATGTCTGGGTTTTTGGTGTTTGAAGTCAGGGAGAGACAGTATTGGGATAGGCAGAGATGGCTTGTTCCACCACCTGGATGCCTGGATAGAGTCTTGATGTGTGTCTTCCTTCTGTCTTGAAGAATGGCGGGGCAAGTCAAGCTGTGAGCTCAAAGGCCTTGAGGTACAGATCAAGGTTTGACCACTGCTATCAGGTAGGGAGGGGCTGGTCCAGTTTTATCTTTGTAGACAAGCCTCAAGGATTTTCGTCTGATGCAAGCAGCTACAGGAAGGCAGTGACGGGAACTCTGCAGAGTAGTGACATGAGTAAAATAAGGAAGACTGGAGACGACCAAGAAACGGAACAGGCACCTGGATGTCCTGCCCAAAGAGAGCTGGGTAATAATAACTGGCTATCCAGAATTAGATTAAAGCTAAATCGATCTTCAGGTGAAATAGGATAACTGGGTATCCAGGATCACATAAAGACCTTGTGTTTCTTTAGATGGAAAAGGACAATAGCTGGTTATACAGGATCAGATCAAGGTTCTGTGCTTCTTCAGGTAGAATAGGTTAATAACTGGTTATCCAGGATCACATCACGGCTTGTCCCACAAATGGAATAGGTTAATAACTATTATACAGAATCACATTAATGATTTTGAGCTTCTTCAGATGAATAATAACTATTTATCCAGGATCACATAGATGCTTTGAACTTTTTCAGATGGAATAGGACAATCACAAATTATCCCGGATCACATCAATAATTTAAACTTTTTCAGATGTGATAGGATAATCACTAATTATCCAGGATCACATCAAGGTTCTGTGCTTGTTCAGGTAGAATAGGTTAATAACTGCTTATCCAGCATCACACCAAGGTTTTGAAATTCATCAGATGGAATAGGATAATCACTAATTATCCAGGATCACATTAATGCTTTGAACGTCTTCAGATGGAATAGGATAATCACTAATTATCCAGGATCACATCAATGATTTGAGCTCCTTCAGATGTGATAGGATAATCACTAATTATCCAGGATCACATCAAGGTTCTGTGCTTGTTCAGGTAGAATAGGTTAATAACTGCTTATCCAGCATCACACCAAGGTTTTGAACTTCATCAGAGGGAATAGGATAATCACTAATTATCCAGGATCACATCAATGATTTGAACTTCATCAGATGGAATAGGATAATCACTAATTATCCAGAATCACATTAATGCTTTGAACGTCTTCAGATGGAATAGGATAATCACTAATTATCCAGGATCACATCAATGATTTGAACTTCTTCAGATGGAATAGGATAATCACTAATTATCCAGGATCACATCAATGATTTGAACTTCTTCAGATGGAATAGGATAATCACTAATTATCCAGGATCACATCAATGATTTGTGCTTCTTCAAATGCACAATAACCGGTTATCCAGGATCAATTCAAAACCCTGTGTTTTTTCAAGTCGAGTAGGGCAATAACTGGTTATCCAGGATAACATCAAGACTCTGTGGTTCTTCAGATGGAATGACCATTGATGTTTTGAATAAGATGGCAAGCTCATCATGAGAACCTGTAGTTTCAACGTTAGACAGAACCCAAAACACATCGCATGGCATCCTTGATCAACCTGAGTTGGGAAGTCTGGAGAAGAAGATCCAGCCAAATGTTCTCCAGGTTACACCGATCACTTGTATCCTTGCAGTCAGAAGCTTGTTGTAACACCAGAGGTATCCGTTCCATTTCGTGACTCTAACAGAGCAGCGTGAGGTTATTTCTGCAGAAGACTGTGGAAAGGGCACTTTGTGACTCACTGTCTACCAGCATGGAATCCTGGAGATTCAGTGCTGTATTAAGCATTAATGGGCTGATCAACTGAAGTAATGACGTTCAGCTGGAGGAAAGCTGTCCCATTCTAATTGGAACGTTAAAAGAAAATGATCTTATAGGATTGGATTGTGCCGAAAGCCCGTCAGATTTGTGACACTCAGCAATTGAAAAAGCTGGAGAGAGCTTTTAATCGGGCTCCCTGCCATCGCCTGCCACAACCATCTCATCAAAGACAACCCGCATCACTAATAGCCTCTTAATGACATGGGTGTGTAACCTTGAAAAAGCATGCAAGTGAAAAGATAAGGGGAGGAAGAGGCAATGAAAGGAGGCGGGGTGGGACATTAAAGGAAACTAGAGAGGCTTGAAATCTTAATCAATCGACAATCGCTTCAGGTTTCGAGTGGAATGAGTACAGCGTGGACAAATACATTTAACCAAGGTGTGGTGGAGTTCAATCGCACTTTGTAAGAAAAGCCATTTAGCCTACAACAGCGGTCCATTCAACATCTCCGGTGCTGAAGACTTGCTTGAACAAAAGACAACTGTTATTTCAGCTGACTTTTGGAACCACCATCCAGAGAGATTTAGGCAGGAATAATGTTTGTAGCACTTTCCACGAGTTTAGGGCTCTGCAATTTTCATTTTATGGAAACCTTCATTCTCTACAACACTGAGTAGGCGCATAGCTGATTGAGTTATTTTGGTTGCACAAGATTTTGGCACCTGGTGGACCAACTGGATGACATTCTAAAGCTTAAGTCTTTGTCTCATGAGAGGTGCGGTTGGCAGTTAAATCCCACTGTTATGAAGTACATGTCCCAAAGTCTGATAAGCAGGGTCTAACATCCAGCATCACCACTAACAAACCACATAGCTGTGCAATAAAGTAAACTTGGTTTAATGTAATATGTGATGATTGTGTATGTCCCACTGTTAAAACCTGTGTCTGCTAGCCACGTTCTGGTTAGCTTTTTCAAATTCTGCTCAAAATGAGCTAAAAGTGTCACCAAAAAAAGTTTAGTCAGATTTCAGTGGAGGATGGAGCACCAGGCTGAGACTGTCAGAACAGAGGATGGAGCACCAGTCTGAGACAGTCAGTACAGAGGATGGAGCACCAGTCTGGGACAGTCAGTACAGAGGATGGAGCACCAGTCTGGGACAGTCAGTACAGAGGATGGAGCACCAGGCTGAGACTGTCAGAACAGAGGATGGAGCACCAGTCTGAGACAGTCAGTACAGAGGATGGAGCACCAGTCTGGGACAGTCAGTACAGAAGACGGAGCACCAGTCTGAGACAGTCAGTACAGAAGACGGAGCACCAGTCTGAGACAGTCAGTACAGAGGATGGTGTACCAGTCTGAGACAGTCAGTAC
The DNA here is from genome assembly GCA_024036415.1 of Prochilodus magdalenae. NCBI lineage: Eukaryota > Metazoa > Chordata > Actinopteri > Characiformes > Prochilodontidae > Prochilodus > Prochilodus magdalenae. The sequence goes on along the minus strand of JAMWET010001405.1, from coordinate 295,486 downwards.
AGAGGATGGAGCACCAGTCTGAGACAGTCAGTACAGAGGATGGAGCACCAGTCTGAGACAGTCAGTACAGAGGATGGAGCACCAGTCTGAGACAGTCAGTACAGAGGATGGAGCATCAGTCTGAGACAGTCAGTACAGAGGATGGAGCACCAGTCTGAGACAGTCAGTACAGAAGACGGAGCACCAGTCTGAGACAGTCAGTACAGAGGATGGTGTACCAGTCTGAGACAGTCAGTACAGAGGATGGAGCACCAGTCTGAGACAGTCAGTACAGAGGATGGAGCATCAGTCTGAGACAGTCAGTACAGAGGATGGAGCATCAGTCTGAGACAGTCAGTACAGAGGATGGAGCACCAGTCTGAGACTGTCAGTACAGAGGATGGAGTACCAGTCTGAGACTGTCAGTACAGAGGATGGAGCACCAGTCTGAGACAGTCAGTACAGAGGATGGAGCACCAGTCTGAGACAGTCAGTACAGAGGAAGGAGTACCAGTCTGAGACAGTCAGTACCGAGGATGGAGTACCAGTCTGAGACAGTCAGTACAGAGGATGGAGCACCAGTCTGGGACAGTCAGTACAGAGGAAGGAGTACCAGTCTGAGACAGTCAGTACAGAGTACGGAGCACCAGTCTGAGACATTCAGTACCGAGGATGGAGTACCAGTCTGAGACATTCAGAGCAGAGGATGGAGCACCAGTCTGAGACAGTCAGTACAGAGGATGGAGCACCAGTCTGAGACAGTCAGTACAGAGGATGGAGCACCAGTCTGAGACAGTCAGTACAGAGGATGGAGCACCAGTCTGAGACAGTCAGTACAGAGGATAGAGTGATGTGTAACACTGTTAATAAACAGATAAATAAGATCAATTAAAAGTGCAGAACAGGAAGCGATGGTGTGTGGGAAGAAGCTTCTCTGTTGCCTGGTTGTCTTGATCCTCATTTGGCTAAAGCACCAGCCTGAGGGACGACACTGGAACAGGTGATGGCCAGTGTGTGATGAGTCAGTGATGATCTTCTATGGACGCTTGCTGGAAGCGTGCAGATCCAGCAGACTGGGTAGTTTGATTCGAGTGGTATGTATGTTAAAGCCTGTATTAGATTCAATTTTATTCAACTTTCCTGCCATTATACCAATACAGGGTTACAGTGTACAATGACAACGTTGAACTAAATTGAATCTAAAGTTTCAAAAACACTTAAGAAAAGCCGTTTTCAAAGTTAACAGTGGGCTAAAACTGGATTCTTAAGAACCTTATTTAACAACATAAGTGTTTGCAAGCACACAGTCATCTACCCACCACATGTGCATCACACATACTCATGCTTACATTACCATCAGTCATAGCTGGAATCTGGTAAATATTAGTCATCTATGCTGTGGCAGTTGAGCCAGGGATTCTTGGCTCGATGCAAGGCCTAGGCATTATCTGATGCAGCAATGTGTGACACACCAAAGAGAAACAGCTAACGCGGTAAGCTGGCTAACAGCTATCGGTGACCCAAGTATTTTGATATTTTGAAATACTACAAAATATAATTTTTCAATCAGCATTTAAGGGCAGTCACTATAACGGCCTGCATGCATGTTGTCCTGCAACTGGGGTTGGCACTAATAGGATGACTCATGAAGGGCATCACTGTTTACTGAATGTCCATAATCATAACTGTTGGGTCAGTCAGGTACAGTGATAAGGTCCATCCTTGTCACATGTCATGTGCAGGTCACATGCACAGCCGAGCATTGGGACTTACATCATTTTCATGTTTCATAACGCCAAACCTACCCACCAAGTTATATTCCTGTTGGTCGATTCCTTCTGGGTGCAGCTATTTGTGCAGCTATTCTTTTATACCCAACACCCAATATATACACACTATACTGCCAAAAGTATTCGCCCATCTGTGTTCACACACATATGAACTTGAGTGACATCTATTCTTAATCCATTAATCTTAATCCAAATCCAAACTGGGTTTAATATGATGTCGGTCCATCCTTTGCAGCTATAACAGCTTCAGCTCTTCTGAGAAGGCTTTCCACATGGTTTAGAAAAGTGTCTATTGAAATTTGCAGTCTCCACTCTAATTCGTCCCAAAGGTGTTCTGTGCATTTGAGTTCAGGACTGCTTTGTCATTGGTGCGCTGTCATGTTGCTGTGGAAATGAAGTTCTCCAGAGTCTCTTGGTCTGCTGAAGCATTAAGAGTTCCTTTCAGTGGAACCTTGGGGCCGAGCCCAGCTCCTGAACAACACACCCACACCATAATCACCCCTCCACCAAACTTTACACTTGACAAGTACCGTTCTCCTGGCAACCACCAAACCCAGACTTTCCCATAGGATTGCCAGATAGAGAAGCGTGATTCATTGCTCCAGAGAACATGTCTCCACTGCTCTAGAGTCCAGTGGTGGCGTGCTGTACTGCATTTGACGCTTTGCATTGGGCTCGGTGATGTAAGACTTGGATGCAGCTGCTTAGCCATGGAAACCCATTCCATGAAGCTCTCTACACACTGTTCCTGAGCTGATCTGAAGACCACATGAAGTTTGGAGGTCTGTAGTGATTGACTCTGCACAAAGTTGGTGACCTCTGCACACCCATGTGCCTCGCTGACCCCACTCTGTCAATTTATGGGGCCTGTGGTTCCCAATCGCTTCCACTTACAGTTGAATGTGGAATATTTAGTAGTGAGGAAAGTTCATGACTGGACTTGTTGCACAGGTGGCATCCTATCACGGTACCACGCTGGAATTCAGTGAGCTCCTGAGAGCGACCCATTCTTTCACTAATGTGTGTAGAAACAGTCTGCATGCCTAGGTGCTAGGTTTTATATACCTGTGGCCATGGAAACACCCGAATTCAAAGATCTGGATGGGTGAGTGAATACTTTTGGCAATACAGTGTATATACCCAGTACATACAGATGCCCATTGTTTCCTGGCATGATGTAAGTCACTATATGCCCCCTAGTTGGCTACGTATCTGCATATCCAATTCTGAAGACTTTAAAGTAGCTGATCTATCAAAACCGAAAGGTGACCAGTGAATGAAGAGCATTCTCCTCTATACTCTTCTACATCCTTTCCTATGTAAGGTCAGGAGAGGAGGCTGTTTATAGAAAGGCACTATGATAAAAAGTAAACAGACCAGCTCGGTCGATTCTCATGCATACTTGAGTTTGTCAGTTCAGTGCAATCTCCATATGATGAGTGCTTTCAATTTCATTTCGTTCTACGCATTTGCATTTGTTACATTCCGCAAAGCTGTTCTGAAAGTGGATGGCTTTGGAAAGCGGTGGTCTTGCCACCAAGCACTGACCACCCGTTACCATGGTCATTACGAAATCTCAACACACTTCCTTCCGACTTCGCTCCTTAAAGAACAATTTCATGCCACCCTTTCATATGTGATACTGTGCTGCCAAAGCCAGCTGGGAAGAATTTAGCCGACGTTCCTCAGGCTCCTCTGTTGATGAGCTATCAGTAAAATGAAGCAGCGGTAAATTAGCATCCCGTCATTCGAAGGGAAAGGAGCGGGAAGGCAGGCTTTAGAGGAAACCTGAGGTGGAGCGTAAAATCGGAGCGTGCACAGTTAGGAATCGCATATTGAATGATGAATTTTTGAGCGGAATCCTTCTGCGGTGAACAACAAAGTCGGAGGACTAAATCCACTTAGCACGGTGCAAATGCATGTAGCATTAATTAACTGATTAGCACGGCATGCGCGGGGGAGCCTTAGGCTGCAGAATACGTCATGCAAAAGTATAGAAATATTATATTATAAGTAGAAGTTTGGGTCTCGACTGTAAACGTGTTGGCATGGAAGAAGTTCGGGACCTAGCGTTAGCCAAATCCTATAAGGGGAAAAACGATCCCTCATCAAACGGAATTTCAGGAAGGTCCTACTTCTCTTCTCGGGCCTAAATAAGCGACGCTGGATGTCATTAATCCTCCCCCAACACAATTTCAGTCTGCATATTTTGCCATAATCAGGAGCCGAGAACCGTCTCTCATAATTACCAGCCAAGTTGCCCAGTGATATTACAGGGGCAGGATCTCTTAAATGATGGTTGTAATTAAGCTCGATTTCGGCAGATCAGGGCAAGACTTGATGCATAACTAATTACACAGTGCTTTCAGATCTACCCAGTATATAATATTCATAACTCCTCGCGCACATATTAGAAAATTAATTTCCATCTCTCTCAGATAATAACTGGGGAGGATACCAAATATAGTCTTAATATCATTTGGCAGTCACAAGCGCTTCTGAAGACCGAATTCACAGAGCAGTTGACAATATTGCTTCGTGATCCAAAGGTACTGAATCATCAGGCTGTAATTTGTAGCAAAAAGTCAACTGCAGAACAGACGCTGTAATCCTCATACCTACAAACACGTCATACCTGTATTTGGGAAGGAAACCTGACAAGGAAAAAACACTCAGTTTAAATACATACGTACATTAGGATACAACCCCAAAGCCAAAAAGGTGGTGTGTAAAAAAAATGTAAAATAGAAACAGGCTAGCATCCCCTCTTCCTTTAACCACAGTCTGTAAATGTCTGGGAAGTGAGAAGACCAATTACTGGAGTCTTGGAAGAGAACTGTTGTCCAATTCCTGTTAGGATGTTGGATTCTAGCTGCTCGACAGTCCTGTGTCTCCTTTCCCAGATTTTCTGTTTCATGATGCGTCACATGTTCTCCATCGGTGAAAGGTCTGGACAGCAGGTAGGTCAGTTCAGCACCTGTACTCTTCTCCTGTGAAGCCAAACTGTTATGATGGATGGATGTGGTCTAGCATCGTCTTACTACAATGCAAGGCCTCCTCTGAAAGAGACTGGATGTCTGGATGGGAGCACACAAGTTGCTGTAGTACCTCCATATACTGTTCAGCATTGATGGTGCCTGTCCAGATGTGGAAGCTGCCCAAGTTATAGACCCATAATGCAACCCCATACAATCAGAGATGCAGACTTCTGAACTGTGTGCTGATAACAAGCCTGATGGCTCTCTCCTCTTGGGTCTACAGGACATGCCGCTAGATGATTTTGTTTTCCAGTCTGCCTCAGTCCATTTTTAATGAGCTTTGGCCCAGAGAAGGCGGCGGCGTTTTTTGGTTCCTGTTGACATACGGCTGCTTCTGTGCCCGATACAGCTTTAACTGGCATTTGTGGACGGCACGATGAGCTGTGTTCATGGACAATGATTTCTGGAGGTGTTCCTGAGCCCCTGCAGTGGAAGATCATGGGCATACAATACTGACCACTGACCTGGTCCCTTACGCACAGTGATTTCTTCAGATTCTCCGAATCTTTTTAGGAGGTTATGTGCTGTAGATAGTGGGATATCCAAAGTCTTCAGGTTCCACAATTTTCAGATGCTGTTATTGGCAGATTGGGGAAGCTCTGCCCATATTTGCGTCTGAGAGGCTCTCTCATATAATGCTCTTATGCTGAGTGGACTTATTAAATAATAATAGATTTTATAAAGATTTTAATATCTTAAGTACAAATGAGTCTCGTTTTTTCATCAGATCAATCAGTACCTAATACAGCAATGCCTACTTGTCTTTAAAAGACTCAAAAAAACTAGAGGTCGTTTCTCAGTACGGTATATCAGCATGGGTATAACTGCTTCGGAACAGCGATCTTTATTAAGATGCCCTCCCACATGTTTTGCACTTGCAGGTATTGAGATTGACAGCCCATAGCGGTAATATCAGTACAGTGTTGACACCCACTGTCAATTCCCTTCCTGCGTAACAGAGAGCAATCATTCCGTCAGTGCTAAATCAGGCCGCGCGTCATTACTTCATATCAGCACCTACATGAACGGCTCCGCTGCTGTCCCATAAATAACACGTGTGCTGTGATAAAACATGACCGTACCACAACTCAGCTAGAACAGGCCCTCCATCAGCAAGGTCACATTCATGATCCACAACACAGCGTCGTGCACTGACCCGTCTGGAAGTAGCAGCAGCATGTGACTCCCTCGTCTGCTCCCTGTTGGCTCTAATGCTTCTTCAACACCGCAGACCAACACCCAGCCATCATCAGCTCTGCAGTGACGTCTGGATTCAGCATGGTTTCTCTGTGGAGCTGCGTGAGAAGACAGTGAACCAGACTAAACCATCTCTATAAGCCTGCTTGAGACACTGGGCCTTGATGGCAACATGCTACTTGCTACTTTTGTTGATCATTAATTTCATCAGTAATATTAAATTTTTTTTATTTTTTTATATCTGAGTAACACATGTATAACACATAAACGCTTTATAACATATTTATAAATGTGTAATTCAACTTTCCTAAAGTGTATGTTGTACCTGGTACTAATACGGAGCACTATGCCATTTTACTGAGACACGTTTTTCAAAATAAAAGTCCTTTATTATTTTGACAGTCTGTAATATTTTCAGTGATTTGTCTCTTTTCTGGGCAGCCAAAATAAAAAATGACCTGCTTTTACTTTTAGCGCTTTTTGGACAGTTCGTTGGACGTATTTCACACGTTGTTATTCTTTCACCTTTCTACACAGTCACGCCTCTGGGTTTCCCTGACACCTTCGATCTCCCAAACTTCTCGTCTCAGAGTTCATTACCTGATGATGTCACTGTCACATGTCCCAAACTGTCCAACCACACCTCATTCTCTCACCCCACCTTACCACGTACTGATTATCACACCTGCATCTCATTTTACCTTTTCACCAGTTCAGCATTTAAACTCCTCAGAGACACACACACATTCTGCGAAGTATTGCCAAACCCAGTTAGCGTACTGAGCATACTCTCTTGCCAACCCTGTTTATCTTCTCTACGTAATACGTAATTGTGCTAACTTACTAACCTAACCTAAATAACCCTCTCTCTACAGTGTATAAACTGTGGAAGAATGTATATATATATATATGTATATATATATATACAGGGGTTAGACAATGAAACTGAAACACCTGTCATTTTAGTGTGGGAGGTCTCATGGCTAAATTGGACCAGCCTGGTGGCCAGTCTTCATTAACTGCACATTGCACCAGTAAGAGCAGAGTGTGAAGGTTCAGTTAGCAGGTAAGAGCACAGTTCTGCTCAAAATACTGCAATGCACACAACATTATGGGTGACATACCAGAGTTCAAAAGAGGACAGATTGTTGGTGCACGTCTTGCTGGCGCATCTGTGACCAAGACAGCAAGTCTTTGTGATGTATCAAGAGCCACGGTATCCAGGGTAATGTCAGCATACCACCAAGAAGGACGAACCTCCACCAGCATCACGTAGTGACCTGGCCACTATCCGGCTTAAACTCCCTCTGAACACTGTGCAGGACTTGTATATGTCATTCCCAAGACGAACTGACGCTGTATTGGCCGCAAAAGGAGGCCCTACACCATACTAATAAATGATTGTGCTCTAAAAACAATTGTTTCAGTTTCATTGTCCAACCCCTGTATATATATATATATACGTATGTATTTGTAGTGCTAGAGGGTATATATAATGTTCTATCAGGTTGAGGTCAGGACTCTGTGCAGGCCAGTCAAGTTCCTCCACATCAAACTCGCTCATCCATGTCTTTATGGACGTTGCTTTGTGTACTGATGGACAGTCATGTTGGAACAGGGAGAGGCCGTTCCCAAACTGTCCCCACAAAGTTGTGAGCATCAAGTTGTCCAGATACTCTTGGTCTGCTGAATCATTAAGAGTTGCTTTCACTGGAACTGCAACTGCTGAACAACAACCCCACACCATAATCCCCCCTCCATCCACTCGGCACAATGCAATCAGACAACTACCGTTCTCCTGGCAACCACCAAACCCAGACTCATCCATCAGATTGCCAGACAAAGAAGCATGATTCCAGAGAACAGGTCTCCACTGCTCTAAAGTCCAGTGGCGGTGCTTTACACCACAGCATTCAAAGCTTTACATTGTGGTTGGTGATGTAAGGGTTGGATGCAGCTGCTCAGCCATGGAAACCCATTCCATGAAGCTCTCTACACCTTGTTCTGTGCACTATGCCCCTCAGCGTCCGCGGACAGGTGACCGTAGAATATTTAGTAGCAAGGAGATTTCACAACTGGGCTTGTTGCACAGGTGGCATCCTATCACAGAGCCACGCTGGAATTCACTGAGCTCCTGAGACCGACCCAAGTATCTTCTCTTCTCAGTATTATATATTACAACACTACGAAGATTCCTGCTCCACCCCAAAGTCCTATAATAAGCACAGAGCTTTCTCAGGGTCACTGTGTCATCACAGCCGGCTGTGTTATAGTGTAGTGTTACTGAACCTACGCCTGCACTGTTTAAAAGAACGTACGTTCGTTTTTTTTTAGCTTAAAAATCTTCACTGTGCCCAATAGGACAGCAGTTCATGTGTCGGGAAGGCTAGTTTGACCTGGCAACATCACGATGTGCAAAAAGATTCTGAAAACATCTCACCCTGCATGTCTGCGCAACACTCCTACACACCTACACAGAGCTCAACGCTGCAGACGCTGTGGCAGACGGCTGTACTACACACAATGCTGGAATCAGAGCTTTATTTGCCATGTGTGTTCACACATACAAGAAATTTGTCTGTGGTTACATTAGCTCACGGTGCACAGAGAGGGACAGCATTACACACACACACACATCCTAACACACACACACACACACCTTACATACCTGTAAACCTTATTGTGTGGAGGTGTATATGCATATCACAGTGCTGAGTGCAGCTGTCCGGGTGTGGAGGCAGATTAAAGCTTAAGTGCAGTACAGAGGATGGAGCACCAGTCTGAGACAGTCAGTACAGAGGATGGAGCACCAGTCTGAGACAGTCAGTACAGAGGATGGAGCACCAGTCTGAGGGGATGGAGCACCAGCCTGAGACAGTCAGTACAGAGGATGGAGCACCAGTCTGAGACAGTCAGTACAGAGGATGTAGCACCAGTTTGAGACAGTCACTACAGAGGATGGAGCACCAGTCTGAGACAGTCAGTACAGAGGATGGAGCACCAGTCTGAGGGGATGGAGCACCAGCCTGAGACAGTCAGTACAGAGGATGGATCACCAGTCTGAGACAGTCAGTACAGAGGATGGATCACCAGTCTGAGACAGTCAGTACAGAGGATGGATCACCAGTCTGAGACAGTCAGTACAGAGGATGGGGCACCAGTCTGGGACAGTCAGTACAGAGGATGGAGCACCAGTCTGAGACAGTCAGTACAGAGGATGGAGCACCAGTCTGAGACAGTCAATACAGAGGATGGGGCACCAGTCTGGGACAGTCAATACAGAGGATGGGGCACCAGTCTGAGACAGTCAGTACAGAGGATGGAGCACCAGCCTGAGACAGTCAGTACAGAGGATGGAGCACCAGTCTGAGACAGTCAGTACAGAGGATGGAGCACCAGTCTGAGACAGTCAGTACAGAGGATGGAGCACCAGTCTGAGGGGATGGAGCACCAGCCTGAGACAGTCAGTACAGAGGATGGATCACCAGTCTGAGACAGTCAGTACAGAGGATGGAGCACCAGTCTGAGACAGTCAGTACAGAGGATGGAGCACCAGTCTGAGGGGATGGAGCACCAGCCTGAGACAGTCAGTACAGAGGATGGGGCACCAGTCTGGGACAGTCAGTACAGAGGATGGAGCACCAGTCTGAGACAGTCAGTACAGAGGATGGGGCACCAGTCTGGGACAGTCAGTACAGAGGATGGAGCACCAGTCTGAGACAGTCAGTACAGAGGATGGAGCACCAGTCTGAGACAGTCAGTACAGAGGATGGAGCACCAGTCTGAGACAGTCAGTACAGAGGATGGAGCACCAGTCTGAGACAGTCAGTACAGAGGATGGGGCACCAGTCTGGGACAGTCAGTACAGAGGATGGAGCACCAGTCTGAGACAGTCAGTACAGAGGATGGGGCACCAGTCTGGGACAGTCAGTACAGAGGATGGAGCACCAGTCTGAGACAGTCAGTACAGAGGATGGAGCACCAGTCTGAGACAGTCAGTACAGAGGATGGGGCACCAGTCTGGGACAGTCAGTACAGAGGATGGAGCACCAGTCTGAGACAGTCAGTACAGAGGATGGAGCACCAGTCTGAGACAGTCAGTACAGAGGATGGAGCACCAGCTTGAGACAGTCAGTACAGTTCAGCTGTTCATGAGTGTGATGGCATGTGGGAAGAAGCTTCTCTGTAGCCTGGTTGTCTTGATCCTCATTTGACTAAAGCGCTGGCCTGATGGAAGACGCTGAAAGGCTGGAAATAATGCATTTATGAATCTATAAGTCTATAACTATATCTGTGAATGCATCCAGTGTGAAATAGCTGCATTCAGATGGCAAAGTGAATCTGCATGGGGTTTGCCTGTGAGGAGCAGAGCGTTTCATGTTCCACACCACATCACATGCTGAAACAGGCAGACTAAAGAAACTGGCACTTTTTGCACAGCTACTACAGTGCTAAGCTTAAACACTTGTGTGCAGTTGGGATGCACAACACACTGTCAAGACGAACGACTCTTCCATTCCGGGCCTTTAAGTGAGATTTTTAGAAATCTCTAATCAAACATGGCTAACACAGATGTTCTCAGGTGGTTGGGAAGCTCTTCTCAGCGGAGCCTACAAGACACTTCCTTAAGCCTGAACTGTGAAAATGTGACTATAATCAAAACTAGCATCTCAAGGCCCGTCTGCTTTCGTACACCCAGCGGGGTTCCACGCCACACAGAGAAGATCCCATTTCTGCCAGAGATGATCAACGTTTACCACGGCCGAGAGGAGAGCGAAGAGTCGCTGCCTCTCAGTCATTCCCGCGACTCCACCCCCCATCTGTCTCTCTTCACACCAACACCGTCATCAATTCACACAGCAATTTACTGTCGGGACCTGGTTTCAGTTCATCGTTCACGCTCTGATCAAGATCCTTCGACTCCAGTTTCTGACGACTTGCATTGTGAGTGTGGCACGGAGCACAAGCTGTGTTTACATCCTTGTAAATTTCCCAAACAGGAAAATTAAGCAAGATGCGGCGCAACTGCTGAACGAACAGGGATGACATTTCCCACCTAAATCAATTAGAGTCCTGCTCATATTCCTCAGGAGGGACCTGGTTTCTGACACCTCATGTAATGAGCTTTTAATGTTTTCATACAGGCTGAAAATTGCTCCACAGTAATTAAGGTTGGTCACACTTTGATGGAATACCTTTACCGCCAAGTCTTTTTAACTTGCCAGGGAAAAAACTTTGGCAGGTTCTTGGTAGCACTGTACCTGGACCTTGCTACATTAACACTGACATAATACATGCCATAAATATCTCATGGTAGATGTCCAATGCTGTCATGAGTGTGCATATATCAGTGTCATGTTGTCAATGCCATTATTCCGCATGGCAGATACCATAATGTCATGACAGCTTATATCAGAACATAAGCAAGCACCAGCTATACCCCAAAACAGAACAAACAGGCAAAGGTATGTGGACAACTGCACACCATTCCACAACCACCAACATTAACATTAAGGGAGTTTACCCCATTTGCCTCTATAACAGCCTCCACTCCACTGGGAAGGCTTTCCATGAGATTCGAGGGGGTTTCCCATTTAGTCAATAGAGCATTTGTAAGGCCAGACACTGATGAATAGGTCCAAAGACCTTCCTCCATACCAGACCCTTCAAACCATGTCCCTCACTTTGCAGTGAGGAACGCTATAACATTAACATGACCCTTCACTGGAACCAACGGGTCTGAATCCCTCCTCCATCAAACATACTTTTGGCACTGTACATTCTGGTATGTGGCATTCTCCTGGGACCCACCAAACCCAGACTCGTCTATCAGACCCCCACATGATAAAGACTGTCTACTTCCTGAGACGCTGTAATGAGTGGCATCCTATGATAGTAGGATTCTACTGCCAGTGTTTGACCATGAAGGCCTGTTAGCAAAAGGTGTGGCTGAAAACTGAACATTGAATAGAACGGGTGTCCACATACTTTTGGCCACACAGTGTATGGTACCCAATGGTAACGGTAACATGTTATATTTCTAATCAAAAATCTGTCGTGCCAACTTATGCCAGCTCGCTCCAGCAAGTGGCATCTGTCATGACACGCCGGCCCGGGTACATAATTGTTATGTAGTATGGTACATGTAAAACCTCTAGGACTTTTTGGCAGTGTTCAAAACTTGAGGGACCCACAATTCCCCTGCACTCTAACTTACAATGTAGCCGCTTTTTGATAGGTCCATATTACTCACCACGTTTAAAAGGTTACGACCTTGGCCCTGACAAAAAACAAGCCTTTGATCAACAGGACATTACGACCACTATAAACCCACTTTGGGCTCGAAATGCTTTCAGTGTTTAATCACGGGAAAAAAAAAGCTATAGCCTTCCTCTGCGAGGTTGCCTGCCTTTAAATCAAAAACCCTCCGCCTCTGCGCGTCAAGGTCAGCTGAGAGCAAGCATTTAGGGGGCACCTTTGGTGCCATTTCCATCCGAGCCAAAGTGCTTGCTGTGCATGTGGGCTGAATAAAGCTCGGATCTAGATTCCTAGGTCTTGTGGGACGCTATTGTGCAGTCCGACAGTGATCTATGGCCTAAAGGGAAAGGACAGCTGAGGACCTGCTGTTGTGTCGAGTCTGCATAAAGCCTTCAGAAAACAACTCCATTTAAAAGGGAGCTCCAAGCAGGACTTGTGTTACTGATTTCCTACAAGATCTTACAAGTGCCACCCTCATGGGAACCTGAGGTTTAATCAAATTTGATTCCGCTGCCAAAATAACTTGGGTTTGATGCGTTTAACCGCTCTCTGCTTTACTTCAGTTGTTTGCCAACCTAAGCCAAGATGGGTCATGGGCTTTAGGAGGTGTGCAAGGTTGTGGGACAACAGAGAAAAGAAAGAGCCAGACAAGACCTGGTCGACCACCATAATCGTCCCCATCTTTGAGAAAGAAGAATAGAATACCATAGCGCAGGTATATCCACAGGTGTCTGCCCTTCCTTCCACTGTGAGAAGACACTGTGGGTCTGATGTGATGTGCAGCAGTCAAGAAGCACCTACTGTGAAAACAGAAGTGGGATTATAGAAGCACACACAAACACACACACACACACACACACACACACACACACACCTATACACACGCACACACACACCTACACACACACACATGCACACACACACACAACGCACGCACACACCTACACACACACACACGCACACACACATGCACACACACACACAACGCACGCACACACAAACACACACACACGCACACACACATGCACACACACACACACACCTACACATGCACACACACACACACCTATACACACGCACACACACACACACACACCTACACACACACACACACACGCACACACAACGCACGCACACACATACACACACAGATGCACACACACACCTACACACAGATGCACACACGCACACACACACACACACACACGCACACACACACCTATACACACGCACACACACACCTACACACACACACATGCACACACACACAACACACGCACACACACACACACACACACGCACACACACATGCACACACACACACACGCACACACACACATGCACACACACACACACACACACACACACACCTATACACACGCACACACACACACACACACACACACACACACATACACACACACACACACACACAAAAAGACAGAAGTTTGTAGATGAGAAAAAAAATCTACATAACTCCAGTTTCTTCTTAAATCAGCATCTCCACATGTACAGCAGGTTCTTAGTGAGGAACAGAAGGTTGGGTTCTAGCTTCACTGGCAGATACAGTGAGAATCTGGTTCATAAGAACAAACACACAGGACAACACAGCTACAGACTGGCATGGTTCTAAAAACAGGCTTCTGGAGGTCATTAGTGATTTTCTAAATAAACAGATCTAATACAATATCTGATCTGGAGTTTGGGAGACATGGTTCCAGTAGTGTAGAGAATAAAACAGAACTGCTCATCACAGTCAAACACAAACCCAGAACCTGGACAACTAGAGGACCTGATCACTGATCATCAACTGAGGTAGTGTCTTCAATTTTTCCAGAGCTGCATGTGTCCATGCCCAACCGTATCTCATCTTGTGTCCAGGTTAATGGCAGCCCAACAGGAGCCTGCTTCACTAACCTGTTCCATTTTTCCCCATTAAACTGATTCTTCCATTCTAATACTGCAAGCTCTCTTACATTCACATGTATACAGTCTCATCCGATTCCAGCAACTCCTTTTTGGTGCATTATATTTTTTATCATTCAGTACACTTACCGAGTGCTCCACCGGGAGAATATTTCACATACTTCATAGACTAAAGGCAAATTGTGTTAAGCCCAGAGTTTTATAAAGCATTCAATCAATAAAAGTTATTTACTGACAGCTTTAAAGCATCTCAATTATCTTCCACACTTAATTCCACACTGACTGGCTGTCGATGCTGTACAGCGGTTACCTAGATTGAGCAGCAGTAGGTGAAAATGAAAACTGCAATGCTTCTTGAAGTCAAAGAAACACGGATCGTTGAGCCTAGGGAACATTTAGACAAACTGGTAGCACACCAGTGCCGGAAATGGAATTAAAACCAGTGTTGCTAGTGAAGCCTACCACCGTTCAAGCTTTCCTCAACAAGAAGCAGCGCATTATCTAAGCAAGCAAGAGCCCTGTCTGCTCCTGGAGGTGACACTTCTCTTTTTTGTCTGTGTGAATCCTCCCCGGCCTGCTGGGGACAGGATATGAGAGATGCAGAGATGGCAGAAGGAGAGGCGGGCTCGCTGGGGCCGAGACAATACACTGGCGATGGCTATCAGCAGGTGCATGGGCGCTGGACGCCCAGCTAGGGAGCCGCGGGAGCATCAGCAGAGGCAGCGGCAGCAGGAGGACAAGCTCTAGCTCCGTGATTCATGACGCCCTATCAAACGCATTCAGCAGCAGGGACGTTATTGCCCACACAAATATCTCGGCGTGTCAGTCAGACATCATCGCAGGGTCGCTTGCGGCGCTCCTTTACGAGGGTCCCGCGCGCCAAGGAGCAGGGGGAGGGTGGGGGGAGAGAAGAGATAAATGTAGAAAATGCGTTCGTGAAACAAAAACCGATTCATAAAACAAATTATCGTCACATAACTATCTTGGAAAGAGAAAGGAAGAAGGAAGGGAGGGATGGGAATCATGGAAAACATAGACATAAGGCTAGCAAGGTCATCAACCTGGGAAATGAGCTGTATGATGTATGAGGATTCAATGTGGAAATCATCTCATTGTGAGGGTCGGTGTCTTACCGGCAAGGCAGCTACACAAATACAGCTCATGTAGATCCATTACTTTGTTCATGTACACTCAATCAGAAAAATAGCTGCACCCAGAAGGAATCAACCAACAGCAATGAGACTCGGTGGGTAGGTTTGACATCATGAGACATGCCAATGATTCAAGTTTCACGCCGGGTTGCACAAGCTAGGATGGGCCTTGTTGCTGTACATGACTGACTATATAAGGCCGTCCTGTTGTACGTGCTTTCCATTCTGACTCGTGCTGTTGTGCTGGTAGCTTCCTTTGCAAGTGAAGTACGCCAGACTGTCATGGAGTGACTCAGAATGGCAGAGGGTCATCTTCAGTGACGAGTCCCGCATTTGTCTTGGTGGAGACGACCAATGAATCTGTGTGTGGAGGCACCGTGGTCAGCACCGAGATGAAAGGTTTTAGGCATCACATGTCTGATGTCACTCCATCACATATCTGGTGTTACTCCACCCTTATGAAACGATAATATATGGCAATGTATTGGAAAATATAGTGCAATATATTAAATAATACAATGTCATATATGGGAAACAAGTGCATATATTTTGCATATATTTATATAGTGATAAATATATTACAATAAATTGTATAATACATAAGGAATTGCCGCTTTTCATATCTTGTATGTATGGTAGTATAATATATATTTACTTATATATTGTAATATATTTCATTTTATATGTATATATATATATATATATAGTTTTATATATGTGAGAATATATACATATATTGCCACATGTATGTATGAAAATATTCTCACACATATAAAACTAAATATATTCTCATATATGCAAACACATATGGAGAAATACATATGATGTCTATTACATATAAAATGAAATATATTACAATATATAAGTAAATATATATTATACTACCATACAATATATGAAAAGTGGCCATTCCTTATGTATTATACAATATATTGTAATATATTAATCACTATATAAATATATGCAAAATATATGCACTTGTTTCCCATATATGACATTGTATTATTTAATATACTGCACTATATTTCCCAATACATTGCCATATATTATCGTTTCATAAGGGCACCTCCACCCCTACCGTACAATCCGCAGGAACCACAAGAAATGCTGAAACATTTACATTAGCAAACATGGCGCCCGACGCCATACTCAGAGACACTACTTCTGTATGTGTAGCTCAATAAATATTCCCCACATCAGTTTAAATATTAATCATTTATTGTTCCTGGTAGCCTTTATCCTCCTTCCCAACAGCACTGCAATCCTACACTTCCTTCTGGGTTCAGCTCTTCTCTTGATGATGAGTGTATTTCACTCTATTTTTTAAAAATAATAATCATAAAATGACAAAAACTGTAAAAAATAAAATAAAAGTCTTTTAAAAAATCATCCTTTGAATATTTTATTTAAAACATCAACACAAATCGTCGAATCGCCAGTTCGATTCCCTGAGCCTACAGTAACGACTGAGGTGCCCTTGAGCAAGGCACCTAACCCCTAACTGCTCACTGCCCCCTAGTGTGTTCACTAGTGAGTGTGTTTGTGGCGTTTCACTTCACGGATGGGTTAAATGCGGAGACTAAATTTCCCCACTGTGGGATCAACAAGGGATTTAAAAAATAAAAAATCTGAGCATTGTATAAAACACGACTGAAAGAAAAAAAAAAAGATCTTATCATAAACAAATATTTACCTGGAAACAAATATTATTGTCATTATAGCTGTCTATGTCATTAGAGATGTGCATTCTCTCGTTACGAAATCACCTGTAACGCAAGAGTACTGGACAGGAAGCCTAAACCGGAGCTTCAGACTTGTAATTTAATTCAATTGTCTTTCAGAGAGGACTATTTATTATGTGGCCATTAATGATCAGCTAAACCCTCATGACTGTGATAGGCCAAGATGCAGCTTTTATGCACTGAACAAGGCACCACTTCACTGTACATGTCTATCATTCAGATAAAAAGGGAGAGAACAGAGATGCAAGCTAAAGCAGAGCACAAAGTGGCGTTTTAATCAGCGAAGGATCACAGGCGCTCTTAAGGGGGTAATTTATGATTAACTTAAGAGATTTAGGGTTTAATCTTTTTATCATTAATTTCACACTATCCTAATTGCTGTGGGCCTAATGAAGGCTAACCGAAAGCCTGTTGAGTCGTTCAGAACATGGGAGGAACGCTGCTGATTTGATGGCTCCTGGGTTAGATAATGACTAGCGCATGTTTTTCTAATGTCAATGTAAAGTAACAAGAAAGACTGTTCTCGTTTCCACTCGCTCTGGAACACAGTAAGAAGCTTCTTTCTCGTTCCACTCGCTCTGGAACACTGTAGGAAGCTTCCTTCTCGTTCCACTCGCACTGAAACACAGTAAGAGTATTCGTTCTCGTTTCCACTCGCTCTGGAACACAGTAAGAAGTTTCCTTCTCGTTCCACTCGCACTGGAACACTGTAGGAAGCTTCCTTCTCGTTCCACTCGCTCTGGAACACAGTAAGAAGCTTCCTTCTCGTTCCACTCGCACTGGAACACAGTAAGAAGCTTCCTTCTCGTTCCACTCGCACTGGAACACAGTAAGAAGCTTCCTTCTCGTTCCACTCGCACTGGAACACAGTAAGAAGCTTCCTTCTCGTTTCCACTCGCACTCAAACACAGTAAGAAGCTTCCTTCTTGTTCCACTCGCACTGGAACACAGTAAGAAGCTTCCTTCTCGTTTCCACTCACACTGGAACACAGTAAGAAGCTTCCTTCTCGTTCCACTCGCCCTGGAACACAGTAAGAAGCTTCCTTCTCGTTCCACTCGCACTGGAACACAGTAAGAAGCTTCCTTCTCGTTTCCACTCGCACTGGAACACAGTAAGAAGCTTCGTTCTCGTTCCACTCGCTCTGGAACACAGTAAGAAGCTTCCTTCTCGTTCCACTCGCACTGGAACACAGTAAGAAGCTTCCTTCTCGTTCCACTCGCACTGGAACACAGTAAGAAGCTTCCTTCTCGTTTCCACTCGCTCTGGAACACAAGAAGAAGCTTCCTTCTCGTTCCACTCGCACTGGAACACAGTAAGAAGCTTCCTTCTCGTTCCACTCGCTCTGGAACACAGTAAGAAGCTTCCTTCTCGTTTCCACTCGCTCTGGAACACAGTAAGAAGCTTTGTTCTCGTTCCACTCGCTCTGGAACACAGTAAGAAGCTTCCTTCTCGTTCCACTCGCACTGGAACACAGTAAGAAGCTTCCTTCTCGTTCCACTCGCACTGGAACACAGTTAGAAGCTTTGTTCTCGTTCCACTCGCACTGGAACACAGTAAGAAGCTTCCTTCTCGTTCCACTCGCCCTGGAACACAGTAAGAAGCTTCCTTCTCGTTTCCACTCGCACTGGAACACAGTAAGAAGCTTCCTTCTCGTTCCACTCGCTCTGGAACACAGTAAGAAGCTTCCTTCTCGTTCCACTCGCACTGGAACACAGTAAGAAGCTTCCTTCTCGTTCCACTCGCACTGGAACACAGTAAGAAGCTTCCTTCTCGTTCCACTCGCACTGGAACACAGTAAGAAGCTTCCTTCTCGTTTCCACTCGCACTGGAACACAGTAAGAAGCTTCCTTCTCGTTCCACTCGCACTGGAACACAGTAAGAAGCTTTGTTCTCGTTCCACTCGCACTGGAACACAGTAAAAAGCTTCCTTCTCGTTTCCACTCGCACTGGAACACAGTAAGAAGCTTCCTTCTCGTTCCACTCGCACTGGAACACAGTAAGAAGCTTTGTTCTCGTTCCACTCGCACTGGAACACAGTAAGAAGCTTCCTTCTCGTTCCACTCGCACTGGAACACAGTAAGAAGCTTTGTTCTCGTTCCACTCGCACTGGAACACAGTAAGAAGCTTCCTTCTCGTTTCCATTCGCACTGGAACACAGTAAAAAGCTTCCTTCTCGTTCCACTCGCACTGGAACACAGTAAGAGTATTCGTTCTCGTTTCCACTCGCACTGGAACACAGTAAGAAGCTTCCTTCTCGTTCCACTCGCACTGGAACACAGTAAAAAGCTTCCTTCTCGTTCCACTCGCACTGGAACACAGTAAGAAGCTTCCTTCTCGTTTCCACTCGCACTGGAACACAGTAAGAAGCTTCCTTCTCGTTCCACTCGCTCTGGAACACAGTAAGAGTATTCGTTCTCGTTTCTACTCGCACTGGAACACAGTAAGAAGGTTCCTTCTCGTTCCACTCGCACTGGAACACAGTAAGAAGCTTCCTTCTTGTTCCACTCGCACTGGAACACAGTAAGAAGCTTTGTTCTCGTTCCACTCGCACTGGAACACAGTAAGAAGCTTCCTTCTCGTTTCCATTCGCACTGGAACACAGTAAAAAGCTTCCTTCTCGTTCCACTCGCACTGGAACACAGTAAAAAGCTTCCTTCTCGTTCCACTCGCACTGGAACACAGTAAAAAGCTTCCTTCTCGTTACACTCGCACTGGAACACAGTAAGAGTATTCGTTCTCGTTTCCACTCGCACTGGAACACAGTAAGAAGCTTCCTTCTTGTTCCACTCGCACTGGAACACAGTAAGAAGCTTCCTTCTCGTTTCCACTCACACTGGAACACAGTAAAAAGCTTCCTTCTCGTTCCACTCGCTCTGGAACACAGTAAGAAGCTTCCTTCACGTTTCCACTCGCACTGGAACACAGTAAGAAGCTTCCTTCTCGTTCCACTCGCCCTGGAACACAGTAAGAAGCTTCTTTCTCGTTCCACTCGCACTGGAACACAGTAAGAAGCTTCCTTCTCGTTTCACTCGCTCTGGAACACAGTAAGAAGCTTCCTTCTCGTTCCACTCGCACTGGAACACAGTAAGAAGCTTCTTTCTCGTTCCACTCGCACTGGAACACAGTAAGAAGCTTCCTTCTCGTTTCCATTCGCACTGGAACACAGTAAAAAGCTTCCTTCTCGTTCCACTCGCACTGGAACACCGTAAGAGTCTTCGTTCTCGTTTTCCACTCTCGACACTGAAAACACAGTAAGAAGCTTCCTTCTCGTTCCACTCTGCACTGGAACACAGTTAAAAAGCTTCCTTCTCGTTTCCACTCGCACTGGAACACAGTAAGAAGCTTCCTTCTCGTTTCCACTCGCACTGGAACACAGTAAAAAGCTTCCTTCTCGTTCCACTCGCTCTGGAACACAGTAAGAGTATTCGTTCTCGTTTCTACTCGCACTGGAACACAGTAAGAAGCTTCCTTCTCGTTCCACTCGCACTGGAACACAGTAAGAAGCTTCCTT
This sequence comes from Prochilodus magdalenae, assembly GCA_024036415.1. Lineage (NCBI taxonomy): Eukaryota > Metazoa > Chordata > Actinopteri > Characiformes > Prochilodontidae > Prochilodus > Prochilodus magdalenae. The sequence goes on along the minus strand of JAMWET010001405.1, from coordinate 274,893 downwards.
CTCGTTTCCACTCGCACTCAAACACAGTAAGAAGCTTCCTTCTTGTTCCACTCGCACTGGAACACAGTAAGAAGCTTCCTTCTCGTTTCCACTCACACTGGAACACAGTAAGAAGCTTCCTTCTCGTTCCACTCGCCCTGGAACACAGTAAGAAGCTTCCTTCTCGTTCCACTCGCACTGGAACACAGTAAGAAGCTTCCTTCTCGTTCCACTCGCACTGGAACACAGTAAGAAGCTTCATTCTCGTTCCACTCGCTCTGAAACACAGTAAGAAGCTTCCTTCTCGTTCCACTCGCACTGGAACACAGTAAGAAGCTTCCTTCTCGTTCCACTCGCACTGGAACACAGTAAGAAGCTTCCTTCTCGTTTCCACTCGCTCTGGAACACAGTAAGAAGCTTCCTTCTCGTTTCCACTCGCTCTGGAACACAGTAAGAAGCTTCCTTCTCGTTCCACTCGCACTGGAACACAGTAAGAAGCTTCCTTCTCGTTTCCACTCGCACTGGAACACAGTAAGAAGCTTCCTTCTCGTTTCCACTCGCTCTGGAACACAGTAAGAAGCTTCCTTCTCGTTTCCACTCGCACTGGAACACAGTAAGAAGCTTCTTTCTCGTTCCACTCGCACTGGAACACAGTAAGAAGCTTCTTTCTCGTTCCACTCGCACTGGAACACAGTAAGAAGCTTCCTTCTCGTTCCACTCGCTCTGGAACACAGTAAGAAGCTTTGTTCTCGTTCCACTCGCACTGGAACACAGTAAGAAGCTTCCTTCTCGTTCCACTCGCACTGGAACACAGTAAGAAGCTTCCTTCTCGTTCCACTCGCACTGGAACACAGTTAGAAGCTTTGTTCTCGTTTCACTCGCACTGGAACACAGTAAGAAGCTTCCTTCTCGTTCCACTCGCCCTGGAACACAGTAAGAAGCTTCCTTCTCGTTTCCATTCGCACTGGAACACAGTAAGAAGCTTCCTTCTCGTTCCACTCGCACTGGAACACAGTAAAAAGCTTCCTTCTCGTTTCCACTCGCACTGGAACACAGTAAGAAGCTTCCTTCTCGTTCCACTCGCACTGGAACACAGTAAGAAGCTTTGTTCTCGTTCCACTCGCACTGGAACACAGTAAGAATCTTCCTTCTTCGTTCCACTCGCGCACTGGAACACAGTAAGAAGTCTTTGTTCTCGTTCCACTCGCACTGGAACACAGTAAGAAGCTTCCTTCTCGTTTCCATTCGCACGGGAACACAGTAAAAAGCTTCCTTCTCGTTCCACGTCGCACTGGAACACAGTAAGAGTATTCGTTCTCGTGTTCCCACTCGCACTGGAACAGAACAGTAAGAAGCTTCCTTCTCGTTCCACTCGCACTGGAACACAGTAAAAACCTTCCTTCTCGTTCCACTCGCACTGGAACACAGTAAGAAGCTTCCTTCTCGTTTCCACTCGCACTGGAACACAGTAAGAAGCTTCCTTCTCGTTCCACTCGCTCTGGAACACAGTAAGAGTATTCGTTCTCGTTTCTACTCGCACTGGAACACAGTAAGAAGGTTCCTTCTCGTTCCACTCGCACTGGAACACAGTAAGAAGCTTCCTTCTTGTTCCACTCGCACTGGAACACAGTAAGAAGCTTTGTTCTCGTTCCACTCGCACTGGAACACAGTAAGAAGCTTCCTTCTCGTTTCCATTCGCACTGGAACACAGTAAAAAGCTTCCTTCTCGTTCCACTCGCACTGGAACACAGTAAAAAGCTTCCTTCTCGTTCCACTCGCACTGGAACACAGTAAAAAGCTTCCTTCTCGTTACACTCGCACTGGAACACAGTAAGAGTATTCGTTCTCGTTTCCACTCGCACTGGAACACAGTAAGAAGCTTCCTTCTTGTTCCACTCGCACTGGAACACAGTAAGAAGCTTCCTTCTCGTTTCCACTCACACTGGAACACAGTAAAAAGCTTCCTTCTCGTTCCACTCGCTCTGGAACACAGTAAGAAGCTTCCTTCACGTTTCCACTCGCACTGGAACACAGTAAGAAGCTTCCTTCTCGTTCCACTCGCCCTGGAACACAGTAAGAAGCTTCTTTCTCGTTCCACTCGCACTGGAACACAGTAAGAAGCTTCCTTCTCGTTTCACTCGCTCTGGAACACAGTAAGAAGCTTCCTTCTCGTTCCACTCGCACTGGAACACAGTAAGAAGCTTCTTTCTCGTTCCACTCGCACTGGAACACAGTAAGAAGCTTCCTTCTCGTTTCCATTCGCACTGGAACACAGTAAAAAGCTTCCTTCTCGTTCCACTCGCACTGGAACACAGTAAGAGTATTCGTTCTCGTTTCCACTCGCACTGGAACACAGTAAGAAGCTTCCTTCTCGTTCCACTCGCACTGGAACACAGTAAAAAGCTTCCTTCTCGTTCCACTCGCACTGGAACACAGTAAGAAGCTTCCTTCTCGTTTCCACTCGCACTGGAACACAGTAAGAAGCTTCCTTCTCGTTCCACTCGCTCTGGAACACAGTAAGAGTATTCGTTCTCGTTTCTACTCGCACTGGAACACAGTAAGAAGCTTCCTTCTCGTTCCACTCGCACTGGAACACAGTAAGAAGGTTCCTTCTCGTTCCACTCGCACTGGAACACAGTAAGAGTATTCGTTCTCGTTTCCACTCGCACTGGAACACAGTAAGAAGCTTCCTTCTTGTTCCACTCGCACTGGAACACAGTAAGAAGCTTTGTTCTCGTTCCACTCGCACTGGAACACAGTAAGAAGCTTCCTTCTCGTTTCCATTCGCACTGGAACACAGTAAAAAGCTTCCTTCTCGTTCCACTCGCACTGGAACACAGTAAAAAGCTTCCTTCTCGTTCCACTCGCACTGGAACACAGTAAGAAGCTTCCTTCTCGTTCCACTCGCCCTGGAACACAGTAAGAAGCTTCTTTCTCGTTCCACTCGCACTGGAACACAGTAAGAAGCTTCCTTCTCGTTTCACTCGCTCTGGAACACAGTAAGAAGCTTCCTTCTCGTTCCACTCGCACTGGAACACAGTAAGAAGCTTCTTTCTCGTTCCACTCGCACTGGAACACAGTAAGAAGCTTCCTTCTCGTTCCACTCGCCCTGGAACACAGTAAGAAGCTTCCTTCTCGTTCCACTCGCACTGGAACACAGTAAGAAGCTTCCTTCTCGTTCCACTCGCACTGGAACACAGTAAGAGGCTTCCTTCTCGTTTCCACTCGCACTGGAACACAGTAAGAAGCTTCCTTCTCGTTTCCACTCGCACTGGAACACAGTAAGAGTATTCGTTCTCGTTTCCACTCGCACTGGAACACAGTAAGAAGCTTCCTTATCGTTTCCACTCGCACTGGAACACAGTAAGAGGCTTCCTTCTCGTTCCACTCACACTGGAACACAGTAAGAAGCTTCCTTCTCGTTTCCACTCGCACTGGAACACAGTAAGAAGCTTCCTTCTCGTTTCCACTCGCACTGGAACACAGTAAGAGGCTTCCTTCTCGTTCCACTCGCTCTGGAACACAGTAAGAAGCTTCCTTCTCGTTCCACTCACACTGGAACACAGTAAGAGGCTTCCATCTCGATTCCACTCGCTCTGGAACACAGTAAGAAGCTTCCTTCTCGTCCTCTCGCACTGCCTTATGAAAGCAGCTGCTACATTGTATAATACATTGAATAATAATTCCCCCATGCACAAAACTGGTAAGAGTTACCTGTGTACAGGCCCTTTCCAGGTCTTTTTGCGTCCATGCTTCCATTGGTGGTTCCTCCACCTATGTTCACTTTGGTGTGCCCTCTAACCAGCCTCTCTTTGTTGGGAACCTTTTCTACCTCCATCCTTCTTTATTTGTTTAGCAGTGCAAGTGGTTTTAACTTTCTTTGCCGTTCTTCCAACTTCATGTCTGTATGGCGTCTCTATGCATACACAGATGAGTATATGTGGTGAGAGCAACAGTACATGCCAGGAGGAGGGAGGCAGGTAGGTAGCTATCCCAATGACCCTTCCAATGATCCTGCTCTTTAATCACACTTTTTTCCCTTCCTGCTTCATCAGACAATCAGACATTTCATCATCTGTCTCACAAAACACAGAATGTTTCTATTAGCATTTCTAATAGACCATCACTGTATGCTTCCAGCAGCAGTAGTGGATATTCCAGGTACTATATATACCATAATACTGTATATATACACTGTGTTAATCTTTTTATAGTATTCACTGGTCTACTGGAGATTCATTCAGACTTTCCTACTGTTGCTTTCATAGGACTCTAACAGTGATTGGATATTGTCTATTTAATACTGTATTTAATTGTAAATTTGTGTCTTTTATTTTGGTTTTGTTCTTGTTTTGCTACCCGGTGTGGACTCCCCTGGTCTTGGATCCTCTTGCTCTGAGGGAATTTCTCCCTGCCACTGTTGCCCTTGACTCACTCTGGGCTTCTCTGTAAAGCTGCTTTGTGATAACATCTGTTGTAAAAGGCGCTATATAAATAAACTTGACTTGCCCCAACGAGGTATGCTATTACAGTCATGTGGTCTATATAGGCTTATCTTAAAGTCACGATTAGGATTCAAATTTTGGCTAATTTTTTTGAGGTCTATTAGTATGCAATTAATAGTGACCCAGCAGGCCTAAAATCCAGAACACAGCCTTGCTTTTTAAAATGTCAGTATGTCAGTGTACTGATACAGCAAACATGACCGGAAACCTAATGAGTTATGTATAGGATGCTGAAAGTTCTACACAGCTGAGTCACATTATTATGACCTACTTCCTACTTTCAACGGCAGCAGCGTGTAGTAGCTCAAGGAAGACACATTTTCATGGCATTCTTTGGGCCGACTCATCCATGTGGAAAAAACTAATATCTGCCGTGTGCAGCATGGACAGCAGCTAGACGGACTGGGGGTGACTCAAGGTCCTGGTTGGTTGTCACAGTTATCTAGAGTCATGCTGGCTGCAGTGCATCCCACAGCTGCTGGAGGGTACATGGGTGGGTCTATAGAGCGAACACAACGATCAAGGTGGTCCCACAGATGCTCAGTTGGGATTCAAGTCTGTGGAATTAAGGGGCCAGGTTTGCAGCTGGAAGTCTTGTTTGTGCTCTTCCAACCAGTGTCAGAGATTTGTGGCCGTGTGGAAGATTACATCCGCCAGGCGATCAACATGTATGGATGAACATGATCTGCAGGGCTGGGTTCATACCCAAATCGGTTGAGAGTTCCTTTCACATGGATGAGTGGGCAGAGAGAATGCCATTAAAACGTGACTTCCTTCATGAGCTACGTGCTGCCACCATACCAAAAGATGGTCATAATAATATGACTCGACTATGTATATTCTAATTTTATTCACCACAGAAGTTAAAATAAACATAAATCTGAAGATAGCTTTAGCTTAAAGCACCTCATTACCTCTCGAAAGCCATCGCTGGTCACCATGTCCGTCTCTCTAATGCTACACACCCATGTGTGATTTCTTCACACCACCATGCAGCAGACAGAAAGTGAACCTGGACCAAGTCTCATCACTTACAGATATTTGCTCAATATTATAAATGGTAGTAGTTGTACTATAATCCTCTGAAAACATGCTGATAATCCCTCGATTTAGCTTTTTTTTTTTTTAGAAGGGCCCTGTAGCAAAACCCACTGTCTATTACAATCTCATGCATACAACTCAAAAATGTGCCTCAACTTGGATAAATCTGCTTATTCAAATAGGAACAGTTGTTCAGTGGAAATGTGGAACCAATAGCATTAGGTAAACAATGGTTTATTTGTCAGTTTTTTTAATTCAGTTAACTGGTTAATCCCAAGACACGCTTACCTCTTTAGCATGTGGTCAGTACAAACCCAGCGATTATGCAGACATCAAAGACAGATGTTTAAGAGAGGAACAATTTCCTTGGCTTATTCGTCATTGACAGGACAACTTTTCCTATTTTACCCTGGAACAAGAGGGAGCTTTTTCCTTACAGCTTCGCTTCAGGAAAGCCGTCTATTAAGTCTTTAAACCTGTATAGACCTGTTGTCATCCCTCAGTCAGTCACTCTCCAATTCCTCTAAATCCCTGTCTGGTTATAATCGCACCATGACAGGGTGAAGGTGCCACTAAGGATTAAAAGTACTCTGGGAGGAGAAGCTCTAAACTCAGGTCCCTGCGGAAACTGTGGGACTGGAAAGTGCTCTGATTCGCCACATGTAGAGAGCAAACAGGGGAAACTCGTCCGAGAGAGGGAGGATGTAGCTCTCCAGCTGGGCCTGGAGGTCCCGGTGTTCTGTCCCTGCTCTACCATGTGCCATCGGAGGAAGTTTCTCCAGGAGCCAGAAAAGGTAGACAGAGTTCTCATACCTGCTCCAGTCCACCTGGTGCTGCTGTTCAGGACTCGAACTCTGCAAAACAACACAGTGGTTTTTATAGGAGGTTGACCAAACCCATGCACTTGATGCTACATCCATTACAACATTAATCTGGTAATTAGTCTGTTGACATAGAACAAAAGGGTTTGGCAAAATCTCTGCCGCCATGGAGATGGTGATAATGTGCTCCTGGGGAGTTTTTTATTTTGTCAATAATTAAAGACTGTTTGACATCAGAGCTCGTTAACAACAGGTTTTACCATTGCACACATGCATTAATGCAAACCAATGGCAAATAGAAAAAAACGTGTTGTGTGTCAGGTTCCAGCAAGGGACACGAGAAAGAAACCCAACAGTCAAATCACAAGCCATGGCAATAGCCGTGAAAGGGCTATGCTATGCCCACAACTGCCATCAAGAGCCACTGGCAATGGCAAGAGATCGGCCCCACATCCGGAAGCACTAGCAAGAGTTTTAGGGAGTGGCATGAGGATAGTGTCATGGCCACAAGCACCTACAGGAGCCACAGACATTGGCAAGGGCTCACTGCGATGTCTACAAGTGCCACCAAGAGCAGCAAACAACACAGCTGTCAACTAGCAAGCGCCTTTTCTTCGCCTCCTTCTCCTGAGCCTCGCCTCCTTATCCTGAGCTTCACCTCCCGAACAACAGTTAGGCTACTAAACTCTGCCTGGTGTTCAACACAGCAGTGGTTTTATTAGTTCATAATCTGGGAAAATAAAATCACCATGTGATGTGACAGCTGCTGGTAAATTGACTTAATAGCAAGCCATTTTTTGATAATGAAATCTCACCAAACTTTAAAATGAGCTGTTTCTAATCGACGCATTTCACATAAGCTGAACATCTTAAAGTAGGGCATCATGCTCAAACTACTCAACGCTTTCACTCAACTCCACAGGAGGAAATACACTGCTGACATCACATCACACCAAGTGAGTGAGAATAGATTCAGAATAGCTTTATAGGAGAGGACTGGATTAAAGTGATCTGATCCAGCAATAAATACTGATATTAACCCATTACCAATGTCCATGAATATGGACTTGCCATCTCAACCTCTTATACTCTGCAGTGATGCCCTAAACAGTGAAGCAGTTCAGAATTTTTTGGTCACAAACGCATTCACACATGCTTTAAAATAGACTGCAGCAAATACTGCAAAACTGCATCAGTAAGCATGCAGCTATCTGCGTCATGTAACACATTACTGCACACATTTCTTTTTTGGTGGTCTCCACTACAGCATTCGCGAAAGATGAACAGCTGGAAGCCCTCAAATGTGTGGCTTCAGGAAAATAAATACACGAGGAAAATGCAATGTATGTGGAAAGTTGATCTGCTGTAAACTAGGCAGCACCTCCAAATGACTCTCTGACTCCAAGGCTGAGTGCTATATAACGGACACTAGCGCTTTACTCGCATATCCCGTGCATTCAGCCTGTGATACACCTTTTTCCTTAGCAATAACGGGAAACCAAGGAGTGTCACAGAGTGGCATCTCTTGTGGTCCTCAAACAAAGCCAGAAGACCCATCTCTTTTGAGGAGCACCTAAGTAAGCACTAATCTAAGTACTTATTAAAATGCATTGTATTACACTTGGGCTGCACTTAACTCTATTCTGTCTCTAGGTATGGACACTGGCTAGGTCTTGCTAGGTGCGGCTTCTATACTGTGTTTAGCTCCACTCCACTCCTGTTCCATCAGTGTTTCAAGGGGAGTCTGGACTCCTTCCTGTACTAGGTGGGCCACATTCTCTGACAACAAAGCACTTTGGGAAGTCACTTTTAATGTCTGCTAAATGATGTAAATGCATATGTAAATGAGACAGAAGGCACTAAACACCAACACAGCCAAAGCACAAACAGTAGCAGTGTAGCTGAAGATATTAGTGACAACTGCACAGGAATTTGGTATAATAGATAAAATATTGTCCGTCTCCGATAATGATGTGGCAACATACATGTGGCAATAATACAATGCTATAATTTACAAACCAAAGAGCTAAAAGACAATAAATAAAGATATACTTTATATCTAAACATTTGGGATTGTTGTTTGTTATATTGGAATAAAGAATAAATCTCTAAAAAGTGCAGTGATGGACGTATGCATGTCGTAGGTATGTATACAAACCGTCTTCTTGAGTTAAAGTTAAATATCCCTCCAGTGTCCATAGAGGTTCCTCCTGTTAGACCTCCACTGGAGTAAAAGTACTAAAGTATGTACCTTCAAATGTACTTAAGTATGGCAAGTAGGTGGTTGGTGTAGCTTAGTGGGTAACACCACTCTACCCAGGGTGCCACCTCTACATGTGGGAGACTGGGGTTCGAATCCCAGTCTGGGTGACTCTGCTGAGCTACACCAATAAGAGTCCTTGGGCAAGACTCCTAACACTACACTGGCCTACCTGTAATCATTAACCTTGTAAGTCGCTCTGGATAAGAGTGTCAGCTAAATGTAGAATGTAAATGTATTAACGGGAGCATGGTTTATTATGGCTCTAATGTCCGATTATCATTTCTGGAACAAGATCCTTAATCAGCTCAGTGTAGGTGAAGAGACTCTAGTGTCTCTCAGTCCACCAGTCTTTAAAATAGCTCTTAGCAAACAAGCAAGGTTTAAGATTTACTTGCTAAGATTTACTTTTTATTAAAGTTTAAGTTTAATAAAAAAAATCATGTTGCAGATAAAAGCACTGAGTGCTTACTCACTGTAAACAGGTCTATCATCTGTCCCCCACTTTCTTTTTGAACTTGTAAACGGCTACAAATGTCACCCAAACTCATTTCAGAACAGACTGCTTCTGTCAGAGCCAGTGACCGCAAGGCATGAGGGCACCAACTGTGGTGCCTCCAAAGTCAGATTACTTGGCCGTGAACTAAGCAGTCAAGGATTTGATTCCGGCATCTTGCTTCTGCTGCTGCATCCTTGGGCAAGGCACTTCGGCCCAAGCTGCAGCTCCACGAGTTCTGCCCCTCTAACGTGAATCTATGCAAAATGAATAAATGTAAATCAGACAGCCAGGACTTATCAATCAGGACAGCTACTGCTGGAAGGGAAACCAGTCATTTGGCTTGCATGTGTTGTTTCGAAGTTTCGGTCGACAGCCTTCACAAAATGTCCTCTTCTCCTCTAAAAAATCAGTTTCTCTGCCTTGTAGAGCACTCACACCCTCCCTCTGCTACCAGATAACAAACGCTGAGGAAAGAGAAGGAGATTAAGCTTCAAAGTGCTGGAATTGTAGAGTGGGACAACAGATGTTACTGGCGCTGCTCCGAGTGCCCCCAAGCTGGTTGAGAGCGAGAATGCGGGCAAGAGTTACCAACAACAAAAGCCGGTGGTGGAAATTCTGGCCTAATGGCTTCAAGGGCATCCTGCTTGCTCAGAGTTAATATTTGATAGCTCCACCTGTTCCAGCTGTAAAGCAAAGGTGGCTGAACATGGGAGGGAAAGCACTTTATAGGCGCCTTCAGCATGACTGGAGAGAATGATAAAAGAATGATATAAAACCGAATTCGTAAAAAGTGTGCTGTGATTCAGAGGGCCGGAGACACAAAGTCTGATGAAGGTGACAAGAAGAACGATCTGTGGTAATGATGCTCACCCTTGTGTGTAATCACTTCAGGATGAGACACGGGAAACAACAGAACCTACAAACGTTCAGGGTCGACGTGATTAACGTTCAAAAGGCCAGCAAATAAAAGCTGCAATTAATGTGAAATTGCAGTAGGCATGTACCAGACCATCTGCTAGGAAATTCTGGCTCTGCTGGCCACTGTATCCCGGAATGATGCACGTTCTCTGAGCATTTTTATTAGGTACACCTACAGGGGTTGGACAATGAAACTGAAACACCTGGTTTTAGACCACAATCATTTATTAGTATGGTGTAGGGCCTCCTTTTGCGGCCAATACAGCGTCAGTTCGTCTTGGGAATGACATATACCAGTCCTGCACAGTGGTCAGAGGGATTAAGCCATTCTTCTTGCAGGATAGTGGCCAGGTCACTACGTGATGCTGGTGGAGGTTCGTCCTTCTTGGTGGTATGCTGACATTACCCTGGATACCGTGGCTCTTGATACATCACAAAGACTTGCTGTCTTGGTCAGAGATGCGCCAGCAAGACGTGCACCAACAATCTGTCCTCTTTTGAACTCTGGTATGTCACCCATAATGTTGTGTGCATTGCAGTATTTTGAGCAGAACTGTGCTCTTACCTGCTAACTGAACCTTCACACTCTGCTCTTACTGGTGCAATGTGCAATTAATGAAGACTGGCCACCAGGCTGGTCCAATTTAGCCATGAGACCCCACACTAAAATGACAGGTGTTTCAGTTTCATTGTCCAACCCCTGTACCTTGTATCTACGTACATTGTCCAGTTCATTAGCACAACTTACCAAACAGGAGCACTGTCTGTAGTGTTACAATTATGGGCTGCAGACCATCTGACTCACTTTGCCCCATTCATCAAAGGACAGCCCCCCTGTTTCCACTACCACAGAGCAGGTATTATGTGGGTGGTGGGTCATTCTCGGCACGGCAGTAACACTGTGGATCAGACCCAGCAGTGCTTCTTTCCTGGCTTTGTTTCTTAAGTTGTTTTTCTTTCTCACTCTTTGCATTCCTGCCTTCATTTTATTGTTTTTTCTCTCCGCTCCTCACTTTCTTTCCCTTTCTTACTTCCTTTTTTTGTTTAATTGTCAACAAAAAATAACTCGGACCGACATGCGCAAAGCTAAAAGTCAAACAGGCTTTATTAAACAGTCGAGCAGTGTAACAAAGCAGCAACACACAGATTAACATGAGGGAGGAGAGCAAAGCCAGAGTCATGAAACGAGGCAGAGGTCAGAACCAGGAGAGAAAGTCAGCGGGGCTAACGAAGCAAGGTCAAACAAGGAATAAAGCAGAGATCAGATTTCAGCAAAAGGGGTCAAAACCAGAGTAGACAAACAGGATAGAAAAGCTCAAGATTGCAAACAGAGGAGTTTGGCAAAACTTCATAAAGAGTGTGAGTGTGAATGAGGCCTAAACGAACTGGTAATGACTGGAGTCAGCTGGTGCTAGAATTCAGGAGACCTAGAGCAAAGCTGATTGGGCAGTTGGGGACATGTGGGTGTGATGTCATCGGGAGATGCCTTCTGGGAAGTTGAGAAAACCCGGAAGCGTGACATTAATAATGAAATTCAGATTATTTCTGTTTTTCTTCATGGCTGAGAAACACTGTTTTAGGAGAGTTTTCTTTCTTTCTTTTTTTACTCATTCATTCATTTTGCAGAAGTTTTTGAACCTATTACCTTCTTGTTGTGGGAGATTTTCTTTTTAAAAATTTAAATGTGATTGAAACATGCGAAGACAGCCAGGAGAACTGCCACTTAACATGTATCGATTCATAAACAACAGATTAATGATAGACAGAGCTTGCCAGTAGAAGTGCATGCATGAAGACCCTCAGCATGGGTGTTTGTATGTGGGTCTTGTGACTGCAGAAACAGTCTTATCACTTCTCACATACACGGAACGTGTTAGTGCGTATAGCTACGAAAGGACTGCACTTTATTTCTTCCTGAGACTAGCTCGGGGATAGCACCTCAGTGGAGTGTTGTTTAGGCCAGGCATTATTGTTTTATGTATTGGGAAATACATACTGGAACATAAGGGAACATGTGTGAGCAAAAGCTACAGCGTAACAGTAAGCAGTGGAGAATAATGGGTCATTAGTTGATAATTAATGGCATGCAATAAAAAGTACACCAAAGAGTAAAATTAGTACTGTCCCACATAGAACTCTGGTTGCCAGATAAGGATACGTGAGGTAATTGAGGAGGGGGGAGTTAAATCTATTACCTGGGCATGTGGTGTAGTTTGAGTGATTGCCCACGTCCTCAGTGATGTTAATCCAGCACCAATCTGCCATGTCTGTGGTTTTTGGTAGTTAGTCTGCTCAGCAATAATTACAAAGTGCACTACCTCCTATAATGCACCGAACATGGAGCGCCCCCGTACCAATAGTACTGCTTAAATCTCAGTAATGTATTAACAAAAGCGGGTTAAAGTTTCTTATTCGCCATGTTTACACCTAAAATGGTGCAGCAGTTACATTCCAAGGCAGTATAAAAACTGCTGTGCCATTTAAGGTAGAATGGGAAAATGGATAATGCCATTGTAGAAGATGACGTCTCTCATTACTTTCTTTTCGTGACCTAATAATGAGGCTAAAGCAGAACTTGATCTGACCCTTAATCCTCAAGTTAACGACACGAAATCCAAAGTATTTCTAGTGATGGCTGAATGACACAGGAGAGGAAAATAAAATATCTAGAAGGCACCTCTAGCAGGATGGACTTTTCTGTCTTGTTGTGCTTCTTTTGGTAAGTTGCATGAACTAATACGCTGCCTGGTGGAAACCCTGACGTTAAGGTCTGCACGAAGATGGTTTGATTTGGGCTACTTGGGGTATTTTAGGGAAATTACTAAGAACCGTTGTCCAGTACAAACTGGCCGATCAAATTACACACTTATTACATCACTGGACCTCCTCTGGTAAAACAAAACCTGTTTGAATACGACTTAAGAGTCAGCTGATTGACAGGAAAGTGCCCTTACTCACAACAGAACAGTATGGAAGCTTTAATTTCTCCGTCCTCAGCTGCTCTCCAGACCAGACTAGCTCTGATTACTGTTCATGCTTTTATAGAACTATAATATATGATCTTGCTTCTGATGCTCTTGGTGTTTGTAGTGCCATAGAACTTTTACAAGGCACTGTGTCGGCATTGCGGTGGGATGTTAGTGGTGTTTTTGTTTAGCTGAATATCTGTATATACCAGCTATTGTAAACTTAGGTCGACACATTGAACATTACACATAAAGCGAAATGAGAAATGAGTGATTAATCGGGGGGAGAGATACAGAGAGTGTCTATTTAGGTTAGAATGTTGGACGAGTGTGTTTATTTGGGTTAGACGTGCGCGCGCATGTGTGCATATGCAGGCCGCTGCTCTGCTTGTTAGCAGCAGCTTTCGTCTCAGCCCTCCAGAGGTGTGACAGCATGTGACATACTTTCCTTGGCAACAATGCCCACCAGCCTAGGGATCCCTGCGCTCACTTTCTTTCCCCAGCCCTCCCTCTCTCTCGCTCTCCCTCTGGCCCTCTCTCTCTCCCTGCGTCTCTACTCTCTCTCTCTCTAGGCATAATATTTCCAATAAATAAATATATAAATACGGAAGTTCAGCTCGTCACGCCACTGCTGACATTTTTTGGAGCGCAACCTCTCTCCGAGAGCAGGAGGGAAGATTTATGAAAAAGTTTCCCTGCTCTCTCTCCAGCATGAGAGGGCAGAACTTAATGTACTCGTACTGTTCCCATAACTTATTCAACACAAACTATAAGCACACGGTAAGTAATGAGAAGATGGACCTTCCCATAAAATGCTGATTCCCCAACACTACCAAGTTCTCGCTTCAGCACCTTTGTTTTACCCGGTACTCTGTCCACTAATCAGTTCAGCGAGAGCATTTCTATAAGGGTCCCATGGCGGCCTGTCAGAGCAACACAAAGGTAATTATAATAAGCAGGGCATAGACATAGCGATTTTACACTACAACCTAGCAAAAACTACAACGGCCAAAAAAATAATGACACTACTTCTTCCCCAAGGGCAACATGATTACAGAACAATGCCTAAAACAAGCCACTAAAGGGCTGGAATATCAAATTAGGAAAAAAATAAATATCTGAAAGTCTGAAAGTACGCTGAGATGACAAATCTGAAGCTGAAATGTCATTCCTTCCAAATCTGGGCATCCTGGGGCGCACAGCAATAAGAGCTCAGTCTGAGCTGTCAGCAGTCAGGGGGACCGGGGGAGAAGAGGTGGAAGAGGGAAATAATAACGAGGTGTGTGAGGAGAGGCCGGAAAGAGAGCAAACGAGAGAGCGAGACGGACAAAGCATAAGGAAAGAGGGAAGAAAAAGAGAGAGGTCTACAGGCAGTAGTTTGGAGAGGCTTCATTGATCTGTGGGGAATGGGGGATGACTCCGCTGCTATAAGACAGCTAGGCATTAAGGATCTGACTGATCATGGCACTGCACTGATGATGCCCTGCTGAAACCAGACCTTGTGGCCTGTTTGACAGAGGCTGTAGCTCTCCAACTTCTCAAAACTTTTCGGGTTGTATAGATCAGATATGATCAGATCAGATATGCTCAGTATGGACTCGCGGGCTCTCTTAAGCTTGCTCTCCTGCAACATGGACTCATATGGTGAGTCACTCAAAATGAAGATCTGAGAATACAAACGGCTACATGACATGTAGTCAAAATGCCAGGATCTGGGTTTCGAATTTTTCCATAGTCTATATCATCATATTTTAATCATAAAGTGGACCAGGGGTTCCAACTTTTTTCGTTCTCAAGGCTTGATAACTACCCACCAGAAAACCCAACTTTTAGAAATGACACTGAAGATGTTTAATTAGCCTGCTGCTGGGACTTTATTTGCATATGCGTCTAAATATATCAATATATTTATATTAATGTATGTAATATAAACACTAATGTGGTCATATATGACTTAACCTGCCTAACTACTGCCTCCATCTGAGTACAGGCTCATGGACCATTAGAGGGTACTTTAAGAGAGGTCCACTGAGGGTCCGTGGCCCACAGGTTGTGAAACCCTAATGTAGACTACAGTAAAAGTTTTCATCGCTGAAGAGGCTGGGTTACAGTACATTGGAGGAGTCTACCCTCCCCATGTTTTGTATAGGGGTTAGCGCAGGGCTGGACATTTATTGCTGTCTACTGAAGTGGCATTTGGAAAAATATGAGCGTTCGCCCATATTTATTCATATTTTAATGCACCATTTCCCCCAAGAAAGTCAATGCAGTGTGCCTTTATTATTGACGATTATGTAAGGCCTGGAGTGCTCTGTACAAAAGACAGCTGTGCAAGGAACAATACAACGGCGGTGAGCCATATGGTTCCCTCACATGAAGAACAATAGGAAAAGGTGTCTGGAAAGCCATGTACCCCCTGTAACTCAACAGTAAGAGTCTAGAAAGCAACTACAAGGCACAGGAACAATGGCGGCTTTCACATTAGCATAACACATGTTTACATCAGAGAAAAACCCACACTGTCTGCCCTTGAGCGGAATCCTTGTTCAGCAGACACTTCACGTCAGTTCTGCACAACACAGGCCTGCGGAGTGTAGCCATCTCAGCTGGCTTTATTCCAGGATTGTCATACTGCCAAAATACTGTATGCTCTCTGTGGGTATGGCATATGAGAAGGTGACATGAATGCGAGACCTCCAGAAACTTAGGTTTACGATGGGAATATGATGAAGAAGAAGAAGAAGAAGAAGAAGAAGAAGCAGCCGAGGGCTGAGTGGCGCTAACGCCAGTACATCACTACAGGCTTACTGCTAAATCACTCAATCACAGCCCACTATATTTGGAGGAGCGAGGAGAGCGATATGAGAGAGAGCAAAAGCAATATAGAGAAAATGATTTATTTTCCCCAGCGAAGAACACAGCCTGCCTCTTTTTTAGACCCAGGAAGAAGGAGAGACAGAGAGAGAGAGAGAGAGAGAGAGAGAGAGAGAGAGAGAGAGAGAGAGAGAGAGAGAGAGAGAGAGAGAAAACAGAAAGAAATCAACAGAAAGAATAAAGCAAAGCAGCAATCGGCGACAGAAAGAGAGTGAGAGAGGTGTCAAGAATGAGGGCTAAGATTAAACTTGTTCACTCCTGTTATTTATTCTCACTCCTTTCATTTGCAAGTTATCTCCGCCACATATGACTGGAAGATTCTATCCGACGCTCTGCAAAAACGGGATCTTTAGACAGAGGGCATATGACACAACTGCTCAAAGTGGTGTTAAAGCCCTCCCGGAGAGGCGAGGTGCACTGTGGACTGGTCTGGGCTGCGGTGGGACAGACCTCTCTTTCTCTGCAGAATTAATGCTCATCTAAATGCATAGGCTGTCTATTGTGCCCACAAGCACAGTGTGCCCATGTCCCACCACAGGGAGGGCAGCCGTATGCTCTGCTTCTGCCGCCATTAATAGGACAGAGAGAGAGAAAGACAGAGAGAGAGAGAGAAAGAGAGAGAGATCACTGGCCCAACACGCTGCTAACTAGGACACACAACACTCGTCCACTTCACACTGATCAGAAAAAATGGAGGTTCAAACACGACCTTGACCCCTAGCAACAGTGGTCTGTCGAAAATCGGCACTGCTTTTTTGGTGCTATTCTGGATGTCAGACCAAGATATACATCTTCACACGCTACTGAGAGAAAATACTAGCTGAAGGATTACTGGTGTGCCTTCCAGAAGACAAAGCATTACCTCTATTTACTGTGCCAAGACCACCAAAATCCAGACTAGCTCTGATTACTGACCACCAAAATCAGTTAAAATGGTCACCGTATTTCACAGGACTTTTCAGAGCTGATTATTCTAGCGTTCACTAGCATTAGGAAGAGGACAGGCAAAAAAGATTTTTTTTCTTTTTTCCAGTTAAAAAGAAAGATTGGACTGGATTTGACTTTTTTTTATTTTACTTCCATTTTAAACTTCAAAAAAAAGTTGCAAGTTATTAATAATAACCGTGCAAGACCTGGTAGACCACCAAAAACTGCCCCCTCCAGACAAACAGCCCCTTTTCAAGCTTTTATTCTTGAGAGAAAATCAAGCTCCACTTTTGCTTCAGATCTGAAAACATCCACACTTGTTTCCGTGCATCCTAACACTGTGAGAAGACAACTCCACGCTCTGGGTCTGAAACTCCACACGCTGAAATGAAAATCTGAAATAACCAAATTTCAAAATTCCAATTTAAGAAACACCTGTCTGGAAACCAAAATCGCAACCCCAAAAGTTTTTTCAACAAGTTGTTCTGAATAAATGTCCTACACATAAAACCCACAAAGCAATAAGAACAAAATAGGACAAAAGTGAGCTGACAATAAACAAGCTTATGAATTCCAGGGTCCTCAACAACAGAAGTTGTCCAATAAATCTCATTAGATTTAAGTATAATTTACACTTTGGATGTTGTTTGTGATTTCTTCTCAGCTGAGCCGACAGTGCTAGTGTGTTCGCAGAAACTTTCTGCTCTTGACATTCTGATACACTCTACACATTAAGCGAGACATCATGTTTTCAAGTGTCATCAAACCTAAAGCGGAGTTCTTGAGTGTTGTACGTCCTCTTCATAGCCAGGATACAGCAAAATTAGAAACAGCTTATCTCCTAGCCCTTGTAGAAACTGTGAAATATATTCATATGGCTGACTTGAGCTGCCACTCTCACGCATCAGTGCTGACCAGCACAGGGGAATGAAAATTAAAATAGTGATTTTTTACCTTCTATTGCTCATACATTTAAGTCTTAGATTTTGACACGCCATTGAATTCCTATTCACAAAATCATTTTTGCTAAAATGATCCACATAACATTTTGACCATTTCTTTGTCAAAATTGGCAATGAAATTCTGGTGCATTTGCAAGTCGGAAAGGGGGTGTGGATGTCAAAAAAATGAAACAACATAAAGACAAAAAAAAAAAAAGCCACTGGCCTTGTCAGAACAAAAGACTGGGCTCTTCAGAGCCCAAACCTCTACATCACTGAATGTGTTTGGGATAACTTGGACCATAAGATGCAAAAACTGCAACCAACTTCTAAGACTGAACGTTGGAAGTGTGAAAAAAATATTCTGGCAGATTTCTCTAAACAAACGAAGGCAACGTCCTCCAAAAAGAATAGAAGCTGTAACAGACAGGTAAAAGGTGGACACAGTAAATTATACATAGATGTTGAAACTTCAGTGGCATTTTCCAATAAATATTTTCTGATTTTCCTGACACTGAAAAATGAATAACTTGTGTTTAATGGCTGTAATTAAATACATGAAGAGAGGCTTCTGACTTTTGTGCTGTACTGTAGCTGGCGAAGCCAGAGAGAGATAGGAGAGATGGTGACAGAGGAGAATGGCTTTCACCTTAAAAAGTCCAAAGGAAAATAAAAGCTATGTGCTGAAACACTACTTTAACGGTCCCTAAGACTACTGCCACAGTCACGCAAGGGGCGCACTACATGCATTCAGCCCAAATACATCTACCTCTGACAACTTCAAACAGTACTTACTAGTGTGAGACCAAACTAGTGGGAACGGCCATGACCCAGGTGTCTCACACTGTTTAAAGAACGAGGCTTAGGAGTTCAGTCTCTGTGGGCAGGACTTTCCTGTCGCCGAGGGCAGGGATTTACTGCCCCGGGTTCGTCCTTGTGGGAACTGTATAACTATGGCTTGGTCCTCATACTTCATATTGCCTTGACTGTACCAATGGTGCCTAATGATCAATTCATGCTCCATCCTTCGCACCTCCTTCACGACACTGTGCCTATTTGTTTGCACAGTGACCGTTCATCCTTGTGTTAACTTACACGGGAAAAGGAATGAGGCAGAGGAGTTACATATTTCTTCTGGCCGCTGCCTACAAACGAGGTTGTTCTTGAGGGCCAGGATTTATAGTGGTATCGTAGAGGCAACATGCTACATGAATTACTCCTTGTCCTGGTTACAGATAGAGCCTTGTCCAAGAATATGATCACTGTCAAAGGTGAATTTCCATAGCAAATGTCCAAGTGCAGACCTTATCCTTCACCGGGACAACCGGTCTAACATAAGTCAAGCCCTGAGAGTGTAGGCCCTGCATCTGGTGTGAGAAAGGACTGTCTAAACAGAGGGCGCTGACATGGCCGTTCCAGCCTGTGGCACTGTACGGGTGAAGGCTGGGAGGGAAGCTTTGATAATGAATGGAATGAAGCTGATAAGAGTCTGCTAGCGGTCCTGTCTCAATTCAAAATGTCCCCGCTTTGGTCTTCTCACACCAGAGCAGCAAACAACTTCCACCAATTGATTTTTCTCCGGCGGTGCTGTGTTTCAAGGCATCTTTTTTTCTCTTTGTTGCACCCCCCAGAGTGATATGCTCACGATACAGAGATTTACAAGACAGCAAATCGATTCAGTCTCCTCCAAGAGTGCATTTGCTGTGCTTTATCTATCATGATCCAATCTTAAGGTCGGAGGTTTGTATCTGCTATTAAAGAAAACACTGAAAATATGACAAATCTCGAAGGAAAACTTCATTACAAGCAATATCAAATGCACTTGAGACTCCTCATGTACTCAAGAACAACAGTTTACTTCTTTCAGACATGTTTACAACTAGCTACGCTTCTGCTGTATATGCTAGCACGACTTGCTAAATTAGACAAAAAGTACAGCCATGTTCCTCTAATATATGCCATTCCCTTCCACGATTAATGACCAGGATGGCTGCTGTTAAACCGGAGCCTGTCGGAACCATTTCTTATTTGACATGATTGTAAGTAAAAAGATCTAAAGTGTTTCTTTTGAAGATACAGAGGTTCCACTCTAGGGCCGCTGCTCTTCTCACTACATGCTACCTATAGGAAATGTGATCAGGAAACATAGGTACTGATTTCCTTAGCTACTCTTATGGTACACAATTGTACATTAACGTCATGACTCTGTCTACTAAAGTGATTTACATATTCCTCAGTGGGTGCCACTAAAAGTTGTTTGCAACTGAAAGAGGACAAACCAATATCCATACTGTACAAATTCACAGCCAAACCATCAACAAGGCCCCTTAGCATCACATTTTAGAACCTGGGTAGTCATTTTAGAATCTTGGTTGGAATCCTAATTTACACAATATAAAAACACAGCTTTTAGTTGTAAGAAGTGTAACTACTTTGCTTGTTTCAAAAGAAGAACTGCATCATTAAACTACCTGTATCATTAAACTCTCAATGGTCCAGCATCTGCATACTTAACTGAACGTCTGTCTTTTTATGTCTATGCATATGATCTTGGATCTGAGGACAGGGACCTGAATAAATTACAGCAAAAATGGAAAGTGCTCTATAAACAGGGCCAACCCGGCTACTGCCTAGATGCCTGGCCACAACCCGAGTGACCACTTGTCTTAGATTATAATTGTGCTTTTTTCTCTTTCCACCACCAAAGCAACTACATCACATTTCACAAATTTACAAATATCCACCACTAATAACACTGCTATTCCCTCTCCTGCACAAAATCAGATTAAAAATGGTAACTACACAATATATAACATGATATCAATGTTCCTAAAAGGGGATGAACACATTTCTTAAGCCAACAGCTGTTGTCCTCTCTGAGGTGTCCATGTTGTTTGTGTCAACATAATGCATATAGTGTCGTCACCAGGTCTACCAGTCTTTGCAGTTCCTAGTTCTTACATAATGCTATTGGGGAAGGTTAAGATAAAGGTTATCATTAGCATCTGGCTGTGCGACCTATTCACTCCACTGTAGCACCTCTTCTCAATCTGTGAATCCTGTCACACACCATGCAGATATTTATTACATGCAAGGGGATTCGGTGAGCTTTTATTACATAACAATCAAATGCAAGTAATAGTACACAGATTTAGAGAACTGGAACATTCTCATCTATTATTCTGTGGTCTACTCATTCAAAACTACAGTTCTATAACTTGTATCAGATGCTTAACAATATATACAGACATACATAGACATAGATAGTCAATTTCTTGTAACTCTCTGATCATTTGGAAAGCTGCTACTATGCGTAATGACATGATAAAGGTAAGTAAAGTTTTCAGACATCACAGTCAATGCTGTCCAAATGTGTGTTAACACACATCAATAGCTTTGTCAATTAACCAGTGAAGGATATATGGGTGGCCTTCAGCGCTGTGTGCTGATTAGTCATTTGGTCTTCATCTTTAACAGTCAATACACCCACTTCAGCATAAAGCGTCATGAGCTGACTGTATGCTATGTATTTAGTTCTCATTTATATTTTCACTTATTGTGGACAGGCACTCGCTCATCTAATTCACTCCCTAATAATCTGAACAGGCCGTGCCTACCTGCCGACAGGAAAAAGGGAAATGGGCTTGTTTTTCTACCTTTATTTGTTCAGGGAACAGGATGCTGCAACCCCTGCCTATTTTTCACGGCCACTGTGATAAGGGAAGGACAGTGGGAACAAACACGACCCTGAAGCAATGTGGGGTTATGTACCTTAGTGCAAAGGCCTCAGGCCCTGTCGCTCTCTGTGGCAGGGCTAATTTCCTACACAGCACTCTGCTGGGATACTGTACATCCATCTCCATTGGACACCGGGTCCATATCAGAAAGTACAGAGGTGCTGCAGTGAAAGTGAATCTTATGAAGTTATAGTACTCGGGTTGTCCTTGTGGGAATTGGTGGTCATTTGGTGTTTAAAGCACAATCCACCTTCTTTACCGATGTTCCAATCTTAGCAGCTTGTCCGCCGCTGTATCTTGGCTTGCTCAGTGCCCATTTCCTTGACGGTTCATCCACATCCATGTTGATGTGTCTATTCAGGTCTATATGTTTTCCAAGCCTTGGTTCGGATGCCCTTTACAGAGTCCTTCAACCTTACAAGTGACCTGACAGATCAAAGCTTTGGCTTCTAAGAGACTATGTTGTTTGGACAGAACACCAAGGGTTTGAGAAAAGGTGAACAATGTGGCTTCCAATCATTGTAGATTGAAAAGCGAGATCTATCGCCTTCTTCCTCCACATGCAATCATGGCCGTAATCACTTCGGAGGTTACAGTGGTCCGGACCCCTGTATGTTTTCCAGGTGAAATACTGTAGTTGCCTATAAGTAACGGTTCTTTGGTAGTGTAGTCTGGCTCATCTGATCACTGGAGTCATTAGTTGGGTTTCCATGTAAACAAACAAAGTAAATGCAGAATTATGTTTTTATCCACAATTAAATTAAGTTTCCACTGTAGAATTATCTTTGCAGCCGTTTGCCTTCTTTTTATGGCTATACTGTTCACTGCTCAGAGACATCAGGCAGGACAAGCAATGGCCCATTTAATGAGGGCTGAAATCTCTGTGCTACCGGAAGAGGTCCACATTGCAATCTGTTAAGGCACCAGAGAATTCTGGGAGCACACTGTGTAGAACCATTTTCAAATGGGGATACAGCATTTTAGCATGTAGGAAGCAACCTTCAGAAAGCTGTGGGCCATAATCGGACCACTGGGGAGGGCCAATTCTTTCTAATCACCTTTTCTAATCAGAGAATCGCCAATAAAAACAGTTTACCGCTGTCTATATACTGCATGCCAAGCAATAATATCAAGTGTAACAGAATCATGTGACTTACAGCTTGACACAGCATCATTCACTCAAAAAGCAATTTTTTCATCACCCTTTTCCGTGTTTTGACATTTGCGATATTTAACCTCATGACATTTTGGTGTTTTTCGGGATGTTCGGTTCAGATTTTTGCGGCATATTTTTTTAAATAAAAAGCCCTGGTGGAAAGAAAAACCCATGACTGCTTTACTGTGGATGGAGGGAAGGATCTTGTTGTTAAAAGCGCAGGCATCTGAATCTGCCAAAGCGTGATACAGGTAACTAGAATTTTACCAGAGAATTTTACTGGTGCTTAGTTAAATGATATTGAGTCCACCTTCAATGTACAAACTAAATGAGCATGTTAGCTTAGTTTTACATTATTCACTTTACTAACAAGACTTCCACACAATTGTTCTTTGGGTGTTAAGACACATGAGACATGCAGGTGTAAAGTTTAATCAGAAACTTTGTAAATAATTCCTGCAGTACTTTGGAGCTCCGCTGTGTGATTTAGCTTACTTCCCCGTTTTCTAGCTTTCAACAGAGGATAGAGCTGCTGAAAGTACAAGTGAATGCATCACTAGGTTCAAGCTAATGTGACGGCTGTTAGCCTTATCATGCCAGATTAAATGAAGGGCTGGTGTATGTCATGTGATTAAATTAAGCATATGAATAAATGAAACATGAAGCCCACGCAGTCCAGTTAATCATGTTATCACAGTGGGAAGATCGTTTTAACCTAGCATTTCAGCTTTAGCAGCAGTTTCGTAGTAGTAGTAGTTGTTGTACTAGCATTGGTGGTAGCAGTAGCACAGTAGTAGGCCCCAAACCAGTTTATGCACCTTGGTATTTCTAAAAACCTGCGTATGGCAACATTTGCAATCAATCCACTGTAGACCGAGTACAACTGTGTTCATAATGCTATTGGAGAACCTCATATGAACACACTAAATATGTCCTAAAGGCATGTGGAAATGACCTGGGTCAGTTCCAGGTAGATATCTGAAAAGGAGCCATATACTCAGATTTTTGACTAACTCATAGAAGTCTAGGTTGCAGAGTACTGAAAACGCTTCCTAAAAAATACTAGACGACAGTTCCAACTTCTTGTCAGAATGAGTGTTTTAATTTTTTTTTTCATTTGAAGGGAGAGGGGTCATCTTTTATTCATAATAGGAAGGGTATTACTGTGAAGAAGTCGATACATTCATCTAGAGGGGTCAGACTGCTTGAAAATGAGTTTTTTTCCCTCCTAAGAGAATTAGTGAGCACCAGCAGAGAGCCGAATCAGGTCACTCATCTTCTGTCCTGCCATCTACAGTGAAAGTTTGAGGGGGAAAAATACGATTAACGGAATAAAACCTTTAATTTAGCCTTTAACATAAAAAGTTTGAGGGCTCAAAATACGATTAACGGAATAAAACCTATTATATATATATATATATATATATATATATATATATATATATATATATATATATATGTAATTAGGGTTTAATGAAGAAAAACACAGACAGCAAAGCAACTTCAAATCGACATAAAAAGTACTTTCTTCTTTTGGACAACTCTGCAACTCCTGATTTTCCAGCTTGTGGACACTGACTGTGATGGTTGCTGAGAATGAGATGAGTAAGTGTGTCGCTGCTAAGAGGTGGGAGAGATATATAGAGAAAAGATATAAACAGAGAGTTAGAGACAGAGAGAGACAGAGAGAGGCAGAGAGAGAGAGATGAATAAAGAAGAGCTCTGTAATCTCACAGTTTAGTCTCTTAAGGCGACGTTAATCAAACAGCTTTATTCTCCCTCACTGCTGGAGTGCTTAATGAGACCTGCCCACTTCCCCACAATCACTTTGATCACAGTTATTTAATGGTCAGACACTTTCTCCTTCACTGCCCTCAACCTCAGCATCTATCACCAGCAATTCAGTTTAAAGTTTCAAAGTAAAGTTTTGCAATGACATTTCAGTTTTGGCTTCTACTTCTACAGTCATAGATTAACTGGAAAGCTAAAGAATGCCAGCTTCAGTTTGGAGTATCTGGGTTAATGATAGTTAGTGTTTTTAATATGAGAATTGACAATATTTACATAAAAAATGTTCAGCAATTTGCAGCTGTAAGATTTAGACTCAAAATATAATAAATAAATAAATAAATTTCTCATTTTATTTTAAAATTATATATATATATATATATATATATTATTTTACTGAAAATGTCCACAAACTAGTCTTTGCCATCTACACATTCATATCTTCTAGTATGCAATGTTATATATAGATATTTGTTTATATGAATAAACATTAATATAATGAAAATGTTGTACCTGTAGCAGCATAACGGTTACTGGTACAGGTACTGAATGTCACTTGGGTTCTTCTTTAGGAAGCAATACTATGTCAATACTAAATGTCAAATGGCCAAACCCTTTTTATAAAACGCTATTTTAAAGGTTTTAAAAGCTTTCTACTATTCTTTTTTTTTTCTAATTTTTTTTTTGCTAGTTATTTGATTTATAACCCTGCTTTTTGAATGCCAAACTATTTTATTTGAAATTTTATATAATTGAATTATGCTTTTGTCACACTGCATGACATTTTGGAGATATAGAGTTATAGAATGTAGGTTATTTTAATAGCATTATTCACATCCCACTATTCTCAAAGGAGTTTTTGCAGAACAATATGATATATGCCAAGTACAGTAAAATGATTTCAAAAGAAAATAGAAAAATGAGTGTCATATTATCTATACAAAGACCTTTTTATGCGCATTCCCTCTATTACAGAAGGTCATTAGTAACTGAACAACATTGTTATTTCATGCACAGAAGTTAAAAAAACTAATATTTTCTAGGTGTACCACTTGATTGACAATAAATCAATGGCAAACATAACCAAAACAAAAGGATACTAGGAACACTAGCGAGCTCGGCAATAGCAACAACAAAAGACTGGCCAAGTCAGTTCCCTGAACTGAGCTCAGCTGAGACTTTTACTTTCTGAAAATGAAATTAAAAGCGAAAGGCCGAGGAAAATAAGCAGGAAAATGACTTAATAGTATAAAAGGTCTGGCAGGGCGTCACCAGGGAAATACATAGGGTGATGTCTATGGGTTACTAAGAATTTGGAAGCAAGTACAAAGTGTGACTATAGCTAAAAAGAACAACAAATGACAAATCTCCCTTGTAGGACCAAAAAAAAAATGTTAGTCAGATATGAAACAAAAAAAACCTAAAAAGTGCCCAATCAGGGGTCTTAAACAAGTTTTTTTCAGCGCTTATCAATCGGCATTAAAAGGGCCACATGATGAAAAACTGCATTTATATCATTATATTTAATTATTAAGAATTCGTGACACATAAAAAAGACGTCATCAACAAATCCTGCGTTTCTAAAAGGTGACAGTAAAACAGGCAAATTCCAAAATTCTGGACCACTAAAAACCCCAAATGACAACCCCAAAGTTTACATATACCAGGTCACCCTCCAGCCCAGCAGTAATAATGACAAGGAATCACAAGCAATGGCAGACTACACATGCAGAATCACGGTCTTTTCAGACCCTTTTTAATCATCACTTAACAAAGGCGAAATCGGCTTCCTATTTGCCAGCTTCTTAATCAAATGTTTCATTTCACCTTAAACGCTACAGCTTGACAGGCTGTGCCAAAAAATGCTTTTAAGGCTGTCAAGGGAATACTGACATTCTTCGTACCCTTTTCAAGGAATTCTGAATGGGCACGATGAATTGATGGTCATCTTTACACTGGCTTAAACTGGCTTCCAATTCTCCAGTTTCTTAATACCATGTTCTGTTCCGCCTTAAAGTCTACAGCTTGCTCAAGTCCCAGAATGAAGCTGCGGCACCTTTTTAGGCAGAACAGCAAATTGTCAAAGCAAGCTGGTAAACAGGTAGACAACTTCAACACCCACATGTTTAATAGGTCCTGGATAACTGTAAATCTAATAAAAATAAAATTCCACTTTATCCATTTCTGGAAGAGGAACGTCTCAAACTGAATGCACTAGTAACAACTTAAACAAACTTTGTGTTGATGTCTGTGTTTTCTGACATGCTGCTTCCATACCAACCAGTCAGAGCAACGCTCATCAAAATATTCAAGGGCATTCATTAACATACCCTTAATAAGACGTGTCCTAACTCTTTAGTGGTACTGCCAGACACGCATGTTCAGTCAAACCCATGGTTTCTGCTCATTGATTGCTGAGCCGGTTGGGACTGGCTGACGCAGCTGAAGCTCACTTATAGGAACGCGCAATGCATCGCTTTACAGTTCAAACGGGTCGATAACCATGCGAGCAGGCGGGGCACCTGAGTTTTCTCACCTTCTTCCTTCCGAACCATCTCGCTGCCTTTGCCCTTCAATTATTCCCTCAAATCAATTTCACTGCTTCATCATCTGCTCCCAAGTTGACCCTGATCTTCTTAACTTTATCGGGAAAACACTCTAGGAGCGCTAGGAGATGTGGGCCGTGAGTTGTGGAGCAGCTGAGATATTGCATCCCCGCGCATACTGACAGTTTGTCTTGGAAAATATGTCTCACCTCTCCCCCTCCTCCCTTCTATAGCATGAAGTTCATCTTTGGTCTAGATAAAAACCAATGGCAGTGAAGTATTATTGCTCTGGGAAGGGTGCGCTATTTCTTCTTCTCCCCTTGAAATGTCAGAACCCCACTGACGACTCAATTGCTGAGCCACAAATGGTGAAAACCGCAGACCTGAGTGGACTTCAAAGCAGAGCTTTATGCAGCAGATAAAGTGAGGAGTGCTGACCCGGTGCCTTTGACTTGGAAATGGAGGTGGTTTTTTTTGTTTTGGGGTCTGAGCAAAAGAGAGAGGGAGGCTGTTCCAGACCACTGAGAGAACCACCGATGTATCAACTGTGCGAGTCCTCAGAGGCTACGTAACCACCATAATGTGCCACAAATCTATTTACAAACCAGCACTGAACTAGGGCTGGGCAGTATATTGACTTTTTAAGGCACATCAACTATATTCAGACGAGATGTAGGACGAGACAATGCCATGTAGACTGGTACAGTTTGACCCTGTGTTAAAACACATGACCTGTTTCTTCCGTAAAGCTATGCCAGGGCATTTCTCCTCTCCGACACTCCCTGTGCAACATTGGCCACCCTGCCCCCCACAAGTTCAGATGTTCTCCTGCACATAAAGGTAGATGCGTGCTGCTCTACACTGCCGAAGAAGAATTTGGGCTGTATTACAGAAACGTCCTACCTATAGAACATTCACCACCAAAAAATAGAAGTGCAACTAGCCCTTTTACACTAATGTGACAACAGCTTCGTTCCTATTCGCGAACCTTATTTGAAACCTTTGGCGCATTTCTGCCAGTTCGCCTACCATGAATCTTCTCATGTCCTGTGCTGAGAGGAGGCTGTGAGGATGATACGCACCCATCCGACGATCCTGCTATTTAATCACAGACAAATCAGACATTTCTTCCTCTGCCTCTAAAACACTCAGCACTCAGATTCTTCTTTCTGTTTGTTGGGTTTCATTGTTTTTTTATGCACAAGAGAATTAATAAGGTGTAGCATTTGATTGACAATAAGCAAATGGTAAACATTATCTGGATTCTAGTAACACGAGTGAACTTGGCATTAGCAACAACAAGAGTTCTTGACTAGCCACATGAGTTATCTCAACTGAGACTTTCACTTTCTGGAAATGAGATTGAAAGCGAAAGGCCAAGGAAAATAAGCAGGTAAATGGCTTAATGGTATAAGATGCTTGGCAGGACGTCACCAGGGAAATGCATAGGGTGATGTCTATGGTTTACTGGCATAACTCCACCAAAAACTAAATAAAAATAAATTGTTCCCAGTTGGAACCAAAGAATAGCATGTTCTTAAGCACGAACTGTGAAGACCTCCGTGGGCATGCCAGTTGTTGAGCAACAAGAACATGACAATGAATGTAGCTCTGCTGTCGTCTGCTCAGAAAGTGGCACCACTGTTTTTAGCTGCATTTTTTAGTGGGTCTATTGAGCAGAACCAACTGCCTGCTGCACCCTTAAACAAACAATAAAACAAAATATCCTCAGCTTGAAGGCTAAACAATGTTTGGGTACAATTCTCTAGATAAAAATGTGACTTATTGCTCAATATTGACCCAGACAATTCATCTATACAACGCTCTGATACATACCTCCTGATAGCTGTAGGCATAAGGACCTTCAGAGGTCACCCATCACTTTAGTGCATAATGCTACATACAGCTCCAAGTATACACCTCCTTAAATAATTGATTTTTCATTTTTGTGTCTTTTTGCATAATTCAAGACATATAAGACATTCTCAGTGGTTTGGTGTGAAATATGGCTTTCCAGACGAACTTGCTGAGTCAGAACTGTTCACGGTTGTGGTGGTGACGGAAATCAGTAGTAAAATTCCCCTTTAGCAGCAGCAGCTGTCTACTGAATTACTCATGTGGCACCACAACACATTACGACTTCGGTAAAACAGTACTTTCTCCAAACACCTGAAGAAACTTTCCAGAGGAGTTTTGTGGCTACACAAATCAAAAAAACAAGCCACAAACATTCAAACCTGAAGGTTCTCCTAGTTGGGTTTTCATAGAGGCCTACAAATAGGCTATAATATCACCATCCATCTTGCCTTCAGCTGCTTACTTGCAAATTGTTTTGGGAAAAAAACTGCTGCTAGAGCCTGTGTGAGACCACACGAGAGGTGAAAAGAAAGGCACAAGTCAGACGGCTGAAAAGAAATCAACAGAATGGGTCTCGCGAAGCACCGTTGAGATCATCTGAAGAGAAATAGAATGGGCAGCGAGGCCATTGCCCTTTCATGGCTCCGGTTTCCACCATCACCTCTTCCCTGGCCTCCAGCCTCTGACGAGCTCTGCATGCCTGATAAGGCTCATTTAAAATGCTGTGGCCAAACGTAGGCAAATACAATCAGACTCGCTCATCCTTGACACTTAGCACAGGCGCACTTTAGTCTCATTAGAGAAGGAGAGGAGGGAAGAAAGAATCGGCATTGGTTAGAAAGAGAGGAAGGGGAGAGAGAGAGAGGGAGAGAGAGAGAGAGAGAGAGAGAGAGAGAAACAAAGAGACAGCTATTGTTTCACAAAGGCTCCTGTCGAAGGAAAGGGCAGCGCTGTTTGTGATAATTACTTCATTAATCCAGGGAGCTGGATAGATTCATGTCCACTCACGACCACCAGCCCAATGTGATCTAAACACAATGAGACTGAACGTTATTGCTTCCACATCAGCAGATTAATGTAACACTAAACAAAGCTTAACGCTTCATTCAGGTTTCACTAAAGAGACCATTTGGGACGGTGAGTAAGGCAAGACACTGTCTTGATGATGACAGAGTACAAAGGTTTAAACAAAACTAGGACTAGCTAAACAACTTTATACAGGGTTTGAATCAGAGACAAAGCCTCCGGTCAGTGACCTGCTCACGCTCTACTGACTCGCATCTTGATTTAGGTTATTGATTGACTTGGACTCACTTTTACCTCAATCGACTTGCACCTAAACCTCTCTCGACTCGGATTCGCACTTAAATGACTCTCTCTCTGAGAGTCTTGCACACTGAGACTTGCACCACAACTCGGACTCGTGCTTAACTGACTCATGACTCAACATTTCCTTCTGACTTGACTTGCGCTGAGTCCCGACTCAGCCTTGTGACTGAAATGCAACTTGCTTCAGACTCATGTTTAATTGACTACTGGGGCGGGTGTTATTTGGGCTTAACCCCATTTCTTATTTTTACCCCTACCCCTTGTTTACAAGTGTAACCCTCCTCTTGAAACTGAGTTACAAGGGGTAGTGGTTGAAATCTTACCTCTGTGAAATGTGACAACACTTCAAGAACTGAATATGTCATCAGTTCATGTCAATGGCTTTATCTTAACAGACTAAAAGCATGGGCGCTCGCGATTCATATACAACTTCAGTTTTACAAATTAACCAATCTAACGAGTCACCCAATACAAAACAGCACAGACAAAAAAACACATTACTCCAATACCAGGCTGCTAGCGATGCTCTGTAGGCGACCCTGCCAGTCTGTAATGAGAGCAGAGGAGGGTAAAGTTCAGCTCCCCACTTCTCAAATACATTTAGGGAATCATATGTCTTCAAAGAGGGGGACATCAGTTATTTATTATCACCACCTAGAATTCTTCAGTGATATGAAGCTGAACGTAGCTTTTAAATCACCGGCTTCATGAATTTCGCCCTTCCACCTTAAACGGTGCAGCAATCTCAGGTACCAGAAAGCAACTGTTGCATCATTTAAGGTGGAATGGGAAATTTTACTAGGTCTGAGACATCAGCGTATTACTAGTGACTTGTATGTATGTTATGAAGATAAAGACTCTAAAACACTGTAAAGTACAGGGCAGAGGTTTTTAACAGAGAACATACTTATATTAATAGGTCTCTCTAGTCGCTTGTGAAACCACTTTCTCGCACGGCATTCTGGGAATTCTCTCAAAACACTCCGTTTGCAGTGTGCCTCTGAGAAATCTCAATTTGAAGGGCCATGTAGCCCTAACACTTCTCCCTACGCCTCCATTTCAACAACAATTGGGACAACCCTATCCCTAGATGTGAATGCACAACTGGAGAGGTAGGGCTAAGTGTTAAGGGCAAGGGGTGAAATGGCATTGGACCTTCGTATCTAATATATTAAGTTGTGACTTTCATCTTCAGGTCGTAGCCTCTGCTGAGCCTACTGAGGCTGCTACGTTATCATTTTAGCGCTTCCCTTTTCTGATGAGAAGGAGAAGAGGTAATAGCTGCAGTTGATAAGGTGATTTATAATTCTTAAACCAATGATGAAAAACAAATTTGAGCCACAATGTTCTAACTTTAACCGGCTAAGCTTGCTAACGTTAGCATCTACTGGCCCTTTCCAGACACTCTTGATATATTGTGGGTTTTTAGGGTGTTTCTTGCTATAGAGCCACATCTTTATGTTTCAGCCATCAGGCTTGTTGATCAGAAGCTTGTTGGTCAGAAACGTGCTGGTGAAGACAGCTGGCTATATAGCTAAGAAGGCACTGAGGCTAGCTTTATTCGCTCTAGATGGACCGCACATAAAACAGCTAATAGCCAGAACATGATGTGGGTTCATAGCGAGAAACACTCTATAAAATCCACAGTCTAGTCCACAGGGTATCCACATAGTGCCAGTCTGGCATTTTCTCCAACGTAATCAAGTTGCTTACAGTATCGGAACATTTCACATTAACCCCGATATCAAGACACGAGCTGTTGCCAGTACTTGCCAATAAACAGTGCTGCCAAATACCAAAGGAAACAAACAGCAACATAATAAATAAACACTCAACAAACCAGCATGATCGATAAAAACAGAGAAACACAAAAATAAAGTACAGACCAATACAAAAGTGTCAGATCAGCACAAAAATATGAACAAACCCAATTCGGGAAATGCACATACAAACAGAATGCAGCAATTCATAAATTCACTTGTATTCAAGTACACAAACACAATACCCCGCAATCTGAAACTGATGCCTGCATTATGTTCCAGTAAAGGTGGGATGGGGGCAAATTAGGGTCAGAAACATTGAATAATTTAAAAAAAACTTCAACCTGAAACAGTTGATGCAATGGGATCTGTAGTGAGACAGAGCAGCTCTGCTTTCATAAGCTCCCACCATGCCATCATGCTCTGATCACACGATGCAGTCCCTCCTCTGAGCCGATCAGAGATGCAGATAAACAAACCCAGCATGCAGTCAGCCACCGCACAGCATAGGGAGAGAAGTCCCACAACTTGTTCCTCCATCAAACAAGGTGAAGACTCACATCCCACCTAGCTTGGAGGAGGAAACACATAGAGAAGCCATAAAAAAACATGTAAAACTAATTTTAACATCACTTAAAAAAAACAATCTAACTCATAAGACATATCACTAAAGTATGGGTCTAAAAAAAGTTCATTATACATCCTATACAGCTTTATCCTTCACCTAAACTCATGGACCCCCATATGTGACATATACTGAACATCCGGGATGCAGTCCCCTTTATGAACTTGTGAACATGTGACCTCATTTACAAACCCGTAATGTGATTGGTTAGTGCACAAACCCAAACCCAGATCATTTTATAAGCGTGTTCTGGTATCTATAAGCCTTTAACCCATTTAACAGTTCCAATGCTCTGATAACATGTTCTATATGACACAGAACCCATTCGGACCCCATTCCTAAACTAAATGAGTTAAAATAGTTATAGAGGACGTCATGTGACCTCTCTGTTACCGTAAGACTGATCTTTCATCTTTATATTTTTAAGACTTTGATCTTATAACTGATCCCTTATAATTTTCCAGTAAGGGGAAATAGGTCTGGGCTTTTAAGCGTTAACCTAACTAAAAATTTAAAATCATAGAAA
This sequence comes from Prochilodus magdalenae, assembly GCA_024036415.1. Classification (NCBI taxonomy): domain Eukaryota; kingdom Metazoa; phylum Chordata; class Actinopteri; order Characiformes; family Prochilodontidae; genus Prochilodus; species Prochilodus magdalenae. The sequence goes on along the minus strand of JAMWET010001405.1, from coordinate 241,838 downwards.
CACTAAGAGGCCAATTTTCTACTCATTAATTATTTTACTGGGACATTTTAAAACAGCATTGATAACACAGAGAATAGCTCAGCAAGCTGGAACAAGTTCCAATAACCTTCCTGACAAGCCACCTACATCCAAAATGACACCTTTCGCTATTATCAGTTGTCAGGATCTTACAGCTGTTATAAACACATTTGCCCATCCACATGTGCTCCTGATCCTCTTCCTGCTTCATTTCTTAAGATGGAGTCTGACTGTGCGAAAAATGAAGTCTTAACTGTTGTACTCTGTTTTCCAGACACTTTTTCAAGACTACCTTGGCGAAGCCTCTACTAAAGAAACATTGATCCAATCATACTCAATCATTTTAGTCCAATTTCAAACCTTTAAAGTTCTACGAAGCTCTAAATAATCTAACCTGCTTACATAACAGATCGTCTCTCTGTTTATGTTCCAGCTCGTGATCTTAGATCTACAGATGCTGGCCCACCACAAATGCCTTCAGTGCAATACAGAAAACATGAAGAGACCTTGTTCAGGTATTATTAGGGATGTACCGAATGTTTGTCAACAGAAAAATGATTCGTCCCGAAATGGCCAAAAAACACGTTTGAATTTATGCTGAACAAAGACGTTTTAAATGGCGCTGTTACCTTTCTCTAGTTACGGGAACCAGAGCGGAGCTTTTACTCCAGCTCCACGGTTGCTGGAGGCTAATGCCTACTTTAACGCATAGCTTTCTACAGCGAGTGACACCGGCACACGCTGACGTCTCCTAGCTTTTTATTCAGTTTCAAGCATTCGAGCCAAAATGCGTTTCAGACAGACAGCAGCTTCTCAATGCGCGCGTACATGGTGTGTAAACACGCATGCACTCAAACTCATACCCAACGCCTTTTCTCTCTCTCCCTCAATGGGCATGCCCACATCCTCCTTCAAGAAACACAAACCCCAATTTTACAACAACGTGATAAAATCGTGACCAGTGTGGAGGGATCGCAGCAGACGTGTCCGGTGGGATTTTTTTTTGCTAATATATTTGAGTCATGTTGTGCTTTGTTGTGTGTCTGGTGGGATAAAATGTCTGGGGTTAAAATGTTCAGTGCTGAATAAACATGTTTAAATTGCAGTTTAGTAATAGTTTGTTTCTCTTAATTTCTCACCTGTTTAATTTACGCAATGGTAAAAAGGTGGCAAAATAATGTTTCAGATTCGGCCAAATATTTTGGTGCATTCCTAGTCATTATGCTTCTAAACTATGGACCTTAATTCCAGCTTCTATTAGACAGCAGGGCTCAGTGCTCATGTTTAATACACAGTTAAAACTGTAGCTCTTTAATTCGGTGTCTAATTAAAACAACCTTAACAAGGTAGTTATATGTATGCACATTTAAGAGAGCACCTAAAAATGATCAGTTTCTCGTTTTACAGTTTTTACGTTTTTAGTTTTAGTTTCTGACTTTGTGTTTGACCAAAATCAGCAGTTTGATTCTATACACTACTGGAAACATTCCAAATTGTATTAGATCTGTTTATTAAGAAAATCACTAATGACCTCCAGAAGCCGTTTTTAGAACCATGTTCGCTGTGCATTTCACCCCAGCCACCGCTCGCCAGTCTCTCTGTAGGTCACTTGAGGTCACCTTAAGACATCTTACGGCTTTGATGTGGCCCTCATCACAGTCAGTAGAGAGTGGGTTTGGCCCTCTGCCAGTCTGTAGCTGTGTTGTCCTGTGTGTTTGCTGCTTGACCTTGTTCTTATGACCCAGACGCTCACTGTATCCGCCAGTAAAGCTAGAACCCAACCTTCTGTTCCTCACTAAGAACCTGCTGTACATGTGGAGATGCTGATTTAAGAAGAAACTGGAGTGGTGTCTAATTTATTTCCAGAGCTGTGTATATATACATTACTGATGTCAACTGTCTGTAAAGCACTTTGAACTGCCAAACTGGTATAAAAGATGCTCTATAAATAAACATTATTATTATTATTATTATTATTATTATTATTATTATAGTGTGTAAACAGTATTAACATGTTTCAACATGTACTGCAGAAACAATCTATTAAATATCCACTGTTTTTGTAATATACCTGGCTGCTCAGAAAACCGCAATTAATTCTAAGAATACACAGATGTCCAAAAGTACCCACATATAAATAAATAAATAAATAAATATTACGGCTGTTTTTAGTACACTGAACCACACAAACACCATCAAACAGCCTCTGGAAAAATAAAATAGAATAAAAATAAATGAATGTAGTATACGGGCCCTTTAAGCTATCACAGATGATCAGCTCACGGTCTAATCAAGACTGTGGTCTTTAGATGTATTTCTAGGATTGAGGGCTGTAGCTGTAAAAAGGAGCTTCCTGTCGTTCATCCTTGCCACGATCTCATTTTGTCCTCTTTGGGTGCACATCTAAGAGCGAGAAGGCAATTCACGCGGCAGGCTTTTATCCCTTAATGGCGAGAGATGCGCTCAGCCACCCTCTGCTTGACCACTGCTTGTGTGTTTCAACCGAAAGCACACTAATTGGGTGCTAAGGGGGAAGGTGATCTTTACAGGGCTCTCTGGTGGGTCACTAAAATGCTCAGTGACCTTACAGTCAAACCGCCATTGCTGCAGTCGTCGTGTTAACGAAAGGAAGAGGCTTCTACTTTCACACCAGAAGCACGGAAAGCAGGAAGTTCATTACTCTAACACTCGAATATTCAGAGGATCTGGAAAAAAAAGACCTATGTGGGGAAAAGAGAGCAGTGAATTGGATTCAATCAACACGGGCCACTTTGAGAGGCGTTTCAATTATGCGCTCTTTTCTCTAGCCAGGAACTGGCAACACAATTCACCTCCCTCAGGCCACAAAGCTAATTTTACAGACATCAGCACAACATATGGCGGCTCTGGGCTACCAAGCTATGCTCGAGGTGCCATCGGTGTTTGGTTATCTTTTGGCAGGATGGTTAGCTTGTCTATCCAGCTGTCCTAATAACTAGCATACTTTTGGGGATGTTCTCTCAAAAAATAGAGCACAAAAACGGATAGACAGAAAACAGAACAACTAGGGAGGAGCTCATCGCAGGTGTCCTCTTAGCACTGAACCAAACGTGCTGTAATTTCAAACAATGGTTCCTCGAAAACTAGGGCTGCGTGTTTAATCCCCCTTTTTTTAAGCCTTCTTCCGAGTTATTCCTGACAGACACACCAAAAAAGGCTGCAATGACAGAGCGGATCAAATAACATTATGCGCATGCAGCATCAGGGTGACATATGTATGTCAGGTGTCTTATATAAGATGGCAGTGTGCCCTCCCAGAGGGGGGTTTCAGACCACAGCCTACAACGAGCAGAGTGAATTAGACACTATGCTATAGAAACATTTACAAAGACATGCAGCACAGAACACTGCTAAGGTACTACATTAGCTCACCGGCCCAAAAATTAGCCACCTTGTGTGTTTAAGGTGGTAGCGGTCGTTCCTATGATACCTGCACATGTAATGAGTGGTTGCTCTGGGTAAATGCTCCCCTGGAGAGGGATGCAACCGGTTGCTAGCTATTTGCCCTGTCCTCCATAGTGAAAACCACGCAGAATACAGCCAGTGTGGTGTAATGGAGACCACTTATTGGGCAGGGGAGCACCCACACTCACCACAATCCAGGACAGCAAAAGTGGGTTTAGAACATACAGGCTGCAACCTGGACCAACCACCAGCTTCTATTCTCTCTCTACACCTACTCCGAGACACGCAAAGTAACCATTATACACAGATAAAACTGAAACCATGAGTGTGTCCATCAGCCGTCACTGGTTCACAACTCGGGGAACGTTTTACATGAAGCACTGGGCAAGCGGGTCAGTTTAGGAGTGCAATAGTGGAACTAGGAAAATTCAAATACTTTTCCAAACATGTCTATAGCTGCATTCCAGAGCGCTCTCATAACCGGGAATTGTTACAAGGTTAAAAATAATCACAATTTTGTATCTAGAAAACATCAGGCCCTTTTTTTTTTACTTTTCATTTCATGATTTTAATATTCAACAGCTTTATCACATCAAATGTCCATACTGTATGCCCTAATTGTGCAGCCCTACACATCCATATGGACGTGTATGTTCAAATTGGCTTTGCCAAAGAAAACCTGACCTTAGCCACTAGCAACTGGCACCAGAAATCTGATCTCAGACCAAAAAAAAAAAAAAATGTTGACATAAACATTCACGGCTGCCATGCACGGCATTCACATGGCTAGATGTATGCAAAGGTCAAAGGAGGAGTGGTAGGGAAGCCATATGCCTCCTGCCAACCCCAATGAGGGGTTAAACTGGATCTAAACGCTCACATAAATCAATGCCAAACAGCCTCTAAAAATAACATGCGGCCTGACAGGGCCTGCTCTCACTGCTGTGACTGAGATAGGGGTGGGGGGGCACGGCAGAAATATGAATATAGAGGCAAAGAGAGATAGACACGGAGAGAGAGAGAGAGAGAGAGAGAGAGAGAGAGAGAGAGAGAGAGAGAGAGAGAGAGAGAAGAGAAAGAAAGGGACAAGAGAGAGGAAAAGAGAGGGAGATGAGGAGGTGAAATAGAAACAGATTGATAAGGAGAGAGGGAGAGAGAGAGGGAGATGAGGAGATGATAAAGAAAAAGACATGAAAAGAAAGGAAGAGAGGTAGATGGAGAGGTAATATAGAAATAGATAGACACTGAAAGAGAGAGAGAGAGGAAGATGAGGAGGTGATATAGAAACAGATAGACATGGAGAGAGAGACAGAAAGAGAGGGAGATGAGGAGATGATGTAGAAACAGATGGACATGGAGAGAGAGACAGAAAGAGAGGGAGATGAGGAGGTGATGTAGAAACAGATGGACATGGAGAGAGAGACAGAAAGAGAGGGAGATGAAGAGGTGATATAGAAATGGATGGACATGGAGAGAGACAGAAAGAGAGGGAGATGAGGAGGTGATGTAGAAACGGACATGGAGAGAGAGACAGAAAGAGGGAGATGAGGAGGTGATATAGAAACAGATGGACATGGAGAGAGAGACAGAAAGAGAGTGAGATAAGGAGGTGATATAGAAACAGATGAACATGGAGAGAGAGACAGAAAGAGAGGGAGATGAGGAGGTGATATAGAAACAGATGGACATGGAGAAAGAGACAGAAAGAGAGGGAGATGAGGAGGTGATATAGAAACAGATGGACATGGAGAGAGAGAGACAGCAAGAGAGGGAGATACGGAGGTGATATAGAAACGCACCTGAACTGCTCAGTTCTACAGCAGGAACTCATTGGAACCTACAGAAGTGGGAGCTGTGAGACCTCCTTTTTGTGCAAGTCTGAATGAAACATTACGAGGAGTGAGGCATATGCTGCATCTGCTTGTCACAGGTGAGGAACAGAAAGGTTCAGTCACATTCAAAAGCAATCTACCAGCAGCCTTCTGAGCAAACAAGGGAGTCTGGCGAGGAATCACAGCTGAACAGAAGAGTATGCTGACTTCTGGCATTTTAGATTTTAGCACGTATGTCACATCCTTTCTGTAGTTAGTGCTGGCATTTTCATATCCTCCCCCCGAGTATTTCTTCATTTGGCCCAGGTTCCACAGTGTGTTAAGAACCCCCTTCTCCATACGAGTGTTATATAAGTCCCAGTGGGACATAGTGTGAAATATTTAAAATGTCAGTATGGCACCACAGCTGAGTGTTGACCGTTCGGTAGAGGCGTCACAATCTACATATTAAAATACATTTTATTCTGTACGCTGAGTCCGAGACGATAAATGCCATGAGTCAAATACAGGTAACATTTAACTTTATGTAAATGTGATATAAAGAATCTTTTCTCAGATTCTTTAAGAAAGTGCAGTCTGATGAGAGCCTCTCGTTAGTGTGTTCTTCCCATGAAATACTGATGTTATAGATTTAGTCATGACTTAGATTAAGACTTTACTGCTGCATGTCATCCTAGAACTGTGCGGTTAAATTCAGTCTAGTGTTGTGCGCGCAGGTTTGGGGAAATGTGGGATTACAGTGCAATTGGGAATGAAGATAAAGAAGTTGTGTCTCTCAGTATGGCATCGGGCCACCGTGTTTGCTAACCCAGCATGCCAGACGTCTTGGCATGGGGTTGTAGATTTTCCTAATGGTGTCCTGTGATAATCCATCCCATGCAACTTGAACACTCTTACACAGTTCCTGCAGATTGTGAAGTAGGGGTGGAGGTGGAGTGAGACCAGACCTTCTGGACATGTGACGTGTATCAACAAAGCTTTCATCTTGGTGCTGTGCTGACCACGATGCCTCCACACACGGATTCATTTGTCGTCTCCAATGATGTCAACTATTTGAGCTACTGTTTTTGACGATGAGTGTATATACATATACATATTTTATTTTTTCACACGTACAACCACTTTGCTACAATGTATTTGTGCTACAAATTATTAATATGAATAATTATAATAATAATAATATTTATATATATATATATATATATATATATATATATATAAAATTTTTTTTTTTTTTTGATAAATATATTGATGTATATTTCAATCAATCAATAATCAATCAATATTAATTTGTATTTTGTATAGCACTTACGTTGTCTCAAAGCAGCTTCACAAAAGGTAGTTTATATTAAGGTAAAAAAAAAAAATAATAATAATAATATAAACACACACACTTGTTATTTTATTATTAATATTCTCATTATTCAGCCGTATTCATATACCGCGCAGCACTAAATCCAATTAAACTGGAGTAATTATGCTTTTTTGCAAAGAAGCAAGCAGTCGATCATTGTTCTAATAAGTATGGGAACGTCCATATCTGTAAAAGCATACTGCGACAAAATCACAATAACAATGTACATCTTCATAAAAGAGCACACTTATACATGCCAGCCATGTCAGTGTTTTCCACAGCAGGAAAAAACCTGCTTCGCTCTCAACTGCACCTCAAGCATGTCAACATGCTAACCTTTCTGAACAGGAATGCGGCATTATTGTCAGGGGCAGAGGTTATTGTGAAGTTGGTTGCATAAAAATATTACAAGCATGAACAAAAAAAAAAGGATATAGGCCTCTGCAAAAGCAGCTACCACAATTCACATGACAGAAATGCCTGTTCAGTTATTACAGGTGGAGGTCGAGACCACCACGTAATATTCCAGTTGTTTAAGAGGTGGTCTTTTTATGGTTTTGGAGTGTTTTGGGGAAAGGGGATATATGCTTTACCAACTATTTGGTTTTCAAATAATGTCTTGTGAGCTCTATAATAAGCTCTTCAAGTTTTGTGCTAAAGCAGCTTTTAGTTTCCCTACTGCAAGGATGAACCGCAGTACACGGGGCCAGGACATGGACACTCAACTGAAGAGCCCTGAAGTGCTTTAATAACTGGTGAATCTGACCTTGATTAAGGAGATGTCCTTGGCATGAAGCTGGTCATTTTACTAGTACAAGTAAAGTCTTGTTAGATCTATAAAAAAGAAAAATGCTGCTTTAGACTCCAAATAAGATGCAGGGTTTTAACCACTTATCACTACAAGCAAGCTTTCTTTTAAGCAACGGATGGAGGCAAAGCGCTAAGCTCTGGGTAGCTACAGATGAAGAGCTCAATGCCCAGAAATACATTGCATCAAGCCTGGTGGAGAAAAAAAGGGGGAGAAGGTAAAGAACAAAGGGCCAGATTCATGCAACCCAGCAGTAACTGCACTAGACCATGCTGTGACTATTAGGTCCTATTCATAAAGTCACAGTGGCGGTGATTAGCGCACCAGTTTCTCCTCACTGCAGTGATCTTGCATGTTTCCTACATAAAAGCCAATCAAACCCTGCATGTTTTTTTTGGTAGTACATATTAATGACTAGCACTCAGCAAAGGCCTGCTCAGGTGCCAGATTACATACAGTACATCAAGAAATCCCCCCAAAATCCTACATTCCAAGAAACTACTGTTTCGTAAACATACAGTTAATTAAGAAAACAAGAAAAAAAAAGGTAAACAAACGTATAATTACTGACAGCATGACGAGACAGAAACAATAGATAGGCTCACCAGACAAAAATAAATTTCACTTTGAGTGTTTAAGATGGTAGTAATTTCTGGTTCCTATAGATGGACAATAGGTGGCACAGTGCAGGGAATGTCTCGTTCCAAAGCAGATGTTAATGCTTGGCTAAAGGGAGTGCCTGCATGTGGGCGTGCCAAAGACCATAGTGTGAGAGAAGCAGCTGAATCTGCAGGTGTACGGAAGCGTACGGTCATATTGGTCTACCAGCAGTGGCTAAAATCCCAGTCTACAGGAAACTCAACTCAGCATTGTGCCAGAGAAGACATCCACCAAATCTGGCCCAACTGTGCAATTCATTGATGCAAGTTCTTTGATGTTTAAGTGTTTAACATTGATGTGGTATAAATCCAGAAATATCCAGTCCATGCCAATTCCAGTCACAGCTGTTACTGGGGCTTATGGAGGTATTACATGCTATTAGGTATGTTTCAGTCACAGGGGACTCATTGCTAATATTTTTTTTAATGATTCATTTGTTGTCCAGTGAGATCATCAGATCAATGTATCAGTGTTTTGCTCAAATCTGCTGGGTAGAAGGGTCAAAACATATTTACAACTGATCTGTATCCCCATGTCTGTTTGAGGTTGAAGTATATTCACATCTTTACTGTTTTATGTCAAAAGTATTATAGAACTTTACAATCAATCCATGTTCGCTTCTTACTGGGAAAATTAACCATTAAACCAGTTCAAGCCTGCAGGGTCATGCTATGTTGTAAACTTGTAACAACACATGTAAATGAGAGTGTGACCTTGCCCATCTATTATGCAAATGGTAAAACATGGCAGAAATCACTGTTTAATAATTGGGAAAAAAAGGTGGAGGTACAACAGGCAGGAAGGTCAAGGCAGAAACCCATACCAAAAAGCTGTGCAAAATGTTGTGTGATGTCTGAAAGTGTATAAGGCTGAGGGTGACTTTCCATTCCCCCTTAAAAGGAGAAAGAATTACATTCTGGCACTAGCCTAGGCACATGAATGTTGCCGCATCATTTAAGGTGGAAAAAGAATTATAAATAAGCAGCCAGCTTCAGAATTTAGTCATATGTCTCATATGCCCCACTCACTTATGCCTCTGACTGTCAGGCTCTGCAAGAATATGGACAATATTACACATCATTTACGCTTCAGTACCATCTGGCCCATGGCTTGTTGAATAGACAAGGCCCTGAGACTCTGACACAGCTGACCGAGTCAGGCTCTTCTCAGGTGGTATGACAGGAACCATGGCAATCACTGGTGTCCATGTTAGGCTAAGGCTAACCCCAAAAGGCCGGCCATTCCTTTATGTCCACTGCCTTGAAATGCAAAGGGCATTCGGTTAAAGGATTTGGGGAAAATAACCCAAGGCTTTTTAGCCTATGATTAAAAACTACAATTTAAATGATATTTTTTAATAAACGATTTTGTCCTTTTTTGGCCAAAAAACCATATATGCACTTTTTCTAGGCCGCTGAATGCAGTGTGTTAAATTGTCAGTAAGTTGAGAATTAGATGTCTCAGATAGGTCTAACATAGGCCTAATCTACAGGCAGCTGGTGCCTCTAGTAGATGCCTTACAGAAAGTTACTACATGGTTAGGCATATGCTGCCTGATGTCTGAGACAATGTGATAGAATAGATTGCTGATAAACTTTTGATGGGTTTTTGATAGAGGAGGAATACGCGAAGGTCACTTTGAGGAGAAATAGTCCCCTATAAAAACCTACTTTTATTTCACCATCATCACCTAAATTCTTGTAGATTCACTGGGGGGTTTCAGGTGGTACATAAAATAATGATATTAGTGTTGTAGACATGATGATCTCTGATTCCCATCACCACCACTGTACAGAAATACAAATATAAATACTGAATCCACCAAATCTCTCTGAATGACTGCTTACATCTCAAACATTCAATAATGGAGAAGGTATACTGGTGTTGGACTTCACCTTAAAGATGGTTTTTATTATTATGTAGGCTATACTTAAAAAAATTGTCCCATATTATATTGCAATTATGATAAAAAAAGCAATTAATCTTTAAGCCCTAAGACGGTGCAAGGTGACCAAGGATTTGATGTGTTCATTTTCATTTGAAATGTGACTAAAACATCATAATGCCATTCAGCTAAATGCTACTGTTAACATGGTTGTACTTTATTGTGGAATACTTGTACCCGAAGATGACCCTGTATATCACCCACTAGTATAATTGGCTAAAAGAGTGACTGCATTTGGGCGTGCCAAGGACCAAAGTGTGAAGGAAGTAGCTGAATCTGCAGGTGTATGGGAGTGTATGGTCATACGGGTCTAACAGCAGTGGCTAAAATCCCTGTCTAGAGGGAATTCTCCTCGGGATTATGCCATAGAAGGCAGCCACCAAATCTGGCCCAACCGCGGAATTTATTGATGCAAGAGTGTCTGAACACTGATGTGGTCTACATCCACAAACCTGTCCAGTCAATGCCAAATCCTATCCCAGCTGTTATTGATGCTTGCAGTTTTTATAAATAGGATTTATAACAGGCCAAGGCAAAAAAAAAAAAAAGCAAAATATTTACAACAACGGCTATAGAGCGTATCGTCCACTTCCAAACAACACACACAGCCCTGCATCTTTGACTCACTTCCTATTCAATTTTTAGTTAATAGGTGTCACTGCAACCTTGCCTTCAGGAGCTCCTTCTAGTGCAGGTTCATGGAGATTTGCATCTGCTGCTGGAGAAACTTCAGACTCCAAGAAATTTCCAAAGACATGCCCACGTGCTTTGAGTCATTTGGCTGTAGATGTCTTTGGAAAACCATGCAGTACTGTAATTTCCCAGTTTTCACAATTCAACTAACCACAAGGGCACCTAAACTGGGTTTTACTCAGTCGAATTTATTCTACTGCAGCCTTAGAGCTTTTAAAGGCCCCATAATAGCCCAAACTTTAACAGTTAAAATGAATAAACATTATATGCACAAATTATTTAATATTATTCCCTTATCTGATAATGTTTCCTGGACGCCGACAAGAATTAGGAGAACTTTCTCGACAAGTAAAAGTTTCAAGGCTGAAGCTAAGTGCTCTAGGGTAATAAATCCAACCACTTCACCTGGTTATTACCCTGCAGTGAGTCACACTGAAAGAAGCTGAAGTTCCAAAGCACTGTGGTCTTTATTTTCGGCTCCATGCACTCAAGCTGAAGCTTAAATTAATCACAACCTAAAAAAGAAAAGTTGGACAATATAGAATAAAACACAGTGTTTTTGCAGACAGTTTGACCCCAAGATATTTCATGTTTTGTCTGGCCAACTTCATTTAATTTTAAATTTAATTTGCATCCATTCCTGCATTTCAGACCTGAAACATTGTCTAAGTTGGGACGGTAAAGCATGTACCACTTTGTAATGTTGCCATTTCCTCTGAGAACACCTAAAAGACGTTTTGGAACCGAGGATACCAAGCGTTACAGGTGTTATTGTTCCCCATTCTTCCAGCAAACACGTCTTGTGATGGGCTACGGTACAGGTCATCATTGTCACATTTGTGTTTTTAAACTCCTCCACACATTCTCTGTTGAGGACAGGTCAGGACAGCAGGCAGGCCAGTCCAGTACCTATACCCTTTCCTTCCCCAGCGATGCCTTTGCAAAGTCGGCAGGAGGTGGTTTTACACTGTGTTGTTGAAAAATGCATGGACGCCCCTGGAAGAATTTCTTTTTGAAAGCAGCACATGTTGCTTTAAGATCCCAGCGTACTTTACTGCATTAATGCTGCATCAAAGAAGAGCGAATGACCTTTCCCAAGGGCACTGACTGACCCCATACCATGGCAAACCCTGGATGATTTGGAATTGAAGATCTGGAATGCTGATTCATCTGAACACAATACATGTTTCCACTGTGTCATGGTCCATCCCACATGCCTCTGAGCCCGAAGAGGTCCACGCCACCACGAAACAGCTGGATTGGCAAGGGTCCGTAACAAGCCTTTCCTGTGTGATAGATCTACCCTTTCCGTCAGAATTCAAAGTTTGTAAAACTGTTTCAGTACTGGTGTGTTTCACGTCTTATAATATTTATTTTACTTTTGTAATTTTGTTTTCTGAAATGTAATATCCTTATTGCCCTTGTAAATTTGTTCTTATTTTTGTAATCTTGTTTCAGAAATGGTCATTTGTTTTGCATTTCTGGGCCATCGTACAATACCACTTTGAATCTCAAGCGTGATAGTGAGTTACTGTAACTTGGGGTGGATTCAGTCCAACATAAGAGGATGTAAATAGTGCTACAGCCCCAAAAGCAACTCTCTCTCACTTCAATTTATTAAGAAGATTATCATCTTTTCAGCACTGCCAGCATATCACATTATTCATATGACAATCATCAACGATATCGGGTTACACTGCACTATACCCGGCCCATACTACAGTAAAATTAGCCGCAGCCTGGTAGTTCTCACAGTAGTTCACACTGTTGTCAATTTTACCGAACTTCTAAAGCCACAACCATCCTGGGCTTACTTTATTTCTGCTTGCATCCTCCTGAAATCACAGAATTAATGACGAGCTGCCTGGAAAGTAATAGCCTATTTGCTCTGAAAATAAACGACAAGATGGACGACATTTGATAAGGCCACCAAAGCAGTCACATAACCATATTCCGTTCTCTCAGATCCCCAGAGCCAACGTCATCGTTCCCATGTTCTCGCTGTGCAGAAAAAGAAGGCATGTGGAGCTAAAGCACTGCAATAACAGCCTTCTGCTGCCAACACTGACACAAAACAGCATAAGCATAAATGACTCATCTAAGTCACACTTAGCATAGGAGAGCAAACTGCCAATCCTTAAAAGGCATACAGATAACAGCTTTATTATGTCATTAAAGTGAGTTCCACAATCCACAAGCTTTCCTGGTGTAAAGAATCCTCGAGACAGTCGTGCCGAGTAGTGACAAATCGGCACCTTTTATGACCTATTCATGTCATAAAAACAAACTACAAAAGAGGCAAAAAAATGTATGACTACTTCAAGGAGTGCCTGCTTCAGGCCTGTGATAGAAGGAGAACTAATTTTCTTTGATTGTATAAAATTTCAACAACAGCTCATGCACTCCGGAAGCAGGTCGAACTTTGGCTTCTTCAGCAGTTTCAGCTGACGCATTTTATCCACTCTAAATTACAGGCACTGCCCCGGATGAGTTTCGAATAGTTATATGTCCTTTTAGAAGTTTTGGCTGTTGGTTTAAAAGAAATCAGCCCATGGAAGAAGAGTGGCGTAAGGCCAGGGAGATGTCTCCTCAAGGAAGTCTCCACTTCAAAACTCTCCAAAAAAGACAATTAGAAAAAACAAACAAAAAGCGAATGAAATGAAAAAAGCTTAGTATGTCAGAACAAGAACACCAATCCAGATCAGATGTCAATATTTTAAAAACTGTGAGACTATTTAGTTGACAACAATCTCTTTTTCCCCCCAGAAAGAAATGCATGAATTTATGGAAGTTTTTTCTGAAAACTGCACATTGGATCAAAAAGCTGTATATAAGCACACCGTTCCCGATCAGACCAAACATTCTGGAATTGGAACGGTGTCAACATCTCAAAAACTGCTGTGCTAGTTAGTGGACAAGAATGTCTCAGTCAGGAAGGAGAAGAAGAAGATGAAGAAGTAGTTCCCGTTTTTCATTCAGTCATAAATCAATAGCTTTTCTTCTACTACCAGAAAATTCAAATACGTGACATAATATTTGGTAAAATATTCCAAAATAGTCCCAAAAAAGAACTAACGATTATTTAACTCAGTTACAGTTACAGTTGTTTCTAGGGCAGACGCTACTGAGGCTGGAGGATGCAGAGCACTGACTAAAAGGACAGCTTGTCAGTTATTGCTAATAGACATAAATAGATGTTACTGTTTATTATTATTATTATTATTATTATTATTCCCTAAATTCACAAATCAGTATTGCCACCAAAATGACCTGACAGACTCAGCATTAAGGTGGACTTAATGCTGATTGTGTTGCTTGGTTTCAGCTAAAAACATATAAAGCGTCTGCTAACAAGTCAGCCTTGGAACTAATAATTAACCTGTAGGACAATCTGTGGTCTCTGTAGGCTAAGATTTTATTTGTTTTAATAGCAAATGCTTAAAGAAAATAATAATGCATCTATCATGATATTTTAGGAAAAATCTTAGGATATACTGTAGCCAATCCTTTCGCATGCAGGGCAGCTATGGGCCTTCGTTACAAGACAGGGCACTTGTACAAACTGTCAGGCTGCATTGGAGCCACACTTCTCCTCTGGCAAATTTTCCAGGGTAAACACTGATCTGCTACTGTCTGCTGTCAGCGCTGCAGAGAGCTGTTGTCTCAGCGTCTCCCAGCGGCTTTGGCGGTGGTTCATATTTGCGAGAATCACAAGAGCATGGAATTGAAGTGTCTTTCCGCACGGCACGCAAAACAGAATCAAAATCTCCTTCCGTAAAATGTTCAACAAAAGTAGAATTCATTCACACTCCGTGGAGAGCACACTACGCTCGTATTGTTCCTTAATAAAATGTGGGCGCAGACGCGCCGGGCTCGTTTTCCATGCCAGAGAGGAGCTCAGCGGGAGAAGATACCGTAGGCCTAATTCCTTCTGTTTTCCTCTCTCTCTCTCTCGTTCACACGTTTCCATTTCACCGTGTCTGTTGAGCCAACTTATTTAAAATTGTTGGGGGTAACAATTTCCAAACCTTCTCAAAAAACTAAAAACTAAAGCAAAAAAAAAAAAAGGTCTGCAGACAGAAATAAAAATATCATCCGAATTCTGATTGACATGAACGAGCCAGCGCAACTGAAGCCTGAGAACATGGAAATAGGACCACATAATGTCTCCTTCAGCAGATGGTTGTGGTCTTACCTGACAGGCGTTCCAGAGGTGCTGGGCCAGGTGGTTGATTTGGGACAGGAGGAGTCTGACGAGCACTGACCTAAGCACGCTGCTGCTTCCCAGAGAGACCAGGCACTCTGTCAACGTCTCCTGTGTTTCAAACTAGAGTGAGACAGGAACAAGACGTTATCCAGGCAAAAAACAAAAAGCTCAGTTTACAAAACCCTGACCTACATCTCTCCTAGCTTCATCAGGCTGACTGATGAACATCAGAGCAAAGTGGAGAAAGACTACAACCTGGTTCCCTCAGAAAAGCAGAGTACTCCCATTTATTTCACAGCAAACCTGGACAGTTTACAGCAACGGTTCAGTGAAGTAGGGCTGCACCGATACAATATTAGGATCGGATATCGATTCTGATATGAATTAAATTAGCTGGATCGGGTATCGGATAATTAGGCCGATTCATGGGGCCGATGCAAACTCTAATTTGTCTGCTATGTGTACATGTTTATGGGGTGCCTGTAGGCTGAAAAAGTGGCATTTTTTTTTTTTTTCCCTGTACTTTAGAAGCGAGGGGGAGAAGCAAACAGCCTCGAAACCACTGATCCAGCTAGTCACAAGAGACGTGTGCATGTGGCAACGTGAACTCAAGACTGAGGAACCCAGGGCTGGCGCTCTCACGCTTAAGCAGTGTGAGCTGCAGGTGTTAGCGCTTGCCACTTGATTGCTCATTGGTTGCCCTTTGCAGGATCTGCAGGAATCTGAGACCTTACAGTAGACTTCACTTACGACCAAGGACAACAACATGGAGCGAGCCAGAGAGTAAGTTGTATGAGTAAGCTGTACGGGTAAACTTAGTAAAGTAGTGTTTATGTCAATCCTGTTACGTCGCTCCAACATGGTGAAGTTTATGGTTTATTCATTCCAAAATGGTATCGGATCGATACTGGGTATTGATTGGCCAGAGTGTGGTATATTGGTATTCGATTCCTTTACCTAGTATTTGGGCTCCTCGCCTTTTGTTAACACTTTTCACCCCGCCAAAGCTTTTAGAACACTTTTGTGGACCCTGACCATTTTCAGGCTGAAAAGCTAATTCATCGCCGTTTTTAAACAAAACATCTGGTCAGAAAACCAGGAAAACAACTATAATTACTTATTGAAGGATGAGATAGGCCATTAAAGTCATGTCATCCTGCTGCAATGCTAGGTTTAAAACAGCCATATGTCCCCTATAATTTTGCCATGCCATCCATCATCAAAAAACAAAGCAGGACAGGGTAATGAAACAGATTAAAGCACAAAAAAAGCTTTTAAAGAAAAAACCTGCCAAATGCACCTTCATTTGTGTGGCTCGTTTTGCTAAATGACAGGTGAAGAAGCAAAGTGCACCCTCGGGCACCTGTTTAGCCTCCACAGAGCTGAGAAAAAGACACAGACAAACGAAGACAACAGGCGACCTAACTGGTTAACTACCTTATTTCTTTATTATCACTGCTATCCAGGAAATCTATACTCCAGTTAGACACAACTGTCTCCTTATCTACTATAACATTACAGCACATCTGTCCCTCAGCATCTCTGGGACACATACAGAAGCAGTGTCTCTCAGTACTGGGGTTTGCTAATGCAACATGCCAGGTGTCTCAGCATGGAGTTGTGGAGGTTCCTAATGGTGTCCAGTTATAATTCATCCCATGCAGCATGAATATTCTCAGGCAGGTCCTGCAGATGTTTGCGGTAAATTTTGAACGTCTGCAATCGTGGCTGATGGGTCACTCTGTCGGAAAATCCATCGGTGCTCCCTCCATGTGGTTTGCCAGCAAGTGCCTTCTTCTAACAGCTTGCTGTGGTAACATGCTCATAACCAATATGGCGAGTAATACGTCAATAAGACCAGAGCCCTACGATGCGACCCCTCTCCAACTCATCTGATCAAATTGCTTTCGAACTCTTCTCTGAGTCATTCTTCACTTGCAAAGGAAGCTACCAACACAACAGCACGAATCAGAATTGCAAGCACAACCAACACGACCTTATACAATGAGCCAGGTACAGCGATAGGGCCCATCCTTGCTTACGTCACATGGGCAGCTGAGCATATATATACTTTACAGCATATACTTTACAGTACCCACATTTTTAGTTTAGTCATTTAACAACTAAAGTAAATCTAAAATATGACAACTTTACTTTTTAACCCCAAAGCGATAAAGACAAATGTATGTACAGCCCACTGCTGCTTCTTGGCCCAGAAAAAGCGGGTACTGGATTTTGTTTTATGTTCGAAAAGTCGTTTGTCTTATATAGCACACCATATGTCACCACAGGGGAAAGAAAGACGCTTCAGGCAGGAAAGCAGCTTTCAGGTTCCATCATTTTCCCTTTATTCTCACACAAAACATGAACTTAGAACTTTTCAGTGGCTTCCAGTTAGACTTTGCAGTCTCTTTCAGTTTGTCCCCCAGCATTGCCTGAAGCAGCTGAGTCAGC
This sequence comes from Prochilodus magdalenae, assembly GCA_024036415.1. Classification (NCBI taxonomy): domain Eukaryota; kingdom Metazoa; phylum Chordata; class Actinopteri; order Characiformes; family Prochilodontidae; genus Prochilodus; species Prochilodus magdalenae. Next base: position 224,423 of record JAMWET010001405.1, on the reverse strand, counting down.
AAGGAGCACCACAGGCAAGCGTCGCACACAGACAGCTGACTAGTCTCCATGGTAGGCTAATGGGTTACCCCAAGAAACTGGCTTTTTCTTTTCAGTCTTTTTTCCCCTATAACTCATCAGCTCATCACACTCATCTGCTGTCTCAGACTGCAATGCACTACACAAGACGTAAAATAATCGGCATGTTTTGCACTGTTTGCACTGATTGGATAACAGTGGCGGTGCTCTACACCACCGCATTTGCCGCTTTGCATTGCACTTGGTGATGTAAGACTTGGATGCAGCTGCTCGGCTATGGAAACCTATTCCATGAAGCTCCCTACACACTGTTCTCGAGCTAAACTAAAGGCCACATGAAGTTTGGAGAATTGACTCTGCAGAAAGTGCATGACCTCTGCACACCTCTGCTGACCCCGCTCTGTCATCCTAACTTTCATTTTACGTGGCCTAACACTTCGTGGCTGAGTTACTGTAGTTCCCAAACGCTGCTGCTGTTATAACCCCACTGACAGTTGACTGTGGAATATTTAGTAGTGAGGAAATGTCACACCTGTAATTGTTGCACAGGTGGCATCCTATCACGGTGCTACCCTGGAGTTCACTGAGCTTCTGAGAGCGACCCATTCTTTCACTGATGAGTGTAGGAGCAGTCTGCATGACTAGATGCTTGGTTTTATACACCTGTGGCCTGAAAGTGACTGGAACACCTGAATTCAATGATTTGGAGGGGTGAGTAAATACTTTTGCAAACATGCCATGTATACTGGTAAATATATGAGCCTCTAACTGACTTATGTGCATCACTTAAATATTCATCAGCCGATTTTGGGTGGGGATATGAACTGTGTCCTACATACAACATTAGACAGCTCAATGACCACAGCACTAAATAAAGCATAAATGCCTTTTTGGATGCGTATGCAGTCACTTACTCCTAGATTTTTAAATACCCAACATCGAAGCTATTCTCCTTCTTTTCCCCAGTTCATCAGTCATTCTAAGATTGATTATTTTCTGCTAGATAACAAATTATTCCCCTTTTCGAGTGACATTTAATATGGCAGTATCTTTATTATCACACCATGGCCCAGTAGTAATGGTTCTTTGCCTCCCAGATAATGTCTCTCGCCAGATGACATTTATATTGTTGTTATAAGTAATTTATCTCCAAAAAAATCGAATCATCTGACACAAATAAGAACAATTTATGGGAGATACTCCTGGCATATGTGAGGGACCAAATATAATCATTCTCAAAAAAACTAGATACACGCAAAAGTAAGCAGCTAACAGGGATGAATCGTGGTGGGTAAATTTAACATTGTGAGACATGCCAGACCATATTGCTGTAGCTGACTCACTACATAAGGTCGTCCTGTTGCATGTGCTGTCCATTCTCCCTTATGCTGAGTAAGTGGATAGTGGATACGCAGCTACATGTATTTTGATGGCATCAAGAGGTCGCTGTAGAAGCAGTCTGCTACGCCTCCATGAAAGCATGTGATAAGACGTGCAAGGCCTACAAAGCATACTTCAACATGCCTGTCAGAGATCAAGACAAAGGCAGGCGCCTCATTTTGTGTGCGACCACTGCTCTTGAATCGTGACTGATTGATGTTTGCTGAGATGGCAGAATTTAATTCTGTGAAGTGTTGAGGATTCATTAAAGTTTAAATACTGTAAGAAATTTGTTATAATTTTTATGTTCGGACTAAATATATATTACAAAACTACATAATTTTGATGAATGTAGCTGTTTTTGTTTATATTTTACTCATAAGCAACTAGATTAGAACACAGAAAAGCCGGCAATGTAACATTATCAAGAATAAAGGTTGTGCACCAGACACACTTTGTCATCATCTAGAGCTGTGCTGCCAGAGTCTTCCCTTCCAGAGCAAACTCAACTTCTAAACTCGTGAGATGGCTGAGGACCTCCATCTGAACTTCACACCAGAATTATTATAAACATGGGGAAAGGGCCAGCAAACATCTTTATCGTCAGCTTGGGAGTGCAGAGGGGGGTGGGATGGGGAGGGGTCAGCAACAGCAGGATGGTAGCGGAGATTATGGACACATCAGGAACCATAATGACACACTAAAGAGGCATTACTGTTCAGTTTAAATCTTTTTTAGAAAGAGCAATTAAAACATACCATCCTCAAAGGAAATGGCCAAAATAATTTAGCAACAGATACATCAGCCGATGAAATAAATAGAGCTATAAAAAGGTTGAAGTCCGGGCAGGCAATGATGGGTATCCCATAAAACTTTTTAAGATTCTTTCAGCCAAACTATAATCACTAATGTGCTCATTTAAAGAGGCTACTTCCTCCGACTATGACACTATGAATTTAGCATTTCATAAGGAAGATAGACCCCCTTAACTAAAAAATCATATCGTCCAATCAGCTGACAGCTTTGCGATTATGAGATCCTTAGCAACACTTAACAACAAGGCTACAATCAGTAAAGAGGAAACTACAGTAGTCGATCCAGATCAAAGGGGCTTTATCATTCGTAGGCAGCTACATAGCATACCAGAAATAGTGATGATGTTTGATGCACATAAGATAGATAGATAGATAGATAGATACTTTATTGATCCCAGAGGGAAATTCAAGGCATCCAGTAGCAGGTATACAAACTATACCGAGGTAACAAAAGAAAAGCAAGATAGATTTGTACAAATAGAGACAATACTATATAAAGTATGAAGGTATAAAAATAGAGTCCTTAGTGTCTGTGTAAAGTGTAGATGGAGGTAATGGTATACCGTTTGCTAAGCAAATTAAGAAGATGGCTGTTTTCAGCCATCCAGACAGTGCAAATACGCAGTAATATAAATAATTATCAGTGCAAAAAGTGTAAACAGTACAGAATGGAGTAGAATAATACAATATAAATAGATGTAGGGCATTTAGGAGGGCATTTAGGAGGGAGTGTGTGCAGAGATGGGGTTGTGTCCATGGAGGGACCGGAATGAAAGAGTGTCACACACTTTTTCATCTGCTGTACTGGGAGGAGTTGAACAGTCTTATGGCCTGAGGGCCAAAAGACTTCCTGAGTCTGTCTGTGGAGCAGGACTGGGACAACAGTCTGCCACTGAATGAGCTCCTCTGCCTGATGATCGTGGTGTGCAGAGGATGGTGAACATTGTCCATGATGTTCAGCAGCTTGTTGAGGGCTCTCCTCTCTGCCAGTGGTGTTAAGGACTCCAGCTCTAGTCCCAGCACAGAACCACCTTTCCTCACCAGCCTGTCGAGTCGTCCAGCATCCCTCTTGCTGATACTGCCTCCCCAACACACCACAGCATAAAAGAGGACGCTGGCTACCACAGACTGGTAGAACATCAGGAGGAGTTTCTGGCAGATCCCGAAGGACCCGAGCCTCCTGAGGAAGTACAGTCTGCTCTGTGCTTTCTTGTAGACTATGTCAGTGTTTACTGACCAGTCCAGCCTCTCGTCCAGGTGCACACCAAGGTATCTGTAGGACCTGACAACCTCCACATCAACCCCCTTGATGGAGATTGGCTGCTGAGAGGGCCTGGAGGGCCCTAAAGCATTCGGATTAAATTAAGTACAGCTTCCTGTCCACAGTACTTCAAATGTTGTATACATATACTTTCTGGATTAGACTGCTACACACTGCACCTCAGTCTTTAGTAAGAACTAACAATATCATATCTCCATATTCCCCTGTTCAAAGCGGCTCTTTGGCATGGCTGCTGAGCCTTTTGCTGTTCCTCTTAGGAATGCTACTAGCTCAAGAAGAATATACCAGGGCAGGGGCCATATAATCTCTATATATCAGATCCATCTAACTACATTCTATTTGACCTTAGCATACAGTACTACAGAAATAAAAAAGTAGCACTTAATACAGCTATGAAACATATGTATGGTTTGAACTACAGTTGTTATTGGCACACAGAATTAATTTGGTCAAAATGACAATCATTTCCCAAAGATTTCATTCCTTATTTGGTTGCATATCTATCTTCAACCCCAAATCATTTTTCAGGAGCTTAAAAGTATAGATCTACATTTAGCTCTAATCAAATATTCTATGAAATAGAAGAGAAAATCTGGAAAGACAGAAAGAGGACAGAGGACTGGCCTTTCCAAACACATGTTCTATTATTGTGCAGCGAGTTAATTTACAGAAGTTCCCTGCTCTCTCTGGTCCCCCTCAACCCACTTACTAAAAAGGTACTACACTGGTAATCTGTACATAAAATCTTTAAATTATTACATTCATTAAAAACACACTGTTTTCAGCTTATTATTTGCCAATAAGATGATTAACACAGACTACAGGCTGATGACACTGTAGATTACTAAAGTTACTAGGCAGGAATATACACTATACATTTTAATCCATAGGGTTTAATATAATTTTGGTCCACGCTTTGCAGCTATAACAGCTTCAACTCGTCTGGGAAGGCTTTCCACGAGGTTTAGGAATCTGTTATGTGTTTATTTTTGGCCTTTTGGAACAGGAAGGGGCCATCCCCAAACTGTTCCCACAAAGTTGGAAGCATGGAATTGTCTCTTAGCATTAAGAGATCCTTCCACTGGAACTAAGGGGCCGAGCCCAATTCCTGAAAAACACACCAGCACCATAATCCCCCTCCACCAAAATTTACACTCGGCACAATGCAGTCAGACAAGCACCGTTCTCCTGGCAACCACCAAACCCAGACTCGTCCATTAGATTGCCAGAGAGAGAGGCATGATTGGTCACTTCAGAGAACATGTCAACTCTGGAGTCCAGTGCTGGCGCTTTACACCACTGCATTCAATGCTTTGTATTGAGCTTGGTGATACAAGGCTTAGTTCCAGTTGCTCAGCCATGGAAACCCATTTCATGAACCTCTCTACACACTGCTCTTCAGCTGATCTGAAGGCCGCATGAAGTTTGGAGGTCTGCAGTGATTGACTTTGCAGAAAGTTGGCGACCTCTGCGCACTGTGTGCCTCATTATCTGCTGACGCTGCTCTGTCATTTTACATGGCCTACCACTTCGTGGCTGAGTCGCTGTCCTTTCCAGTCACCAACATCAAGCCCACGCTCACATTTCACCAAGGAAAATATATGGGCACGATCGATTTCATAATCATGACCATGAATAAAAAGTGCTGCTTTAGAATGTTCTGAAGCCAGAAAATATCAGGACTGACATAAGACATGTCCACATATACAGATTAGGATAATTATGACTCAGTTGGCAGAAGTCCTTGAGGATATACTGTACCTTCATCTATGAATGTGGTGAAAACACAAAATGGTAAAGAACTGTTGTGTGATTGGCTGTAAAAAAAAATGTGTCTATGACGAATCAAATCCTTTTACAGAGTGCTGATAGGTACAGAAAAGCAAATAGGCCATGTAAGGTTAAAGTCAGCTTACCATTCAAATAGCTTCTTGTTTAAATTTTTGCTTTCCAACTTAAATGGCGAGATGATTTGACTTTCTAAAATCACTTTAAACAAGAAAACAAACCAATAGAAATAGGATAAGATAATCTCATAATATGCTTACAACATCCTTGGGGACTGTGGTGTTGGTAGAAAATGTGCATATTTGATTTAATGGTCAAACTTTCGCTTTAAAACTTAAAACAAGACAAAGAAAAGTGTCAAAGAAATAGGCTGTGTGTGCCTTGCAGACAGAGAGAAATCTCTTTTGCGCGCTGGAAACATGTTATTTTGCACATTACGGCGTGAAATGAAGTGATTTTTCTTTTCAGGTAAAAACTTCCTTTTCAAAAAAATACCAGCGGGTGACTCGGCTTGCCACGCACAGGGCAAAGAAGAAGAGAAACCACATTCAGGAAATGAGAAAGTCCAATTAGTCCGTGTAATGAAACCCCAGTTGTGCAATTAAAGCACCGACAGTGCTAAATGTAACCTAACTGTATGATTTATGAAACACGTTCAACTGGAGATAAAGTCCAGGGGCATGCTAATGGGAAACAATCAAAAATATGCATGTAAAAATGACACAGCTGTGAGGAAAGAAACAGACTGTGAAATTATATTGGACCCAGTCGTGCTTGTAGTTTGAACCAGGGATACAGAAGCGCACAGGTAACTAACACTTAATATTACTGAACACTAACTTTGTAGCATTTATCAAATAGGCCTAGGTCTCCTAATGTCTCTGTAGCGCTACACGTGTAAGAAAGAATGGTTTGCCCATTTGCCCTACTCAGCTCTTTAAAGTGACTGAATCAGTTTTCTCTGACGGAGACATCAGGTCTGTGACGCATGTAGAACTCTGGCTCATATAGCATCCACAGCATAGGCTACATTTATTTTTCCATGCATTTTAAAACAGGCCATTCTCTGAGCTATTAGTTGCCTATGGCTCCATTCAGGTATAACCCAGCAGAGTAGTAGCTGAATTTATACACAGGATAAAAAATCTAAAATAAAAAACCCTGAAAGGTTTGTGCCACCTGTAACGGCGGCAAGGGAAAATCGACTGTGTGAAATGGGCGTCCGAGAGAAGCAATAAGAGCCTGCTCAATTTCAGCATGAGCAATGGGGGTCAGCGATGATGAAAAGGGGGTTTGTGTAAATCCACACCGGTCCCGCAAAACATTACATTATGCTGGTTTCTACGCTTTTTACATAACACAAGTCTCTTGATTAAATGCACAGCAGTGAGGGATGAAATGTGTGATTCCATAAGGCTTTTAAAGGGTTCAAATTCTGCATTTTATTTTTTCCTTGAGGTCCACAATAACATTAGCTTCTGGTACACAGAACTAACACAGTCGTAATTTCTTTTTATATGACCACTTTCCACCCTCTCTTTATATATATGAATACAACTGATGTAATAAACGGATGTGGAGTGAACAAGCTGACATATCCAACATATTTAGCTATAGACCCTCACCACATAACGCCATCTAAATCAATCAGTGCCCAATTTCAGTTCAAGCTCAACACATACACAGCCAGGATAATGGTAAGCCAAATGCGGCCTTAAGTGTAGTTACACATATCAAAACAACATTTGTTATATCTAATCAGAAGAAACACCTAGTCAGTCACATCTAACCTGAAGAAACACCTAGTCAATTACATCTAATCTGAAGAAACACCTAGTCAATTACATCTAACCTGAAGAAACACCTATCCAATTACATCTAACCTGAAGATACCCCTACTCAATCACATCTAATCTGAAGAAACACCTAGTCAGTCACATCTAACCTAAAGAAACACCTAGTCAATTACATCTAACCTGAAGAAACACCTAGTCAATTACATCTAATCTGAAGAAACACCTAGTCAATCACATCTAATCTGAAGAAACACCTAGTCAATCACATCTAATCTGAAGAAACACCTAGTCAATTACATCTAATCTGAAGAAACACCTAGTCAATTACATCTAATCTGAAGAAACACCTAGTCAATTACATCTAATCTGAAGAAACACCTAGTCAATTACATCTAATCTGAAGAAACACCTACTTAATCACATCTAATCTGAAGATACACCTAGTCAGTCACATCTAATCTGAAGAAACACCTAGTCAATTACATCTAATCTGAAGAAACACCTAGTCAATCACATCTAATCTGAAGAAACACCTAGTCAATTACATCTAATCTGAAGAAACACCTAGTCAATTACATCTAACATGAAGAAACACCTACTCAATCACATCTAATCTGAAGATACACCTAGTCAATCACATCTAATCTGAAGAAACACCTAGTCAATCACATCTAATCTGAAGAAACACCTAGTCAATCACATCTAATCTGAAGAAACACCTCGTCAATCACATCTAATCTGAAGAAACACCTACTCAATCACATCTAACCTGAAGAAACACCTAGTCAATCACATCTAATCTGAAGATACACCTAGTCAATCATCTAATCTGAAGAAACACCTAGTCAATTACATCTAACATGAAGAAACACCTACTCAATCACATCTAATCTGAAGATACACCTAGTCAATCACATCTAATCTGAAGATACACCTAGTCAATCATCTAATTTGAGGAAACACAGCAGTGCTGCTGGAGTGTTTAAACACCTCAGTGTCACTGCTGGACTGAGAATCGTCCACCAACCAGAACTCTCCATCCATCAGTGTCCTGTGGGCAGCAACCTGTGACCACTGATGAAGGACTAGAGGATGGCTAACACCGCAAATGAGCCATCTACAAGGTGGACCAGCAAGGTAGGAGTGTCTAATAGAGTGGGCAGTGAGTGGACACAGTATTTAAACACTCCAGCAGCACTGCTGTGTCTGATCCACTCACACCAGCACCACACACACTAACGCACCACCACCACACCAGTGTCACTGCAGTGCTGAGAATGACCCACCAACAAAATAATACCTGCTCTGTGCTGGTCCAGTGGTTGTCCTGACCATTGAAGACCAGGGTAATAAAGTATACAGAGAAACAGATGGACTACAGTCTGTAACTGTAGAACTACAGAGCGCTCTTATATGGTCAGTGGAGCTGATATAACGAAGAATGTGTAGCTACAAGGCATACCTAATGAAGCTACCAATAAGTCTATAATCTTACTAATATCATACTGTACACAGAAACCAGAGAAAACATAAATCCGAAAAAAGTTGGATGGCCCAACTATACACTTTCCGGAAGTGCTCCATGACTTGAAAACTAGCCTATACATTTCCAGGCTTTTCAGGATTTCCATGATGTGTGGGCCACAGGCATAACATTAACATACAAATGCACTTACTTCAAAATTAATTAAACAAAAAAAGATCAAAGAAATTTGGGTTTTGATAAAACGGAAATGGAATTATGCAAGCAAGTTCTACCAAAATGTAATTAAATAATAAAAGAAAACATTTGATATATGTTTCATGAAATTAGCCTCCTTATCATGTTCCCCAAATGAAAGAGAGTAGACAAATCCTTGAGCACTTCTTTTCATTACAGACAGAAGAAATGGACACCGCAAATAACCTCCCTGTACACATCTTATTAAATTTAGTCTTTTCCCACTGTGCATAGAATCATACTGTAACATCTAATGCCTGAAAATGAGGGGCTGCAGATGAGCATGATCAATAAAACCTTTTTTACGGAGAAACCTGAGAATCCGGCTACACAGCTGCGAAAAAACAAGGAAGACGTTACCTTGCCTTCCCTACATCGGCCCACGTACTTGGCACAGCCAACAGGAGCACGGCAGAAGATTAGCTCTATCTAAGCTCCAACGCGCAAATTAGCCAGGCACGCAGGAGAAATCATTTCCAAAACCTACAATAATTGAAAATAATAAAACTTTAATTAAACTATGAGCAAAGAAGTCAGCCAGCCAGCCGTAGCACTAATGGATGAAGCAGAAGCTTAGAGTCGTCTCACTGCTTGCAAGGAGCCAAAATAAGACGCGTTAAATATGCCGATTTATTCATTTCCCAATCCTCTGTTCCTCATCAGTGGAATAAAACTCAACACTGGCAGTTTAACCGTGGATGAGAAGAACATTACACCCACGCACATGCACACAAACCCATCTACACTGCATCCAGACCACCCAAACAGCCCTCGAAACAAACCTTGCCAGTCAATAGAGTCTCAGCCATCTGCGACACTGGGGTCGACGAAGATGCTTTGATCATTAACTGGCCAATATCTCTGGACCCAGGCTGGAGCACCAGCAGCAACCTGCGGGCTAGCGCTGGGTCATCGGGATGCTAATGCTAATGAACCAAGAAGGACAATTGAATCTCGGCTCGTTAGCGGCTCGGACCCGGCCAGCAGGCAGTCAGCCGCCTGGAAAGGCTGAAAAGAGAGAAATCACTTTGACTGCTCAATAATTACCAAACAAACAGGTTTCAGCTCAAAGGGTTCAGTGCACGTCCGTCATACTGACAGCCTCGCGCCTAACAGGGCTGTGAGATACGTACGAGTTTGTAGATATTACGTGTTATAAACATCCTGGCGCTCGCCCTCATGACCAGAGGCGCCGAGCTAATCTCAAAGCCGTTGATGAATGCATGTGGTCCTAGAGGACATTGTCCTCGCAGTCGCTCACCGCTCTGGAAGTGGCACGTCGCGTTAAAAAGAGTTACAGTGTTTTTGTATGCGTGCACCCATCCAATCAACTGGCTGCCTCGCTGCCAACAGGCCGTATTTTATTTGCTGCCACATCCGCCGTCCCGCGGGTATCGGGACCACACCTGCGCCTCCCCGGCGCGTGGCGGCAGGAGTTTGGGAATATTTTTGCGAGATTAGTTTTTCAGTGGAAACCCCCGTCTTCTCTGTGTAATATGTCACACCTGAATAAATCCATGAGATGTAATCATTATCTAACCGCTCCACCGCACGCCGTAAACCAACATAAATCTGGGGACGATATTACATCTCCAGCGCCATTCTGAAGCACTGAGGCAAACTTGTCTGGTCTTTGATTGAGAATCTGACACACTCTCGGTTTCAAGATGCATGGGACGATGGCTGATGGAGGCAGCCAGGTTTTACTGCGGTCCATGGGTTCTTTTAAGGTTAGCGTTAGACCCTGGAAGGCTTGATTATGAATGGAGTCAGGAGGGAGGTTTTGCAAAGCAGGATTTCTTGGTTAGCTAGATCACTGCCCAGCTTTTGGAAAATATACATTTATAAATTTTATATTTCTATAAAAGCATTTATATCAAGGACACTCATTTATATCAAAAGAAACTCAAAAGCAACCATGAATAACCTATGTGCCGCATTCGGACCACCTGTACGGCCAGTCATTTCCGACCACCCATGCCAACTAGTAAGACAATCACCCTGCGTAATACTAGCTGGCCACTTGTGAAGACTATAGGGTCGTTGTACCTTTTCCTATGCAAACACTTCTATGGCAGAAAGTCTCTAAATCTTTTGCTGGTAAAAAGATTGAAAAGATTACGCCTGTATCTCTCGACCCTTGCCATGAAAAAAATCAGGGGTTTGCCTGCTTGAACAAATAATATTCAACTAATCAGCTATTTAAAACACTTTTCCGGAGCAAAATTGGGATTACACCCAAAATCACATTATAAATAGTATGCCATATATCATCAGGTTCAGCAGAAAGGCTCAGTTTATTATGTGTCCCTTTTTATTATGTAACAAATCCACGAAGAAGGCAGGTAAAATTAAACTAAAGAGTGAAAATCAGGTTGTACTGTAGGACAGTTTTGATGGTTACAATGCAAGTTTAAGTTTAAGTTGGGACAGTAGGTGAAATGCCTAAAGATACAGAAGCCAGTGAGTAGTGAATTGTGTTTGGCCTGTATTAAACTGAAAACTTTATGTTGTACCTTGAGTACCATACACTCATTTAAAAATTTGATGCTTGCAACACACAGAAAAACTGGTACAAGATGTCTTCATGTCCTTATGTTTATGTCTAGTTGTGAAATCATTCTTCTGTAGCTGTGGCTTGATGTGGTCATGTCGATATAAGCATTGACATACTTGAAAAGGACTAAAAGGCAGCAAGCATTTCTCCAAATAGTGCGCAGTCTGGCAATTTCATAGATTTAAGTTACTCACTAATACACCCCCAATACCAGGATAGACACCGGACACTGGCACTTTCCACCGAGCATCAGTCCCATCAGTCATTGAGTGCAACACCTACCTTGCAATCCCGTAGGTAAATATTGCCGTAGGTAAACTGATGCTGATGCATTTTTGGCGGCAGCATTGACCCATCCTTACTTTTACAAGACAATGATTTTCTTAGCTGCTTTTCTTATATCCAGTAACGTTTTGAATTCTGAATGCTCCTTTATCGTAAATTGCTGCATTCCGAACCTTTCAGGAACATTTTGCAGGCATCAAGTTCAGAATAAACAACTGACACGATAAAAACAATAAACTTATTGTCTTTGTACCGTCTTTGTTTAAACGCAGGTCGCAGTAGATTAGTAGTAGATTTATAAATTGCATGGGCTTGCTATTTTTCTCTCAAATAAATAAATAAATAAATATATGTGATAGTTTCTATTTTATACTATCTAGTAGGTTTGGTGTTGAAATAAAGACATTTAGCACACACCCTTATCCAGAGCGACTTACAACTGTGCTCCGTTGGATAATGTTTCCCAGCTACTTTCCCAGCTACTAAGTCGCCATGAGCTCAGACGCTGCCTAACCAAGGAACAGTGCTGATACATAGAGAGAACAATAAACAGCATATATATATATATATATATGCATAAGTGCACTACCTGGCAACCCCAACCCTCAAACCAATAGAGAATGAAGGTTATGGTCAAGTGCCAAAAGAAAGTTTTTCAATATACACATCTACTAGTGCTCACTCACTTAAGTGCTGTACAAAGGGATAAGTCCTCAGTCTGCATTTAAAGACTGCAACAGCCGTGCATAAATGTCGAATGTAGCCCAAATAGCAATGCCACTTATTGTATCACAAAACTGTAGCTTTAATTTTTTTCCTGCATTAATGCACTTAATGCAGCACACAAAAGTCTCAATAATTAGCTGATGAGTTGAAGCAGGTGTCTGATTGCAGCACTGTCGTTTGACATGACCTGATTTGGATGAACCAGTGGTTACACAAAAGCTTCCATCAGCATCAGAGTCGTCCTCATAGATATACAAAGACTGACAATGCTATGCTTGACTGGTATGGGTGAGAAATTTCAAGAATCATAAAAAGGCACTTTTAAAAAAAAATGTCCTTGTTGTCAGTTACTATCAAATCCAGCCACAACTGCTGCACATGGCATTCAGCAATCAAGGACAATAGAGCGGCGAAACTCAACAAAGAATATGCCAAACTGGCTCAGAGAAAACTGCAATTATAGAGAGCTTATTACTTTTATTATCCATCATTCAAAATAGCCATTCATTCGTCCATTCATACTGCACAGCCATTAAATGCTAAATCAGGATCGACACCAAAGGCACACAATCCAATCTCAATCTATTAGCACAAAGTGTTGCTGCTATCCTCCATAGATTTGCAAATACAATCTGCTTCCTAATGTCGCCTAAATGGTAAATGACAATGCACTGCAAATCTATCTATTAATCCTCTCAAAGAAAGAGACGACTCATCCTCCGCTGGGAAACGGTGACAGCTTTCTATTGACTCTTCTGAAAGCCAGAAGAACCGCATTCTTAAAAAGTGGAAACATAGTTATCAGTCAAGACTCAAATGTAAAGTAGAGATGTATGGGACTTTGAGAATAGCAGAATATATGAGGGAATAAAAAGTAGGTCTTCTAACTCAGGTAACCGGTCTTCTGTAGAACCTAAATCAGCAATGAGGCGTACACTGGAGTGAATTCAAGTAAAAGGGGGCAATCCAATAAAAAGCAGGGGGCGGGGGTCATGACTCTCTATAATCACACTGACCCTCTACAATCCTTTATCAATGAACAATATACTTCTTATTGAGCTCACTGTAACGTTTTATTATTTGCTGGTTTGGTAAAGGCCTTACAGATGTGTTTCAAAAGGGCAAAAATTTCAGTAGCCTAGAATACAATATTAAAATACCAGAAATGCAGAAATCTATTAGATGACTCCAGATAGAAGGTTTTGTGATATGCGATGGGTGATATGCCTTCTGCTTTTATTTGAACTGGCCATTAATGAACATGTGGGATTTCTGTTAGAACAGTGTAATAAAGCACTACTGCAATACAAGTTTGCGTGATAAACACAAGGTTAAAATCTGCAATGACAGAAAGCTAAAACGGCCCTGAACTTCGCACCACAGTGAGGTTACTAGGCTGCTATGTTAAAACTAGGTAGCACCAATAAAATAATAGGTCGGTATCAAAAAACATTGTTGCTTTTACTTGAATACTGATATCTTCTGAAAACATCAAGATCATCAAGATACAGTCGATCATTCTTATTGGCTCTAGGACACTGATTAGAGCTGGGTATAAAGATACAGAGGTTATGATTCCATATGTTATGATACGTTGCAATACTGCAAAGCAAAGTTATATGCAATGCTTTATAAAACAGAATTTTAGAAGAGCTAGTATAGTACAAAAACACAAAACACTACTGCAGGCATAGGTTTGCTAATGCTAGCAGTTTGCCCTTATGCTACCTGTATGGTGTAGAACACAGCATTCTAGCAGTCATATATCAATAACTCATAGCTGCCTAAAGGCATCTAAAGCTACATTCCAGAGCTTTAAAGTTAATTTTATTAACAAAAGATCAGACACAGCAGTGCTGGAGGAGTGTCCACTCACTATCCAATCTATTAGACACTCCTACCTTGCTGGTCCACCTTGTAGATGTACAGTCAGAGGCGATAGCTCATCTGCTGCTGCACAGTCCAGTGTTGGTCAACTTGGACACTGCCTACAGAACGCTGCCAACAGGATGCTGTACACAGGTAAACAGATGAACAGCATGGGCGAAAACTCTGTAGGCGACCCTGCCAGTCAATGACAGCAGAGAAGGGTAGAGTTTAGGGACGACAATTATTTATGGTCGCCACTGTGATATGAAGCTGAACTGTTCTCTCTGGTCACTTGTGCAGGCATCTCGCTGATGATTTGCCCTCTGTTTGGAGTATGCCCCTGAAAAATATCAGTTTAAAGTATCCCTAACACTTTGCCCTACCCCTTTATCGCAATACCAATAGGGACTACCCTACCCCTAGACATGAACGTGCAAACAGAGCGGACTAAGTGTTAGGGGCAAGGGGCAAGAGGTGAAATGGGACTGGGCTTTGGTTTTCTCCCTATGTTCTCTATAATGTTCCAGACTGCCAAAAGCTAAAACACAATAAAATCCAAGGAAATAAAGTATGAGTAGACACAAACTATAAAAAGAAACAATCCTCAACCTTCCGAAGCGAGAGACATTACTTTATGGGCTACTCACTTTGCTGAGGGCTTTTACAGTGAGTCTCTAGACTCTGAAATGTGAATAAAGATTAACAGTTGGAGAGGCTTGAATGGGCTGCACACTAAAAACGTTACTACAGACGCAATGTGCACGAGTGAAACCTGTGCAAAACGAGCACCAGGGCTGAAAGGAATACAGATTACTATACATGTCTCCTGTCATAATGAATGACAGTTTAATCCACAGTTGTATGTATGGAACGGTAGGAGAAGCTACTGAGCTAGAAAGTCATCTTGCACCGCTGGAGCCAGTTTTTTAGGACCCATGTCTTTGAGAGTTGGACACAGTATCTTGCGTTTTCTTTAATCTCACACAGTTCCATTCGCATCGTCTCGCCCTTGGAGCATGACTGAATGTGCCAGCAAAGTGATTTACTGTGATATAATATGGTGAAGGTCATCTAGCGCTCAGGTCAGTGCAATCATTATGATCATCGGCACTGACAGGGAATGAGAATGTGTGAAGATGGAAATGACGATGGACATTTTGAAAGTGTCGGAGATAAGCCAAGTGTGAGGCAGGCTAAACTTAAAGAGACAGATCCGCAGATCAAAGGTAGGCAGACATATGGATTGTCAGCGTTGGCCAGAGTTACTGAAACATGTTCACTGTATATGCATATTTACACAAATTCATTATTTACCTATTTACTACTCATATTTACATTTCTACCCACTCTGTACATATGTATATTATATGTATACTAAATCTGTATTTTCTACCACTTCACTGTGCATTATTGTACATATTATAACCTTGGCATCGCTTGCTTTGGTTAGTTTCCTGTACTTTATATGGATATAATACAGTATTTTGCACTTGCGGTTAGATGCTAACTGCATTTCATTGACTCTGTACCTGCACAATGACAATAAAGTTGAATCAAATCTAATCTATTGACAATTCTACTTTCCACTTTAGCATCAAAAACCAAGTGTTGCACTGAAAAACAAATCTTTGTTTCAAACTCTGCATCAAGCAGAATATACACACTCAGTCATGAATGTGGCTGGGGCACTGGCCAATAGGCAATGTCGACCCATGCTGGGGATAAGCCGTAGGAGCCAAAACGGTCATCAAAATAAAACCCATTTCAATCCCTAGAAAACGATCAGTCTGAGACATTGACAAATCTTAAAGACTAAACTAGCTGGCTGCGTTTCAAAAGCAGGGAGCCTGGCAGTGACTCAGTGCAGCAGATTAATAGAGTGCATTAAAGTAGATGTTTTTCCTCTGAAGCTTCTCCTACCTTATTGAGCTGACTGTTGCTGAGCAGCAGATTAAGCAGCTCCTTCAACAAGTCCTCCACTTGTCCCAAACAAAGCGCAGGAGGTCTCTGATGCTCCAGGGCCTGTGCTGCCACCTGGGAAGCCTGCAGAAGTAAAGCCGGCTGTGGGAGGACTCTAGTGCCGCTGGCTTCTTTGAAGGCCTCAATCACAGAGCTGAGCAGATGGAGCACCGAGTCCCACACCACAGCTCCATCTCCATCTACGACAAGGGCAGAGCCTGCCGATCTGCGCAGCCCGCTCAGGTGCTGGAGGAACTGTGTGCGCTTGGACAAGGAGTGCTTTAGAGAGCCTCTCTGGTAAGGGAAGGTGACACTCCTGGGACGGGCAGGAGATGTAGGGGCAGTGGATGAGTGGCATGGGACCTGTGTGTCTACAAGGTCAGGGGTTGGAGGCAGAGTCTGTGTGTTGTTGCTAGTCTCACAGCCAGAGTCGTTCTCCGAGAGCTTGGGGTCTGTGAAGTCCTGGGACAGAAGTTTGACCACGTCACCTGTATGAAGAACACAAGAATCAGGTACCTACAGTAAGGAAAATAAGTATTTGAACACCCTGCGACTTTGCAAGTTCTCCCTCTTAGAAATCATGGAGGGGTCTGAAACTTTCATCTTAGGTGCATGTCCACTGTGAGAGACATAATCTAAAAAAAAACCTGGAAATAACAATGTATGATTTTTTAATAATTTATTTGTGTGTTAATGCTGCAAAGAAGTATTTGAACACCTGCCAATCAGCAAAAATTCTGGCCCTCAAAGACCTGTTAGTCCGCCTCTAAAAACTCCACCTCCACTCCACTTATTATTCTAAATTAGAAGCACCTGTTTGAGGTCATTAGCTGCATAAAGACACCTGTCCACCCCACACAATCAGTAAGACTCCAACTACTAACATGGCTAAGACCAAAGAGCTGTCCAAAGACACCAGAGACAAAATTGTTGACCTCCACAAGGCTGGAAAGGGCTACGGGGCAATTGCCAAGCAGCTTGCTGAAAAAAGATCAGCTGTTGGAGCAATTATTAGAAAATGGAAGAAGCTAAACATGACTGTCAATCTCCCTCGGACTGGGGCTCCACGCAAGATCTCACCTCGTGGCGTATCAATGATCCTAAGAAAGGTGAGGAATCAGCCCAGAACTACACGGGAGGAGCTGGTCAATGACCTGAAGAGAGCTGGCACCACTGTTTCCAAGGTTACTGTGGGTAATACACTAAGACGTCCTAGTTTAAAGTCATGCATGGCACGGAAGCTCCCCCTGCCTAAATCAGCACACGTCCAGGCCTGTCTTAAGTTTGCCCATGACCATTTGGATGATCCAGAGGAGTCATGGGAAAGTTCTGTGGTCAGATGTTCTTAATTCCACTCGCCGTGTTTGGAGGGCGAAGAATGATGAGTACCATCCCAAAAACACCATCCCTACTGTGAAGCATGGGGGTGGAAGCATCATGCTTTGGGGTGTTTTTCTGCACATGGGGCAGGACGACTGCACTGTATTAAGGAGAGGATGACCGGGGCCATGTATTGTGAGATTTTGGGGAACAACCTCCTTCTCTCAGTTAGAGCATTGAAGATGGGTCGTGGCTGGGTCTTCCAACATGACAATGACCCAAAGCACACAGCCAGGATAACCAAGGAGTGGCTCCATAAGAAGCATATCAAGGTTCTGGAGTGGCCTAGCCAGTCTCCAGACCTAAACCCTATAGAAGATCTTTGGAGGGAGCTCAAACTCCATGTTTCTCAGCGACAGCCCAGAAACCTGGCTGATCTAGAGGAGATCTGTGTGGAGGAATGGGCCAAAATCCCTGCTGCAGTGAGTGCCAACCTGGTGAAAAAATACGGGAAACGTTTGACCTCTGTAATTGCAAACAAAGGCTACTGTACAAATATTAACATTGATTTTCACAGGTGTTCAAATACTTATTTGCAGCAGTAACACACAAATAAATGATTAAAAAATACATAGTGATTTCCGGATTTTTTTTAGATTATGTCTCTCACAGTGGACATGCATGCAGTCTTGTTTTAGCTTTGTAATAGGCTTTCTTTCATTTGCTATCTAGTTTCTAGTTTTTGTAAACACACTGGCCTTCAATTGCTCATTCACTCATCTAAACAGCCCATCATTTAAAACTTGACAGCTGTCCATCCCACTTTTTCTAAATGAAGTATAAACTTTGTCTTTTTTGTTGACCAGTTTCTGTTTCACACAATGTTGAACATTATGAACTTCCATTATGGCACAATTTTCCAATTGGGAGTGTGATTAGATACTTTTGTTGACAATACTTTTTGTTTTATTTGTCTATTTAAAGGATTGTTAATTGTGCATTAACCACCTTCGAAATGACCTCACCTGGACTAGTCTATTCTGACTGAGGTGTATTATTTTCCGATTGGTCTAATAGTCTACTAATGAAAGGATTTTAAGGCTGCATTCAAATGTGACTATTGTCTTTATCCACAAAAGGCACTGTTTTGCACTAAGGGGCCTATAAGGTCATAGTTACCCCACTGCTACAATTCCAATAAGATGCTTGGATTAGAAGAAGCCTGCATTGTGGAAAAGGTAATTACGTTTAACTTGACTTTACCTACTTTACTTTTTATTTGCTAACAAAATAAAAACATCGGAAAGTGAAAATATAGTATAACTGCCAGAAGAAGTCAGTCCATTTGTTACCAGTAACATAAGACGCACAGTCACTGACATGTAGGATCAGAATAATAAATACAACTGATGTAAAAATGATTCAAAGCTAAAGTATAAAAAAGTGAGCAACAGTAAAGCAGTGCAAGTGCAGAACCCACAATACACAATGGAAATAACCAAAAAAGGTCCTGGAAATTAGGACTGCAACAATTACTCAACGTTTCTGACTAAACTACCAAACTAATTGGCAATCAATTTAATAGTTGAAGTTGTGGCGTCATTGTTTCTGTGATTGCAGAAAAGCTGTAACAGACAGCAGACAGACAGGAGAATGCACAAAGCAGAGATTGTTTATTTACTTGATTAAGAGAACACTGCTTTCGTTTTGGTATATCTGTTATCTGCTGCTACTTTGCTCATCCCTGGTTTGGACCAATTTTGACAGAAAAAAATATATAATAGATTTTTATTTCTCTTTAGCAGGAAAGCTCAGTAAAACAGTGTATTTTTGATGAAGATGAAGGTATTCATCTTCACTGTCTTCATTCTTAGTTATCAAATGTATAAAACTACCTGAAGCTGAATTTAGAAGCTGATAGCTACATAGGAGTTATTCAGTAATGGAGCAAATTATAATCTCAACAATTGATTAATCATTTAATAAATAAATCAAATGAGTCATTTACTGTAGCCTTATTGCCAGTATGCTTAAGTAGAAGTACTGTTTAGAAACACTCCAAAAGGTACATCTACATGTGCATGGAAACTGAGACGCTGGAATCGAGTTAATACCCACCTGAAACATCAAAAAAAAAAAAGAAAGCTGAATATCACTCACCACACCCGCCCTCGGCAGCACGTCTTGGGTCCGACAGCAGCTTCGTGAGGAAAAGTTCTTGTCGAAGCCGCAACACTTCTTCCTTGAGGTCTTGAGCTTTGGCTTTCCAAGCATCTTCTTGCTGCCTGAGTTTGGCCGCCAGGTTTTCCGCATGCTGTCTCCCACTCGTACCTGCGGGCTTGCTTTTAATTATGGCGACTGCCACAGCAAGCTTAGACGTCCTGATACACCACATTGCCTTTCCTGAAGCAAAAATGTGGAGAGAAATGCACAGGGCTCCGTTAGATACATCATTAGGGCGTAAAGAGGAATAGTTTTTATATCAATACCGCAAATTAAAATGCTTTGGTTTTCTAATAGCATGAGCTGCAATAGCCTAACTTTAAGTGGGGAAATTTAACCTACTGACATAAAGTTTGCAAACCATGTGTAGAAGGTGAGTTAGACCAATCAGCCTATGTGGGATGTACATGAACATAAACATAATTAATTAGCCATTCATGCTAACTGGCCTCATTCAAGCCACAATAATAGTGAGTACACTAGACTTCTTGGCCAGAAAATAGCATCCACCTCAAGCTATAGAAAACTATAACAACTGTAATATTGGTCCGAAAAACAATAACATGATTGTAATTCGATAAATTGCCCAAATCTTTTGATATTAGGAGTTTCAAAGAGCAGTTATGTACTACAGGAGCTACAAGAATACACATTACTAATCACATAACTTGGGTAGAAGTTAGCTTTAGGCCTAGTCCCATTTATCATCGGCTGCTTTATGTAAACAGACCAAAAGCACAGGCGCTCGCTATACATTCACAACTTCAGTTTTACACATCAACCAATCTAACGAGTCACCCAAAACAAAACAGCACAGACAAAAAACTACAGTACTTCATTAACAGGCTGCTAGCGGTGCTCTGTAGGCGACCCTGCCAGTCTGCAGTGATGGCAGAAGAGGGTTCAGCTCCTCACTGCTTAAACACATTTAGGGCATCGTATGTCTTAAAGAGGGGGATGATAATTATTTATTATCGCCACCAAGAATTCTTTGGGGATATGAAGCTGAACGTAGCTTTTTTAACCGCCAGCTTTATGATCGATTTTCCCCCTTAAATGGTGATGTCAGTCCATTACTATTTTTATTCGTGTTTTGAAGAAAATTACCAACACTTTTACAAAGGGTATCTTACAATACAGCAGCTACTTGTATTTATAGGTCTCTCTGGTCGCTTGTGCAGTCATGTTGCCGATGATTCCAGGGCATTCTGGGAATCTTTTCATAACACCCGTTTGTGCCCCTGAAAAATCTTTGTTTGAAGAACCATGTAGCCCTAACACTTCACCCTACCCCTCCATCTCAACACCAATCGGGAAAGCGGAGGTGTAGGGCTAAGTGTTAGGGGCAAGGGGCGAAATGGGACTGTGTCTTAGTTAGCACATTACATAATTAAAGCCCCCATAACATTCCTACAAGTCCTGAAGTGTGTTATTATTGATAATTACTGATATTTCACCACTGGTGTTTCAGAAACCCATCTATGAGAAATTTGATGAGTTTTGGTCACTCTGCAGAACTTCGTAGCATTGGATATTTTCATTCTCCTCATTGTATTTCAGGATAATTAGGACGGGAAAGAAAATGATCCATATCATCAACCCCTAAATGAACATAAGAACCAGACCCATCCATTTCCTCCAGTGAAATGAACCCAGTCAGTGGCTCTCTGATGGAGACTGTGGTTAATGGGACAGGAGTTTTTTAAAGGAGAAGATTTTTAAAATATGATTATCATATAAAAGCACACTACCACAAGCATAAGATTGCTAATGCTAACGTTAGCAGCGTTCCCCTAAGCCAGGCATACACTGTGCAGTTTTAGGCCGATTTTATGCCCAATTCGTCAATTTTGATTTCAGCTTCCTCTGGCGTTGTTTGATAGGCAGTGTAAGAGGGGAAGCAATGTCTGATTAACTGCCCAAACGAGCTTCGACTGAGCAGTGGGACGATCGGATGAATGTCCGAAATTTGCTAGCTTGTCAATGTTGCACCCAAAACACATACAGTCACAGCTACAGCTCCTACACAGCTGCACACACATGAACAGTCGGTATATACGCAGATGGTACTACGAGGACGTTCTAGCGTACTTTGCGTGTTCTGGCTTCTCCACCAGAAACAGTTATCCAGTATGGAATTGTGTACGTATGACCGAATCCCAAATGACTGTGTATTAGACATATGATGCACCGTTAGTTACTGCAGCCACTTATCCTACATAGTCCACTACGGGAAGGAGTGATTTGACTCGTTTTTGCTCAGGACTTGGATGTGCTGCATGTTGTTTTGAATGAAACAGCTTTATTGGAAACGGTCTGTCGACGGAGCTGAGCTGCCTGTATGGGCTGTGTTTGACGTTCAGTGTGAGGACCTGTGTCGTGTCAGCTCATTCAGACAGAGTGTGTTCATACGTACATCGCAGGT
Organism: Prochilodus magdalenae; assembly: GCA_024036415.1. NCBI lineage: Eukaryota > Metazoa > Chordata > Actinopteri > Characiformes > Prochilodontidae > Prochilodus > Prochilodus magdalenae. The sequence goes on along the minus strand of JAMWET010001405.1, from coordinate 202,260 downwards.
TTCTTTCGAGCAGCAGCACGATTCCTAAGATCACTCAGTGTATGCCCGACTTTACGCTACTTGTCTACATAGCAGGGGAGGAGCCTAATGGTGTGACAAACACTGCTGTCTAGTGTCCGGGGCTTTAAACAAAACCAGAATGAACCACTGTCGACCACAAATCCTAAGAAACAAACTATAAATTAACAATCAATACATTTACACGACACAATATCACCATATTTCCGACATTTTCTCCTCATATTCTTATTGATGTGCTTGGTTAAACCCAACACAGCTTCTACAAGTGAAGTGTGTTTATGTATATATATATATATATATATATATATATATATATATATATATATATATATATATATATATATATATATATAAATATGTGTGTGTGTGTGTGTGTGTGTTTGTATTTCAGTGTTTGTTTTTGTGACATCACAACAAACAGGGCCGTTAAAGTAGCTCTGTATTTGGACTGCATGAACTGAAAAGTGAATGGTACCTTTAAAAACTTTAGCTATTTTTATATTTGAAGAAAAGAAAATAAATAAACAAATAAATACATACATACATAAATAATCCGGTTTTACCTGATACCGGTCCTTTAAGTCAAACAGCCTATTACTCACCTTTGGTTTACGAGTAAAACGTTCTCCATAAAAAGTGTACTGACTACATTATACATCATATATTATATATTTACAGGCAAAATTAAACAACAGCAGCCTAAACTCAAGCACTACGCTTTGCAAAGGTTAGTCTATCAACCCGCTAGCTGAATTAGCTACCGAGCTAACCCCAACCTGTAAGGGCGCGAAAGTTAGCAGGTTAGCTCGCTACCTTCACTGCCATAACTTGACATTTTCCGATCAGCCCAGTCTGATGTCGTCTTCCACTCGAGTCAAAATTTAAAAGTCAAAGTTATTAATTATGTCACATCAACAGACGCTATAATTCATGACTTTTAGACAATTAGACGTATTTAAAGCGCAACGAAGGAGAACCGCTCTCAAACAGCACACGCCACCGCTAACGAGTGCGCGCGCGCGACCTTCAGAGTTAGCCCATTCCTGTCCAACTGAATCTGGATGATTACATTGGCTGGATCTCAAATACGCCCTGCTCCCTATATAGTGCACTACGTGCGTTCTTTCCTCGATAAAGTGCACGACGTGTCTCAGTAGGCACTTGTGCACGGATGGCCGAATCCCAAATGTCTCTTTGCCAGACATATTGTGCACCGTCAATGGCGTTACTGTCTTGAATTCAGCCGTATGTAGTGCACTACGTAGGGAGTAGGGAGCTATTTGGGACTCAGCCATTTCCGTTAGGCCATGTGTGCTCTGAGGAGATTTGTCGAATCAGTCGAACTGACGAATCAAGTCACCTTTAATTTTATGGCACATTCAAAACACAACAACCACAAAGAAATCAATTAAAGTAACATTGCATAGTAACACATATTATATAATATTCCTGTTAAAAGCTCTGGTTTATCCAGCTTATCATTTAATTTAATCAGTCAAGGCTGGTGCACTTCCTCATACTGATCTAAAAGAAGGCACTGAAGGATAAGCTAGGAGCAGTTTAGCTCAGCCATTCATCCTCTATCCACACAATGATGTAAACTTCATGTGCACACTTGACAACAAGAACATGTAAGGCCTAAACACAGTCAGATTTAGGCCTGAGCACCACAGAGAGGCGGCTTGTAGACGGACCACTCCAAACTTTTGAGCATCGTCTTTTGCTCTTATCGTGAGCAGCAGATGCTCCTTTAAAGCAGCTGGTGCGTTTGGACAGCGATTCCTCTGCGCGTTATCAGTCACAGCGCTCCAGCCGAGCACGCAGGAGATTAGCAATTAAGGGCTGGAAAGTGCTGATTACCTGGCTCAGGTGTGCTAGAACCAGGAACACAAATAAAATGTTTGGAGAGGATGGCAGGGTCCCACAGGAGTGCACTGGACTGGAGGAGAAGGCTGCTGAGGTGTAGTGGAGTGCTGGAGCTGTCCATGGTGCTGGAGAACCTCAGTGCGTAAAAGGGCACTATGGACACAGCTGGAGTACAGCAAACTCACAACTTTAAAAAAAAGCTTCGCTAAATGATACGATCGAACCCCGTTTATCATAAATAGATCCCAGAGCTGTGGTTTTATTTTCCTGAAACTTCATCTAAAGTCTTAACCCCCTGAGACCCGGACTTGCTTGGTGTGCAATTTTAATTTCTCCTAGCTATTTTTGATTAGTAGGACCTTATAAAAACTAAACGCTGTCTTTGTACAGGAAGTTGTTTTGGCAGTAAACGATGTCCTCATATGAGGCCAAAGGGTCAACTACTTAAAAAGTATCATGGTGCAGAGAGGCAGAAATCTAATGTCCTCATATGAGGACACAGGGTTCTCAGGGGGTTAATACTGTGGTAGGTGTAGCTCAGTGGATAACACCACTACCCGCCGGGGTTTGGTTACCGGTCTGGGTGACTATGCTGTTCTACACCAGTAAGAGTCCTTGGGCAAGACTCCTAACACTACACTGGCCCACCTGTAATATGATTAACCCTGTAAGTCGCTGGATAAGAGCGTCAGCTAAATGCCGTAAATGTAAAGTTCATATAAACAGTGATATAGCGCGGTACTGCACTCTAGCTCTGTTAGAATAGTCAGTAAGTGTGCTGTCTGAATCTAAACTGTGAAATACAGTTGATGATAACTCTCCAATGGGACAGGCTGACACATGTGCCAACTAGGCCAAAATCTTAATATTGCCTGACTATTGATGGGGGGCTCTTAAGAAAATATGCAGTGAAACAGATAAACTACAGACTACATATATATATATATATATATATATATATATATATATATATATATATATATATATATATATATATATATATGTATATATATATATATATATGCAAATTTTTTTAAGGTAGGCCTGAAGGTGGAGTGACACCAGGTCTTCTGGACTAACCAAAACTATCAGTGTCCTGTGAGCAGCATCCTGCATCCTGTGACAACTGATGAAGGACTGGAGGATGACCAACACTGCACTGTACAAGGTGGACCAGTAAGGTAGGAGTGTCTAGTAGAGTGGACAGTGAGTGGACACAGTGGTTAAACACTCCAGTAGCACTGCTGCGTCTGATCCACCCACACCCGCACCACACACACTAATCACCACCACGTCAGTGTCACTGCAGTGCTGAGAATGATCCACCACCCACATACTACCTGCTCTGTGGTGGTCCTGTGGGGGTCCTGACCATTGAAGAACAGGGTAATAAAGTACACAGAGGTACAGATGGACTACAGTCTGTAACTGGAAAGATACAGAGTTCTCCCATATGGTAAGTGGAGCTGATACAATGGACACTGAGTGTAGAGTCCAGGAGGTAGTTTTAATGTTATGGCTGATGGGTGGAAATATGAAAATGACCATAATGTGTAAATGTCATGGTACAATCAAACAGTGAAAGGCTATGCATGCATATATACGTGTATATACACACAAAATATATATTATATATTCTTTTATTGACATAATATATATGTATATATATGTATATGTATACCCGTTGGAAGCTTTGTGGAGTTTCTGCTGTGAGTTATTTTGCTGGACTGTAAGACTCCAACCTGTTGACTAAACCCCAGGGCATTATGACCTGGTGGATGATGAAGTCTGGGACCACAGCGCCCCCAGCGCGCGTCTCCCCGAGCGCGCGGAGCGCATAAAGCCGAGCGCGAGGCTCAGGCAGCATCATATGAAGTTCAGAAGTAGGTTGGGAAACAGCAGGAGCGGCAGTGGCGGCGCACAGCCTCCTCCGAAACATCTGATGGGATTAAAGACGGACGGGCCGGAGGGAGAGCGCGCGGCTTCTGAGCTTTCCCCCAGCGGCTGTTTGTTTGCGATGGCTCTTTTACGCACGGGGAGACGATAAAGAGGCGACGATCATGGGATACAAATCTGACTTGCTTGGCGTTTCCACTCGGTGCGCGTGCGCTCCATGGAATACTCCCAATGACTTGTGGAGGGAGCGCTGAGGAGCGCGGGGAGGAACCAAGTTGACGCTCTGTCTTTTGCCGGCTTTTCGTTCATGCTCCTGCGTTGCGCCGAGAGCGCGGGCCACGTTTCGTTGCCCGCGGGGACAAGATGACACGAAAGCGGCGCCGAGGGCAGAGCGAGCGCTGTTAGGAAAACAATACAGATAAACAACACTAACGAACCTCCGCGCGCCCGCCGCGAAGAGAGCCGCGCGCGCTATGGAGCTCAAACCGACCGCCGCGGTGTACGGAGAGTCTCTGAACATCTCGTCCAACCACACCGTCTCCAACCACACGCGCGCGCCTGGAGACGCGAGCGGAGCCGCGCCGGCGCTCGTGCAGGCCATCGTGGCCACGCTGCTCTCGCTGCTCACGTGCGCCACTGCGCTCTCCAACGCGTTCGTAGTGGCGACGATCGCGCGCTCGCGCAAGCTGCACACGCCGGCTAACGTGCTGATCGGCTCGCTGGCCTTCACCGACCTCCTGGTGTCTGTGCTCGTCATGCCCGTGAGCATCGTGTACACGGTGCGGCGCGTCTGGACGCTCGGCCGGGTGCTCTGCGACCTGTGGCTCTCCTCGGACGTCACGTGCTGCACGGCGTCTATCCTGCACCTGTGCGTTATCGCACTGGACCGGTACTGGGCCATCACGGACGCCGTGGGCTACTCCAAGCGGCGCACCATCTCGCGCGCCGCCGCCATGATCGCCGCCGCGTGGGTCATCGCCGTGTCCATCTCGCTGCCGCCCTTCTTCTGGCAGCAGGTGCGCGCCGAGGACGAGGTGACAAGCTGCAACGTCAACACGGACCACGTGTTCTACACCATCTACTCCACGTTCGGCGCCTTCTACATCCCCACGCTGCTGCTCATCGCACTGTACGGCCGCATCTATGCCGAGGCGCGCAAAAGGATTCTCAAGCAATCGCCAAAGCGAGCGGGCAAGAGGCTCACGTCAGCCCGCCTCATCAGCGGCTCCCCGGGATCGGTGGCCTCCACCACCTCGCTCAACTACGGCACGCATGAGACCTCCTCATCCGACGCCGTAGCCAACCACCAGGTGAAGGTGACCGTGTCTGATGCTCTCCTGGAGAAGAAGAGGATCTCAGCGGCCCGTGAGAGGAAAGCCACCAAGACGCTGGGCGTGATCCTGGGTGCGTACATCATGTGCTGGCTGCCCTTCTTCATCTACACGCTGCTGGTGCCCATCTGCACCACCTGCACCTTCTACCCAGAGCTCTTCGACGTCTTCACCTGGCTGGGCTACCTGAACTCGCTCATAAACCCCATCATCTACACCATGTCTAATGAAGACTTCAAGCAGGCCTTCCACAAGCTCATCCGCTTCAACTGCTTCAGGCCTTAAGCAAGCAGACCTGCTCCATCCGGGAAGATGCGGGAAGGGTCAGCGGGACTCCCATCACGAGAAGATGGATTTCATCGACCTGTGTGAACCCATCGTTTGAGGAATGGTAAGACTGAGGACATGAAGGGGCGGAGGTTTTTCATTAGAGGGACGTCCATTTGCTCCATTGAAAGAAGATGGATGCTATGGGCCTGCGTGAAGGTTCTGAGAAACGGTTGCACCAAGGACCGAAACGGCGCTGTCAGGTAATGTTAGGCTTTTGAAGCCACGATGGTCAGTAGGAGGAAGGAAAGATGCACTTTGCTTGAAGCACATCATGAAAGGATGGATAAGCTAAACCTGGTGGGAAGCGTATTTCAGATGACAAATGGCCACAGCGAGGACGAAAATAGTCACACATCATTAGACTATGGGGACCCTCCGGGAATCCATCCGAACGTCTCCTCCATCTGTGGGCGAAACCAACCAATAAGCTACAACATGCACATATAGGCAGTCAGACTTGTCAGCCATGGATTTCAACGTGTCTCCATGCACTCCATCTAAAGTCCTTGGTCTCCCAGCATGCGTGGACTGGGCTAAATAACCGAGGGGCCTAACTTGAGTGTAACACCTCAAGAGTGGCCTATGAAGTCTAATCAGATGAGGTTCGATGTCCTTTCTCCCTGCGTGTGCGGAACGTTGATCTGAGTGGGAAATCCTGTTAAAGAAACCTGAGCCTACACCCTGTTACTGTGCAGGGCTAAACGTGCCCCACTGCAGACGGCCCGCCCCCAGGTGGTGAGGCAACTCTACTAGTCCTGCTAGTTCATTCTAATGATTGTAATGAAAAAGCCATTAGGCCTGCTGTATCTGGGTGTGTGGGAGACGTGTAGGCTGCAGGGTGGTGAGTGTGTCTGTGTGTGTGTGTGTGTGTGTGTGTGTGTGTGGATGCCTGTATACTTTAAGAGCTTTTTGGGTTTTTATTACAGTGTATTTCCATGCACAGCACAAAAGCATGGGGTCTACTTTTGTAAACAGAGCGTACTGTGCTGAAGTCAGAGACCACCTTCTCATTGGCATCGTTTCCAGCCAAAACAGCTATTAAGTTATTTAGGTTTCAGTAGGAGGAAACATATCATCGCTGTCCAAAGAAAAACAGGTATCTCCAAAATGTCAACTTTACAGGAGCGGCCAAAAACCTAATTTAGTTTGAATGGAAGTCAATGGAACCAGACGTCTTACCAAGCAGTTTTGGGCCATTTCTGTTGGTCCATTCTTCTTGAAATTTCACCACAGTGTAAAGAGCAGCTCATGTGATCAAATGAGACATAAAAGCCCAAATCAACAAAAATGGAGATACAGGTTTTTCATTGGACAGCGACGATATGGGCGCTGTCTAAAACGATGTCTCAGATATGGCATTCTCATTGGTCCATTCATTAAAACATGTACATAAAATGAGCAATGCCCAAATGATGATGGCATAAACTCAGCGGACAAGAAATGAGTCACCTTGTGTGTTTACGGTGGTAGTACTCCCATGCTACTGCAGATGGCCCTGCACGAGGACGATGGAGCTATAAGTACCTGGGAGGTGTGAGAGTGACGGGGCTACAGTGCCGGGAATGTCTCGTTCCATGTGTGGTAAATGACTCCACAAAGCTGATGTTAATGATTGGCTAAAAGGTGTGACTGCATGTGGACGTGCCAAAGACCATAGTGTGAAGGAAGCAGCTGAATCTGGAGGATGTGTGGAAGCGCTCGGTCATACGGGTTTACCACCAGTGGCTAAAATCCCAGTCTTCAGGAAACTCGCCTCGGAATTGTGCCAGAGAAGGCATCCACCAAATCTGGCCCAACTGCACAAGTCTTTGATGCAGTAGTGTCTGAACACTGATGTGGCCTACATCCAGGAACTTGTCCAGTCCATGCCAAATTGGATCACAGCTATTATTGGTGCTTGTGGTGGTACTACACTCTGCTAGGTACGGTTCAGTCACAGGGGACTCATTTCTGGTCTGGTGAGCTTATATAAACAATGAGTTATGCAGAAGCCTCAGCTACATACATTCTTCTTTTAGTGTCCCATGCTTTGTCTTTATGACAGCTCCCATCATAGTCAGGCTTGCTTTCAGTTTCTCAAAGAGCATTTTTTCCACTCCTCCAAAGTCTGGTTTGTCTTCAGTCTGGTTTGTTGGATTTTGGTGCTTCCCATGATCCCAGGTATTCCCAGGTAATCCCAGGTTCATCAGTGCATAAAACCACTTCCTCCTCCTCTCAGACGTCCAGTTTAGAGCTCTGGTGCAAATGCTCTTCTTTTTTGTCTGTTTCCTTTTCTCACTGAGGAGCTTCCTAAACAGTTCCATCTGAGTGGAGCTTGATGATCTCTCTCTTTAGGTGCTGTTTAAGTGATGGGGTCTGTTTTGGTGGTCTACCATATCTTGTAGGTTGTTGGTTGTTTGAGGACCATCATACATGTGGATCATTTTGTTACATACATCATTAGACTATTGAGACCTGGTCCATCTACTGAGATGTTTGGTCAATCTGTGGATAAGACAGTCAGCATTTCAAAGTGTCTACATACATGAACCTATCTGAGTGGAGCTTGATGTTCTCCTCTCTCCTTCTTAAAGATGAAGTCTTTAAAGTGCAGTTTATCTGATAGGGCCTGCTATGGTGGTCTACCTTATAGCTACCTTGTAGGTGGTTGTTTGAGGATCGTTATGGAAGTGGACTAACTAGTTTGTAGTTTCTTCAGACATATATTTGAGAAATGTTCACATCGAGGACACAAACAGTCACACATCGTTACACTATGGAGACCCCCTGGGAATCCATCCGAATGTGGGCAAAACGAACCAATAAGCTAAGACATGCCCATGTAGGCAGTGAGACTTGTCAGCCATGGATTACACAGTGTCTCCATGCACAATTCCATCTGAGTGGAGTGTGATGTTCTCCTGTCTCTCTCTTTAGGTGCTGTTTAAGGGATAGGGTCTGTTCTGGTGGTCTACCAGGTCTTGTAGGTGGTTGTTTGAGGACCATCTTGCATGAGGATCATTTTGTCTGTATCCTCTTCAGAGATACATAAGAGAAATGGCCACAACGAGGACAAAAATAGTCAGACATCATTAGACTATTGAGACCTGGTCTATCCACTGAGATGTTTGGTCTATCTGTGGATGAAAGCAACCAGTAAGCTAAAACATGCCCATATAGGCAATGAGACTTAAGAGTCAGCCATGGATTACACAGTGTCTCCATGCATGATTCCATCTGAGTGGAGTTTGGTTTTCTCCTCTCTCTCTCAAAGATGAACGCTTTAGGGGCTGTTTATCTTGTAGGGTCCGTTCTGGTGGTCTACCAGGTCTTGTAGGTAGTTGTTTGAGGATCATCATGCATGTGGATCATTTTGTTTGTAGCCTCTTCAGATACAAAATAGTCATACTTCATTACACACCATGGTCATACACACTATGGTGACGTGTTGGGAATCTGAACATCTAGTCTATCTGTGGACAGAACCAACCAACCTAAATTTAAAACATGCCCATATGCAGCCAAGCATTTCAAAGTGTCCCTATGCATGATTCCATCTAAATGGGGTCTGTACGGTCTGTTCTGGTGGTCTACCAGGTCTTGTAGGTGGTTGTCTGATGTGATCCACATTCATGTGGATCATTTTTTGTCATCCCTTGAGATATACAAAAGAGAAATGGCCACAACGAGGACAATATAGCTATATATCATTAGACTATGGAGACCTGGTCTATCTATTGAGACGTTTGGTCTATCTGTGGACAAGACCAACCAGCCTAAATCTAGAACATGCCTGTATATAGACTTGTTAGCTGAGTGTCTTCATGCACGATTGGAGCTTGGTGCTATCTTCTCTGTAACCCAGCTTTGTTAGCTGCTCGTGTGAACGCTAGCGTCTCTTTGAGGAGAAGATAACTTCAGTGACAGCTTTTGTGGGCAGGGGAGAGCAGGTGGACGCTGATTGGGTTATAGATCGTCAGGAGGTGGAGACATTTTAAACCCTCATAGATTTCATTTCATTTCATTTTCTACAAATTCCATGTTTCCTGACACTGAACACTGAACACCTTGTACTGAACAGCTGGAAATCCGTTAGGTGAAGGGTGCTTTCTGACTTCAGCACGGTACTGCACCTGCCGGTGTATGTTGTTTGTTTTTATGTCTGTTCTTATGGGGTTTTTGCAGCATATTTATTTATTTATTTGCTTATTTATTTGTTTTCAGCCTTTGTTGCATTGTTGGGTAGCTTTTTGGGACAGAGCAGGCCTGAAACACCACCAGGCCTGTTGCTGAGAAAGGAAACGTGAGCTGAACGGCCGTGAAGACGGCAGTCGTTTGTCGTTATGTAACAGACTCTTCAAAACGCTGGGGAAACGTGGGACAGCCGCCGAGTCGAGATGTGACGAGGATGCAAATGAACTGTGGTCACGTTGGTGTAGAGCACAATTCGAGCCAATTAACGATGCAACAGCACACTTCCGGTGACCGTGTGGTTTTTACCGGATGCCGCCGTTTCATGAAAGCTACTGCTGTACTATAAAGCTTCTGTGCATTTAAGCAATGTCCTGTAACTACCTTTGGCAATGTGGGCTGAATTCCAATCCAAACGGAAGTCTAAAGAACTGCTGCTATTACAACACGTGAAAAAATAATAATAATAATAATAATAATGGTAATAAAAAAATCTCACTGACTTTAAGGATTATGGTGATTTTTATTGGAGCGATGGTGATAGCAGGGCGGACTTTCCCCCCCTATTTGGCAAAGCACCCGAAAATGATTCTGAGCCGTAAAGGCTGAGGGACTAATCGGCTTTGACGACATTCATCAGGTGCGGAGATGCGTTTCTTTTGTTCAGTTCTTGGCGACGGCGTCAGAGCGTTCATGAAAGCTCAAGAAAATAGAGGAGACCCCAATTAACACTAAGCACTCCATCTGCATTTGCTTCGTTTGTTCTCTGTCTCTATCTCTCAGTCTCTCTCTCTCTTTCTCTGAGCTGGGGGTCCTTGTTGGGTTGAAACTGACAAATGTCAACACTGTGCCGAGGGCAGGAAGGTTTGCAAAACATATTTGGACATGCCGTGTGTGTGCGCTGTGAGCCGATGAGCGTTTCATACTGGAGGTGAAGTTTGACCTGATGTTTAATACAGCGGGTATGTCCTTGGAGGACTCCGCATACTGCAGTGATGTCGTAAACACAGGTATCTGGGTGATCTGAAGCAAGGTTCTCCTCATTTCTGCTGAACTCCATAGTAGATGCATTAGTAAAGCCATTCTGATTGGTTTGATATGAAGTGCTGTGTTCTAGACATACATAGCCAGTCAGAAATGCTCACAATGGTGGAGATGGGAAGCAGACGTCTGGAGGCCTCTATAAAAGGTCCCCCACAGACAGCTACGGCTGACAGTGGTTATGAGCATGCTGCCTGATGTCTCTGGGTGAGGTTTTGAGGTCCCAGGTTGCGTATAAATCTGTTGGCAACCCTGTTGTGAAGAACCAGAGCTTTCTGTTTGGTCCTGTGCTGTCAATACTCTATATATACTGTACATACACACATCGGCCCAAAATAGCTGCACCCAGAAGGAAGTGTGGGATTGCAGTGCTATTCTGAAGGAAGATTCAAGATAAAGGTTACCAGCAACAATAACTGACGATGGATTTAGACTGATATGGGGAATATTTATTGAGCTACACATACAGAAGTCTGTCTCTCAGTATGGCATTGGACCACCATGTTTGCTAATGCCACATGCCAGACGTCTCAGCATGGAGTTGTAGAGGTTCCTAATGTTGTCCTGTGATAATCCATCCCAGCTTGAATATCCTCACACAGTTCCTGCAGATTGTGCAGTAGGGGTGGGGGTGGAGTGACGGGCCTTCTGAACGTGAGATGTGTAGCAACAAACCGTTCATCTTTATGCTGACCTGCTGCCATCCTGAGTCACTCCATGACAGTCTGGCACGACACCATGCAGTCACGCTGATGTGGTGTTAGGGACAGTCGTCGTAACAGTCTGTGTGCATGTAGTCCTGCGTCGTGCAGCCATCTGCCAATGGTGCTGGCACTAACAGGATGACTCATGGAGGACACCATCATGTCTGCAGTTGTGGCTGTTGGGTCAGTCAGGTTCAGCGATGAGGCCTGTTCTTGCATTGGTCACATGATGTCTAACCTACCTACCAAGTTCCATTCCTGTGGGTTGATTCCTTCCGGGTGCAGCTATTTGTGCAACTACTCTTTTGACGATGAGTGTATATACTGTGTATATTGTCGCTGTCCAATGAAAAACATGTATCTCCATTTTTGTCCATTTTGACTTTTATGCATCATTAGAAAACAGCCACTGCCGTTTACACACTGTGAGATTTGCATGATGAACGGACCAACTGAAATGGCCCAGAAGTGCTCAGGAGGACGTCTGGTTCCATTGACTTACATTATCGAATGAGGTTTTTGGCCTCTCCTGTGAAGTTGCCATTTTGGAGATACTTGTTTTTCTTTGGACAGCGACGATATGCTCTATGCTTCCTGTTTATTGGAGGCACTGTGTGTTTTTCCCCCAAGCATACAAGCTTATATCGTATACCTTGATTCACATCAACTCCACTGGCTCTTGGTAAAAGCTACTATTTCCACTGAGGATACAGAACCCCTTCAATGTATCTGTTCATTATACCAGAGCTGCACGAAACTGCTGTGATGTGAAGACTGCTGAGAAAACAGTCCACTAAGAGGGTCCACCAAACTAATAGCTAGCGTATGTGTTTAGGATGAGTCTCTCAGACCAATCAGGAGTCTGTGTTGTTGTTACAGCTATTTTAGAATAGGCTCTTCTAGCTCGGAACCCTGAGTGAGAAAAAAACAAGTACGAGGTGCCAAGTTTGCCTAATGGAAAACCAAACAAAGGAGGGTAGAGCCGAATGGAGCTGAGTCAGTGCCACGCAGTGGAAAAGCAGCTATACTGAGTGGAGCTTGGATCAGTAGGTGCTTGTTATTGCTTATGACCGATTTGTTTAATCCCAGCGATGATAAACCGTGACTGATTTCCCACCTATATTCCTAATCAGTATGCACCTCTGGGGTGCTTAATTACATGGAAAAGGGGCTCCCAGGTTGAGGTGACAGTGAATTTGAACCACAGTGCGTACGCCAAGCTGCTGGGCAGCCTTTTGCCCATCATCTTACAGAACATTCCTATATCCATATTCCAAAATGACAGTTCCCACATTCACAAGGCTGCATATGTGGCTGATTGGCATGAGGAGCATTCACCCATCAGGACTGGCCCAAACATCCCCAGATTTAAATCCTCCTGGAAATCTGTGGGACTGCCTGGAACAACCAGTAAAAAGGCTTGGACCCACCAAATCTGGCCCAATTGTGCAATTCTTTGATGCTCTGAGTGGCTGAACATTGAGATATGTCCAGAAACTTGTCCAGTTGAACTGCATCTGTTGTTTATGCTACAGGAGGTAGTACATGCTATTAGGTACATTTCAGGAATATGGCGACTTTCATTGGGCAGACTTCCCCCCACCTTTTTTTTTTTTGTTAAAGCATTCGGAGAACTATTCGGAGCTGGTAGGGTTGAGGGGATAATCAGCATTGGGAGCATTCATCAGGTGCGGAGAAGCGTTTCTTTTATCGAGTTCTTGTTGACAGTGTCAGAGCGTCTATGTAAGCTCAAGAAAATAGAGGAGACCCCAATTAACACTGAGCACTTCACTGTGCTCAGTGTGAATATACAGGGTGTTCGATTGGATGGTAGAGGGATTTTGGTAATGGTCCTTTTCAGAACTTCAGCTGATCCGTAACTGAATATAAAGGCCACAACAGTGTTTGGAGCAGAAGAGTAGATTAAACAGCAGTGGGCTCCAATGCTTGGGAGCCAACCCTAAAATACACACGGAGAATAAACATAATGGCTATATTTAAACAGAAACGCTCCTCCGATAGTTATTATCATTGGATGGATGGACCTGGATCTGGGCCGTATAGTGCTGTTTGTGTGCAAACACTGGAGGTGACTCCTCTTGGTGTGTGTTTGAGCTCATTAGACTGTGCTGATGAGGTGAAGGAGGTGTAAATGAAGGGTCTGAATGGGGAAGAGTGAGTTAGGCATGGGAAGAGTAAACAATCATGTTTGCCTTCAACAGGCACCAGACAAACACCAATATCTGGTTACACTAGGGACAAGACAGCATTCAGCAGCCAGGTCAAGAGAATTTAGACTCTGGAATGGTGGAATTCCCAGTCATTTAACCTGATAATAAATCACGCATACATGTAGAAGCAGGTTGTTATGCAAGCGTGCGAACGCTTCTCAGCCAAATGACACATGTGGTTGTTTTTCTAAGTGTAAATAAGTGAACACATCCAGGGAGCAGCCTTGGATATGTCATTTCGATGCCAAGTTTAATGCAGCAGCTTTATGTATGTGCTGAGGTTAACATATTGGGAAAAGCATAAAACAGGAAATTGTCCCCATATGTGCACAGACTATGTTTCATGTTTAATATGTTTCCCATTATGTTTAACTCAGCAAGTAAGCAGTAACTGAGCAGGAAAATGTGCATCTTATATAGAGGATACGGTTTGGAGGATATGGAACTCAGTTTCACTTGGGAAGTCAACCAAAGGGACACACACCACTTGGAATGGTAAACTGGTTCTTGTCTATAATGGAAAACGTGCAGCTGTTGGGCCCAACCTCATATTAATTAAAATTCAGATAACTGTTATTAATAGAGCAACAGAAATGGACCAAAATCACTTGGAAAAATAAGCTGGTGTGTGTAAGGTGGTAGTATCTCCTGCAGGTGGTGCTGCACAAGGATGATGGGGCTAGAAATACCTGCGGGGTCTGAGAGTGACGAGATCCATAGATTGAGAAGAGGTGCTACAGTGCGGTCTCGTTCCATGTGTGGTAAATGGCTCCAGAGCAGATGTTAATGATTGGCTAAAAGGAGTGACTGCATGTGGGCGTGGCCAAAGACCATAGTGTGAAGGAAGTAGCTGGATCTGCAGGTGTATGGAGATGTACAGTCATACAGGTCTACCAGCAGTGGCTAAAATCCCAGTCTACAGGGAACTCTCCTCGGAACTGTGCCAGGGAAGGCATCCACCAAATCTGGCCCAACTGCACAATCCCTTGAGGCAAGAGTGTCTGAAGTCGGATGTGGCCTACATCCAGGAACTTGTCCAATACATGCTGAATCCAATCACTGCTGTTATTGGTGCTTGTGGTGGTATGAGATGCTATTAGATGTGTTTCAGCCAGAAGGGGCTTGTTTTTTGTCTGGTGGGCTTATAATTTTCCATTACCATCCAAGTTTAGAACGTTCTTCTGTGAAGTCATGGAGATACAAGGTTTGGTTCAGACAGTAGTGAACCTTTGTAAACTAGTTCTATACAGCTATGCTGGTGTTTCCTGTCTTTCCTGTTGTAGTAGAAAGTTTCTTTGCTACTGCAATATTTGCATACGTGTGTAAAAGACCACCCTGTTGGAAAGATGTAGGTCTGAGGTAACGCTAGGATGATTCAGCTAACGTTGTTTCCAACCTGACTAGCTGAGATTAGTGTAGAAACAACTGCGTCCTAAGTCCTTTAGGCCGATTGGGCTAACCGTAAAGCTTGTGCGGCTGATACAGTTCAACTCTAAACCCCATAACAGTACTTACGAAGGAGCACTGAGGGCCAAGCATGGCCAGGTCAATTCCTTCCCATTCTCAGCTATTGTGGAACTCTGTAGGTGTTGCTCTGCGTCATGTTGAGGCTGCCGGGTGACTCGAAGCGCAGTCAGGTTGCCAGTGGTGGCCGAGGCTCAATAGACTGATAGGAAAGAGAGATACAATGATATTAATAAGCGCTCGGCAAAAAATAATACAGACATTTCAATCAAATTCATGAACCCTGGATGCGGTCTTTTGGGCGTTATTGTCCTCGGTGATAAAAAATAAAAAAAACAGAAATTAATATCCTGCTTCTATGATGCAGATATGTCTCAGACACACTTGGGCAATTTCCAGCCTCCCACATGATGCGGCAGTTTCCATGGTTTCAGCCTTTATTAGGAATTAACAGCGGGCTCGATGGCCGCCGCTCCTGTGCGCTCGAGCTGGCGAGGAGCTGCTAGCGGGACCGTAGGCCTGTTGTTCCAAGTGACCTGTTAATTGAGTGGTTTTGTGTGTTCACCTTCAGAATGCTGGGCCAAAGGGCCGTGAAGCTTTAGAAGCAGCTCTTGGTCTGTTCTTTCAAAAAGGCCTATTCAAATGCAGAGAGTCGTTGCCGTCACAGCTAAAGCTACAGAAACGGCAGGTTAACCGCTTCAGATCCCTACAGGTCTGCACCCTGTTAGTATACTGCTTGTGTATGTAATGTTGATAAAGGTTGAGGAGTAGAACATGACTGGTTTCTTTCGGGGCCATTATGCTGTGTGGCACAGTGGTGCAGTGGGTAGTCACCACACAGCAAGAAGGGCCTGGGTTCTACTCCCGGCTGGGGTGTCTGGGGTCCTTTCTGTGTTTGCACGTTGTCCCTGGGACTGTGTGGGTTTCCTCTAGTTGCCTGTCTGGGTTTCCTCCCACAAGACTTCCAGGGAGGTTAACTGGAGATGCTAATATGTCCGTGTGTATATATAGTGTCTGCCCCGTGATGGACTGACAGCCTGTCCAGGGTGTGCCCTTTCGTGGTCATCTGGGGTCCTTTCTGTGTAGAGTTTGCATGTTCCCCAGGGGTCTGTGTGGGTCTCAAAGTGCATTTCCTCCCACAGTCTAAAGACATCCAGTCGGGTGAACTGGAGATGCTGCTTTGTGTGTAAGTGAATGTGCATATATAGTGTCTACCCCATGATGGTCTGGTGGCCTGTCCAGGGTGTCCCTGCTGTAATGTGTTAGTGTATTGTAAGTAGTGTGTTGGTGTACAGTAACTCAGTAAGTGTAATGTGTTAGTGTACTGTAAGTAGTGTGTTGGTGTACAGTAACTCAGTAAGTGTAATGTGTTAGTGTACTGTAAGTAGTGTGTCGGTGTATGGTAACTCAGTAAGTGTAATTTGTTAGTGTGCTGTAAGTAGCATGTTGGTGTACAGTAACTCAGTAAGTGTAATGTGTTAGTGTACTGTAAGTAGTGTGTTGGTGTACAGTAACTCAGTAAGTGTAATGCGTTAGTGTACTGTAAGTAGTGTGTTGGTGTACAGTAACACAGTAAGTGTAATGTGTTAGTGTACTGTAAGTAGTGTGTTGGTCTGCAGTAACTCGGTAAGTGTAATGCGTTAGTGTACTGTAAGTAGTGTGTTGGTGTACAGTAACTCGGTAAGTGTTATGTGTTAGTGTGCTGTAAGTAGCGTGTTGGTGTACAGTAACTCAGTAAGTGTAATGTGTTAGTGTACTGTAAGTAGTGTGTTGGTGTACAGTAACTCAGTAAGTATGATGCGTTAGTGTACTGTAAGTAGTGTGTTGGTGTACAGTAACTCGGTAAGTGTAATGTGTTAGTGTGCTGTAAGTAGCGTGTTGGTGTACAGTAACTCAGTAAGTGTAATGTGTTAGTGTACTGTAAGTAGTGTGTTGGTGTACAGTAACTCGGTAAGTGTAATTTGTTAGTGTGCTGTAAGTAGCATGTTGGTGTACAGTAACTCAGTAAGTGTAATGTGTTAGTGTACTGTAAGTAGTGTGTTGGTGTACAGTAACTCAGTAAGTGTAATGCGTTAGTGTACTGTAAGTAGTGTGTTGGTGTACAGTAACACAGTAAGTGTAATGTGTTAGTGTACTGTAAGTAGTGTGTTGGTCTGCAGTAACTCGGTAAGTGTAATGCGTTAGTGTACTGTAAGTAGTGTGTTGGTGTACAGTAACTCGGTAAGTGTTATGTGTTAGTGTGCTGTAAGTAGCGTGTTGGTGTACAGTAACTCAGTAAGTGTAATGTGTTAGTGTACTGTAAGTAGTGTGTTGGTGTACAGTAACTCAGTAAGTATGATGCGTTAGTGTGCTGTAAGTAGTGTGTTGGTGTACAGTAACTCAGTAAGTGTAATGTGTTAGTGTGCTGTAAGTAGCGTGTTGGTGTACAGTAACTCAGTAAGTGTAATGTGTTAGTGTACTGTAAGTAGCGTGTTGGTGTACAGTAACTCGGTAAGTGTAATGTGTTAGTGTGCTGTAAGTAGCGTGTTGGTGTACAGTAACTCAGTAAGTGTAATGCGTTAGTGTACTGTAAGTAGTGTGTTGGTGTACAGTAACTCAGTAAGTGTAATGCGTTAGTGTACTGTAAGTAGTGTGTTGGTGTACAGTAACACAGTAAGTGTAATGTGTTAGTGTACTGTAAGTAGTGTGTTGGTGTACAGTAACTCAGTAAGTGTAATGCGTTAGTGTACTGTAAGTAGTGTGTTGGTGTACAGTAACACAGTAAGTGTAATGTGTTAGTGTACTGTAAGTAGCGTGTTGGTGTACAGTAACTCGGTAAGTGTAATGCGTTAGTGTACTGTAAGTAGTGTGTTGGTGTACAGTAACTCGGTAAGTGTTATGTGTTAGTGTGCTGTAAGTAGCGTGTTGGTGTACAGTAACTCAGTAAGTGTAATGTGTTAGTGTACTGTAAGTAGTGTGTTGGTGTACAGTAACTCAGTAAGTATGATGCGTTAGTGTACTGTAAGTAGTGTGTTGGTGTACAGTAACTCGGTAAGTGTAATGTGTTAGTGTGCTGTAAGTAGCGTGTTGGTGTACAGTAACTCAGTAAGTGTAATGTGTTAGTGTACTGTAAGTAGTGTGTTGGTGTACAGTAACTCGGTAAGTGTAATTTGTTAGTGTGCTGTAAGTAGCATGTTGGTGTACAGTAACTCAGTAAGTGTAATGTGTTAGTGTACTGTAAGTAGTGTGTTGGTGTACAGTAACTCAGTAAGTGTAATGCGTTAGTGTACTGTAAGTAGTGTGTTGGTGTACAGTAACACAGTAAGTGTAATGTGTTAGTGTACTGTAAGTAGTGTGTTGGTCTGCAGTAACTCGGTAAGTGTAATGCGTTAGTGTACTGTAAGTAGTGTGTTGGTGTACAGTAACTCGGTAAGTGTTATGTGTTAGTGTGCTGTAAGTAGCGTGTTGGTGTACAGTAACTCAGTAAGTGTAATGTGTTAGTGTACTGTAAGTAGTGTGTTGGTGTACAGTAACTCAGTAAGTATGATGCGTTAGTGTGCTGTAAGTAGTGTGTTGGTGTACAGTAACTCAGTAAGTGTAATGTGTTAGTGTGCTGTAAGTAGCGTGTTGGTGTACAGTAACTCAGTAAGTGTAATGTGTTAGTGTACTGTAAGTAGCGTGTTGGTGTACAGTAACTCGGTAAGTGTAATGTGTTAGTGTGCTGTAAGTAGCGTGTTGGTGTACAGTAACTCAGTAAGTGTAATGCGTTAGTGTACTGTAAGTAGTGTGTTGGTGTACAGTAACTCAGTAAGTGTAATGTGTTAGTGTACTGTAAGTAGTGTGTTGGTGTACAGTAACTCAGTAAGTGTAATGTGTTAGTGTACTGTAAGTAGCGTGTTGGTGTACAGTAACTCGGTAAGTGTTATGTGTTAGTGTGCTGTAAGTAGCGTGTTGGTGTACAGTAACTCAGTAAGTGTAATGCGTTAGTGTACTGTAAGTAGTGTGTTGGTGTACAGTAACTCAGTAAGTGTAATGTGTTAGTGTACTGTGAGTAGTGTGTTGGTGTATTTGGTCCAGCTCTGGTTTTGATGATGAGTGAAATGTCTATGTACGTGTTCTAGTTCTCATCAACAGCACTCTAATGACATCAGTGCTATGCACATCTTATCAAACCACTGTGAATGGTGTGGTTCGTGTCTCTGTGGCGGAGTTATGCAGACATTTTGAAAGGGTTCAGGCTAGCAGATGTTTTTCTCCGTCTCCTGTAGCATTACAATTCCCTGAATATGAGGTCTTCTGACATCGCCAATGAAACTCAGCTTGTCATCTTCAGAAGTGTTGACTATTCGGAGTGCTCCAGTTCAGGGAGAGTTAAAGGAGTTTTCTCCAAGAGTCACGGCTTTCAAAAAGTACTGAGCCAGAAAGATTCCTTCACTGAGACGGCACATTTTCAGCGACTGTATTTCTCCACTGATCATAAAGTAGGATGAGGTCGACACAGTCCTGCCCCTGAGGCAGTCAGTGGTGTGATTTGTTTCCTCTCCCGACTATCTCTCTCTCTCTCTGTGCCTCTCTTTGCCTCCCTCTCTGTCCCTCTCTCTTTCTCTCTCTTTCTCTCTCTTTCTCTCTCTCTCTCTCTCTCTCTCTCTCTCTCTCTCTCTCTCTCTCTCTCTCTCTCTCTCTCTCTCTCTCTCTCTCTCTCTCTCTCTCTCTGTGTCTCTCTCTGCCTCCCTCTTTGCCTCCCTCTCTGTCCCTCTCTCTTTCTCTCTCTCTCTCTCTCTCTCTCTCTCTCTCTCTCTGTCTCTCTCTCTGCCTCTCTCTTTCTCCCTCTCTGTCTCTTTCTCTCTCTGTCTATCTTTCTGTCCGTCTCTCTCTCCCTCTCTGTCTCTTTCTCTCTGCCTCTCTCTCTTTGCCTCTCTCTCTGTCTCTCTCTTTCTCTCTATCCCCCTCTCTGTCTGTCCCCCTCTCTGTCCGTCTCTCTCTCTCTCTCTCTCTCTCTCTCTGTCTCTCTCTGTCTCTCTGTCTCTCTCTCTCTCTCTCTCTCTCTCTCTCTCTCTCTCTCTCTCTCTCTCTCTCTCTCTCTCCCCCTCTCTCTCTCTCTCTCTCTCTCTCGCCTGTTGACGTTGCCTCTATAGAGTGGCTCTTACTCAGTGCTCCAGTGTCTGGATGGTCTTGGCTTGAATAGGGCTGCAATTCAGCTGCATTGATTTTGGAATGTCATTTCCATTATGCCAATTATGTTTTGGCGAGTGAGTCAACTACAAACAATCAATACTCATATTTAATACAGCATACTTACCTAATAATGACTGTAA
Source organism: Prochilodus magdalenae (assembly GCA_024036415.1). Lineage (NCBI taxonomy): Eukaryota > Metazoa > Chordata > Actinopteri > Characiformes > Prochilodontidae > Prochilodus > Prochilodus magdalenae. Next base: position 181,912 of record JAMWET010001405.1, on the reverse strand, counting down.
ATACAGACGGGTGACACATCCAAAGACAACCCAGCACACGGTGTCTTATGGCTGTGTTGACTCTGGAGGTTAGGTGGGCCCAAATCTGGTCTCTTTCCTGGCTGTCCAAATAAAACCTGTATCCACATTTTTGCCGATTTTACATTTCGCCATTATTTGGTCACAGCAGATTTAATGATGAATGCTTCCATTGACTTACATTCAGATGACACCAGGTTTCTGGCCTCTCCTGTAAAGTGATCATTTTTGAGATACTTGGTTTTCCGGAGGGCAGTGGCGATATGCAGTGCAGATGTGTCTTTCGTGTGACAACAAAGTTTGCATTGCTTTCTTCTTCTTCACGCCAGGTATGCAAAAAATGACATGTTTTCGCAGAGTTTGTTCACCTTGGTCTATTTCTAGCCCTACAAGTTTAACAGAGCGTTTCACAGGCTCATTTTAACACCGAGGACCCAATTAGCTTAATCTTGTTCTTGTAGCCAAGCAGGAAACACCCTCTGGCCACTTCATCAGGTCCACCTCCTTCCATTCACACTCACTGTCCATTTTATTAGCTCCACTGACTATACAGCAGCACTCTGTAGTTCTACAGTTACAGACTGTAGTCCATCTGTTGCTCTGTATACTATATATCGCCCACAGGACCCCCACAGAGCAGGTAGCATGTGGGTGGTGGATCATTCTCAGCACTGCAGCGACACTGACGTGGTGGTGGTGTGTTAATGTGTGGTGCTGATGTGAGTGGATCAGATACAGCAGTGCTGCTGGAGTGTTTAAACACTGTGTCCACTCACTGTCCACTCTAATAGACACTCCTACCTTGCTGGTCTACCTTGTAGATGTACAGTCAGAGGCTCATCTACTGCTCATCTACTGCTGCACGGTATAGTGTTGGTCATCCAGTCACAGGACACTGCCCACAGGACACTGTTGTCCTGGATAGTTTTGGTTGGTGGATGATTCTCAGTCCAGCAGTAACGCTGAGGTGTCCAGCAGCACTGCTGTGTCTGATCCACTCACACCAGCACAACACACACTAACACACCACCACCATGTCAGTGTCACTGCAGCGCTGAGAATGATCCACCACCCACATAATCCCTGCTCTGTGGGGGTCCTGTGAGTGTCCTGAACATTGAAGAACAGGGTAATAAAGTATACAGAGAAACAGATGGACTACAGTCTGTAACTGTAGAACTACAGAGTGCTCCTATATGGTCAGCAGGGCTGATCAAAAGGACAGTGAGTGGAGCTAGAAGGAGGTGTACCTAATGAAGTGGGCGATGGGTTAGGTTCTCTCCTCTCAATATAATATGGGTGGTCCTAATCACGGGTACCGCTTATGTAAGCATTTTCCTAACCAATCACAAGGCTGCCCTTTTATGCCCCGCCCACACATAGTCAGAGCACCTCAGCGAGCTACAGCTAAGCAGCCTAACCAAAAGCTAGACCACCTGTCTGTAGCTGTCTGTTCATTTCTTTATCCACACACCAACATTCGTCATTTGCCTGTTTCTTCATCCATGCGGTTTCCTTATCCACCCATCTTTTCATTCGTCTGTCCATCCATCTGCATGTCTGTTTGTCCGTGCCCTTTTCCCATTCAGATATCATCCCATTAAAGCTGGATAATGATGTTGGTTCTCTATGAGGAGCAGAGCAGGCTAGGAGTGTTGGTTGGAGAGCTGTCAATCAAGTTGCTCATCCTTAGCCACACCCACACAGTTCTGGGATATATCTAAGCAGCCCTCCGTTCCCTCAGTTCTCGGATATATCTAGGTGTGTTATTTTATTTATATCTTATTCCTTTTCATTGAAGCTCTTCTGGATTAATGAAGTGTGGATTGGGTCTTTGTGTAGACCACTCCCTTCAGGACAGTACCGTAGATAGTGTGATCAGCCTGTGTAGGAGGCAAGTGATGCCAGCGCAATGCACCACACCGCAAAGCAGAGCTATCGAACCCCTCACTGTAGGGTTCAAGCTTTTAGGTCTGTATCGTTCTCTTGGTGTACGCTACACATGCACTCAACCACTTGTGGAGACCATGGTGAAGGATGACTCATCTGACGGTATCACTTTTCCCACATCTCTGCAGAGGTACTATGGATCTCACACTGCAATTTATACCTATCCGCTGCGGTCTAACTGTAATATTCCTCTCTAGGTAGTCCTGGTTGGAGTGCTCTTCCTGATTACATCCTGCATTGATATTCTCAGGCTCCTGAGACAGCTGACAGTTGCTCACCCTAATGCACAAGCGTCATAGTCACTTCTCCTATTATAGTTCCCAACCCTGTTTACTGATGGCTTTCCAATAGAATGTAATACAGATGTCTGTTTAGTCACTGTTACCAAACGGTTGAGCTGGTTGAGTAGTCTTTTAGGCCTTTTCGACCAAAAGAACACTGGTTCTTGAACTGGTTCCATCCAGGCTTTGTAAAACATCGATGCAGTCCAGGGAACCTTACTAAACACTAGGAACAAGATGGTGGAGTGTGTAGATTACCTGCATGCATTTGTGCTGTCATTCCAGATTTGTGCTGTTATTTGTTTATATCCAGAAAGCAAGCACGGATCAACTACTGGTGATAAGAAGACATAGAAGAGGTTCTGCAGCAGACCACTGCATGTTGTCGTCTTCCCTCTTTCAAGATTAAGCTTTCCTGAACTCACAATCTCTTTGGTTTCAGCTGGGAATGAACTTTTCCGACCCAAAATTAGGTGCACAAACCTGAAATGGAAGCCATTCCATGTTGGTGGTATGTGGATTTTGGGCACTATGGCCTAATAATGGACCCTCTTGGCTCCAAATGGAAGTCAACTGGACCTGCTTTTTCTACATCACAGAGCATGGCGTGTTGTTAGCTGCTGTTAGCTGTATCACGCAGAGCACCTGCCTTAAGGCTCTCGCTATGTGTCTTCGCACATTCATTCAGGCCTTTCCTTTAATTTGTAAGTTGTCTGTACCGAATGTGGTGAAATCTGAGATGTATCTTTCTAAATCACATCAAAGTGTTTTATGGTCAGAGGTTTACAACACTGGTCATGAAGGACTGCTGATACGGTGCCCTGAGCTCCATCCAAGGCTGCTCCGATGAGACCACAGATGGATTCACTTCAAACGAAAAAAAAAAAAGAGAGAGAGAAAGACACAGAGAGAAAGAGAGGAAAAGAGTCAGCACCAAAAAGAAGAGAACTTAAAACTTTGATGATTAACGAGCCATCGGTTCCTCGACGTGCCCATCCAAATGTCTCAGCTTCCCGAATTAGCTAGGGAAGGTCATCTTTTTAAGAGCTCGGGACGTTAATCCGAAGTGTGGTGCTACCTCTGGAGCGAGATTATGATGTGAGTCATGACTGTACTTTATGCACGTCGCTCTGCCGTCTGGCATTTTGACTGAGCGGTTACTCAGCGGAGAGCAGTGGGTTGCAGGGCGGGTCGATGATGCCCTAAATCATCTCTCAGGCTCCGCCGCTCAGCGGCTCTCTGATGCAGCTCCAGGGTCCTCTATTTTATTCTGATGACCCCCGCCTGAGCGTCTCTTGCAGCCTTATCGTGCTCTGTTTTCCCCTCTTTCGTTTTCGGTCCGGGGCTGGTCGGCCATAAAGCATCTCAGGATGAGGAGTGCTGATGTAGGCACAGGACCTTTTCATGTTTAAAATGATTACGGACATAAAAGAAGATTCCAGATCAGCATTCCCGCTCTGAGACCCTTTAAACACTGTCAGAAGTACATGGTAGAATGATAGAGGCCGAGCATTCATGTGGTTTTTTGGATTTTCATCAGGACGGGATACGATCTCAGTATTGCTGCATGGACTGAATGGTAAACTTGCTGACTACTGCAAACTTAAACCTGTAGCTCCACCTTGCTTGTATGAGGTGAGATACTAGAGTCCTGCTGCTAATAGCCAATTGGGGTTGCGGGTGGTTGCCCGGGTGTGAATTGTGAGGTGAGTTAAGACCAAGACAGAATTGTACTGGATGGAAAAACACACATCCCTATTAATGGGTACCAGAGAATGGGAAATTAGAAGTTTGGTACCTAGAACTGACCTACCGTCACCCTGTAGCCCTGTTGTCCCTGGCATTTTGTCGCCGTTCAATGAAAAAGACGTATATCCAGTTTGGTTGATCTTTATTTTTTATGCATCATTTGAACACACTCGCACAATTTGATCAGATCCTACCTACAGAACCACAGTTTGAACTCTTATCATGTACTGCCAGATTCTAGCCCAGAACCTGACTGCCTTAGACAGGAGGATAGGTCTTCCAGCAGGAGGGTGATCCAAAGCACACACACTTCAAAATCAACATGAAATGTTCCCAAACGTGCCCATCACAGCTTCTGGAGCAAAGCCTATAGAGTCCCCAAGCATGGATCTCGGAAACTGAAGGATCGGGAGAGATTCTCAGATGCCGTGTCGTGTGTTCTCCAGTCTCATTAAATGTTATAAGAAAAGACTCTGAGCTGGAGCGTGGAAAGGGGGATATTAAATAAAGAGCTGACAACTATTGTGGCATTCAGAGATTTGAGAAAAGTAAGCTCAAGAAATGAGTCTCCTGTGAGCGTGAGACCCCTAATAGCATGTGAGGCCTCCAAGAGCACCAATAACAGTCATGATTGGATTTAACAAGGAATGATTTTTTTTTTTTTTCAGGATGGAATTTTTTTTTTTTTTTCAGAATGGGAAAATTTTTAGAAATGTTTGTTTTCAGAATGGGAAATTTTTAAAAAATCACAATGGGAAAAAATCAGAAATGTTTTTTTCAGAACGGGAAAAAAATAAAAAAATTTTCAGAATGGGAAAATTTTCAGAAATATTATTTTTTCAGAATTAATTTTTTTTTTTCAGAATGGGAAAATTTTCAGATTTTTTTTTCAGAATGGGAAAAAAGCTTGAATTTCTTTTTCAGATTGGGAGAAATTCCGGAGTTTTTTAAATGAAAACTATACTTGAGTTAAAAACACCTGTATTCAAGCACAACATTCCTGATCAGACTGAATATTCCTGAGTCAGAATGGTGTCAATATCCTAAAATAAAGGAAGTCCCTGAAAGAGAAATATTCAACCATGGGATAACAATAGTGTTGCACATTCACAATCACTAATAAAGTGTTTCAGCATAAATACGTCAGCTTCTGATATACACTAACTGATTATAAGCCCAGGTCCTGCATTAGGCCCAGACATGCACTCCATGCAGTCTACTGTTTTCATTGAGCCTCAGCATGATAGCATTTATAACGATCCAAAGTTGCACATAAATGATATGGAATATAAAAAAGTGAGTTCAGTTCACATATAACAGCATTTATATATTTCGCCTAAAGCCACTGAAGCCCATCCCTTTGATTCATTTTCCCTGCAGAGGTTGGTCTAATGCACTTGGGCCCACTTAGCAGGCCATTGTGTCCTACAGGTGTTCCTTGTCCTGCAGCAGCTCGGCTCCTGCTCCACATCAAGCGCTGGCTATTTTTGCCTCCATACTGTATGAGAACAATAGGCCTCTAATGAAGAGAGAGAGGGAGAGCGAAAGAAAGGAGCTGAACGGTGAAGACCCTACTAAATGAACACATCAACAGCAACAACCCTAAAAAAAAAAAAAAAACGAACAGCAGGGAATAGAGTACTATGCCTTTGCAACCCAACATCTTCTGCTCACACTGACCTAACCATGCAGGCGATTGACGTCAGAGCTTTATCTGCACGCGGGCTGAAAATAGCGTCTTCATGGATAATCAAGTCAGGAACACCTCGCACGTTCCCCCGGTTTGCGAGGAGCTGAGATGAAGAGGAGGAAAGACACATGAACGTGCCTAATGCCATTTCTGGTGTGAAATCTTGCGTAATTAGTTTACACTAAAATCCCAGTTTTCAATTTATCAACCGAATTGGGAACACTTATCAACTCTGAAATTGGGTTACGCTCCTGCCCTCCCCAAAGCGCCTCCTCCTCTTCACGCCAAAAGCCTCCTGCAGATGAATTACAGTCCATCTGCCGTGGTAGAAGAAGAATCCATTAGAAACCAGGAAGCAGACAAAGACTGCATTAGCCCTCTCTCCTCCAGTCAACAATCAGAAACGCGTGGGCATTAGTTGCGAGTTTCTGCCAGCTCCAACGACACCGTCAACTCTGCTTCCCTGCCAAAAAGGACATATTTGTAGCCATACGGGGACGTTTATGCGCACCGGTGGATCCATGTGGTTCAGTGTAGAGGAAAACTGGGCCTCGCTGTGGAGTCATTCTCGAGAATAGACTGGGGACACCCTGGCTTCGGGGGACCGCCGGAAAATGAAGATTGCATGCTGTGGCTGAAAGGGGAGGTTTAGAGGCATCCACGCAATCTGCAGCTCTGAGTGCCACTCAGGATCCCCGCATAGCGGTATCTCACCAAGGTAACGGAGGAACCGGAGGATATCCGTTGGGTAGGGGTCAAGCAAAGGTGTCAGACTCATCATCCAACCAGGGGACAGCTACTTGGAGTTGTTTTGCCCCTTTGTTCTCCAAGATACTAGTACTCAATAAGGCTTGCTGCTGGTTCAGGTGAGAGCTGTGGGTGTCAACACCCACGCTGGGCTTGTACTTATTGTCCAGTTAATAAGCTCCGCCTACAGTGCTGTGAAAAAGCCAGAGACCAGTTAAATTATAAAGAGGACTCCATTAGTAAATCTAAAATAAAGTTTTTATAAAATATAAATAAAGTAAAATTGTCGTTTTCAGTGTTTAGTGTGACTCCCAACCTTTCAGGAGACCTACCTGCAGTTTTTCAAAGAAGTGACTTCTGCACACTACAATTACAGACTGTAGCCCATCAGCGACCCTCCTCCCAGTCCATTTCTGACCACCGGACCACTGCTAAGCAGGTATTCCGACCTCAGCAGTGCCACTAATACATTGTGGCACGGTAGCATATAAGGTCACTTCGGTGTCACTGTTAGGTTGAGAGTGGCCCAGAGTGGGCTGGAGGATGACTAACGCAAGCTGTGCAGCCACAGATGACCTGCTGTCTCTGGGGGTATCTCATAAAGAAGCCTGTGAGTGCTATGTGTATACCACATGCATATACTCCACAATTATTGGCACCCCTTGAGATGTCTTGAATACTTAATGACCCTTAAATGGTCATTTCTGTTTTAATGATGCATAAATATGAAATTACATGCACACCAGCCACGCTTAGTCATCCACCAATTATCAATACGTCATGTCTTTTCAAACTGACTGCTCCACAGTTTGGTGCACTCCACCACCCAGAGAGGAGAACAGTAAGTGTTCCCATATGGCCAGGCCTGCTTGGTATCCTTTAGCTTGGGTTGGGGACTGCCATCTGTAGCGGGCGGACTGTGGAACAGAGCAACCTACAGCACCAAGGCTTTAATTACCAGCCAAAGTCGCAACGGTGTCAGATTAGTTTAATCTTGAGGGGGCTTGAGATGTTGTTATCTAAAGGTTTAATCAGGGGGTAAAATTGATTTCTGGGTCTGGACATTTTTTGAAGTTTCTAATGCAGGAAGCCAGAATAAATATGAATTTGGTGGAACTGACGTCGCGTCCGATTTGCTGGCTCCATGCACATTTGACAGGCTTTATTAGCAATTCTCAAGATGAGTCTTGGCACCACATTCATCACAGCAGTGGGCTTTACAAACGCAGTAAAATAGCAGCAGTTATTTCACATGTAATGTTGTTCCAAAGCCTCCCTAATTATACTGTTAATGAACCCGTACAGCTTCACTGCGATGATTAATGTGCTGTATTAGCCCACTCATTAGTCCATACAATGCAATCCATACGGTCCATTTCAGTGAAAAACCCGCCTACTCCAGAAGACCTGCTTGCTTGTGTCCCTGAACATCTGCTGAAGTTCGAACACATGGATTATGTGTGGAAACCTCTAAACTCAAATTAGCTGAACAAACCCAATACCAGAACAGCAGGTCTGAAAATATAACAAGGCTGCTGGATGTATCCGATGATAGTCATGGTTCTTCAAGCCTTTGAAAGGTTTGCCATATTTGCCAAACTTTGAGTGGAACCACTAGGGAACCAAAGTGGCTCTTCTTAGCTCTTTCCCACCAAAAGAACCCTAAGTCTTAAACTGGTACCATGTAGGTCTCAGAGAACCTTGTTGCTATTCAGGGAACCAGCCTGCATTTGCATAGGTTTTATTGGAACCAAGGAATGTTAAAGTATGCGCCAACACCGTCAATAAAGGGCGCTGCACAGCCGGAGTAAACAGTTCAGGCAAGATGGCGGCGTGTATAGGTTACCTGTGAGCATTTGTGCCGTTATTCCAGATGTTTGTTTGTATCCAGAAAGAGCCACAGATTAACTACTGGTGATAAGACGGCTGTTCAGCAGATGACTGGGTGTCGGCACTGTTGCCTTCTTTTTCCTCAACAACAGACACGCCCACGGATGTCGTCACAGTTCATGCTGAGGAACATACTGTACACTCGTTGTCAAAAAATAGTTGCACCCAGAAGAAACTGTCAAACTGCAATAGTATACGGAAGGAAGATTAAAATTACACAGCATGCCAAACGGTCTTCCTAATGGTGTCCTGTGATAATCCATCCCATGCATCTTGAATATTCTTACACAGCTCCTGCTGATTGTGCGGTAAGATGGAGTAGGCCTTCTGGACGTGTGACAACAAACCATTCATCTTGATGTTGGACAATTTAAGTCATGCCACAGGTGTTCAGCCCTTTTCAGCACCCCTCTTGCATGTAGATATCTCTCTATGGCAGGAAGTGGTGTCTTAATTTATGCTGCAGTAGCCTTAACACCACTGGACCTAAGAGACCCAAACCAACTCCAGACCCTTTATACCTCCTCCACCCTTCCAGAGATGTGGACGTAGCCCAGTGAAACTTGAGTGTCCTGTTTCACCGAACTTTACTGTTGACACCGTGCATTCCTGTAAGGTAGCGTTCTCCTCCTCCCTATAGGCATCTGCACACCCTAGCAAACTGATGTTGGAGTCATTGACAGGTTTGTGGCAGACTACTAGACAGTGAAGCCTGTTTCCATAGGGCCGACATGTGCCAGAGTCCAGTGGTTTGTGACATGCTTTAAGTCACCATCCTGACGGAGGTGTTTTTTTATTGTCCAGGTGTGATAGGGACAGAGTGCCAGCACTTGGCATTGAGCATAATGATCTTAGGCTTGTAAGCAGCAGCACAGACCTAGAAACCAGTTTAATCAGGCCCCTGATGCACAGTTCTTGTGCTGATGTTTCCAGAGGCAGTTTGGAACGCTGTTGTTAGTGATGCAAGGCAGGACAGCTTACATGCTATACACTTCCACATGCAGTGGCCCAGCTCTATGACTTGGCAGGGTCTACTTCTCAGTGGTTGAGCTGTCTTTGCCTTTGGACAACATTATTATTTCACGTATAGCTGACCAGGGCAGATCTAACAGGGTAGAAATTTCACAAACTGACTGTGGGGCGAAGGTGGTGTCCTATGACAGTGCCACATTTAAAGTCACTGAGCTTTTCAGGAATGACTCGTTCAGTGTTTGGCTATGGAGATCACATGTCCATGTGCGCGGCTGAAACACTTGAACTCAATAATTAGGAAGGGATATACTTTCAGCCATATAGTGTATATGACATCATTATACACAAACAATATGGCCCAGAGCAGAGGTGATGGAAGAGGCGATAACTATCGCCAGTGGATGTTTTCAGTTAGTTATTACTGTGTTAGTTAATACTGTGTAAATAATGGTACAATATAAACATTAACGTAAAAAAAATTGAAAGCACAAGTATGATATGGCTATAAGTACCAGCAGTGTGATGTTGGCTGAAGGAAGTGACTGCATTCGGCCATGCCAAAGACATCTCCCCGGCTTCTCCGCTCTTCGGGACTCCACTTCCCAGAGGGCCACGCTCGATGACGTCATGTCTATGCGCCCCCGTTCGGACTCCGTGATTCGCTCTAGAGCGCCCGAGTTTTAACTCTAGCTGTGGCTAATTACTGCCTGTATTTAAGGCTGTGTTTCACACGGGTTCCCTGCGAAGCTTTGCCAAACATTGTTTAGCAATCCTGAGCGGTCCTTTCTCGTATTCTGGTTTCCGACTCCCTTCGTTCCTCAACTACTCTTTCGCCTAATCCCTTTTGCTCGTGTCCTGACTCTCCGGTTTGAATCTCTGCTTCTTCACTTTGGTTTCCCCTTCGGTTTTCCCCTGTAAACTTGTTTGCCTTCGCTGCTTGTACCACCTGGTTCTGACCTCCGCCTGTCCCTCACTCTGATTTGGCTTCTCCCGTTGTTTCTCTGTTGACTGGTGCTTGCTGAGATTACCTGTTTGTAAATAAACCGTTCCTGCTTTTTTAATTCTGCACACGTCGGTCTCGAAGTCTTTTGGCTAACACATAGTGTGAAGCAAGTACCTCAATTTGCAGGTGTATGGAGGCGTACAGCCACAGGGGATTCATTGTTGTCTGGTGGACTTATCTACATACAGTGTATACATTATATTCAGTTGATATTTTCCTAACGCCAAAATGAATAATACAATGACCATAACTTGAACTGCGCTTTAACAAATTACTATTGTTAAGGCTGCAAAACACTGCAGAAAAGTTCAACCATGAATAGTACAACCTGGAGCTTGATGATGGACAAGAAGGCCTGGCTCATAACTGACTGTCCTTGTATGTCTTAGTATGTATGCAGACTCTTTATACCTCCTCCACCAAACTTTACTGTTGACAATGTGCATTCCTGTAGGTAGCGTTCTCCTGGCATCTGCACACCCTAGATTGATCAGACTACTAGACAGTGAAGCCTGTTTCCACTGTGCCAGAGTCCAGTGGTGGCATAAATAATACAACCTGGAAAAAAAAACCGGAAAATTCATCACTGTATTTAATTCATAGACAATCATGCCTTCTCTACAGGCATGGAACGTCCTGAGGCTTCCTCTCTGGTGTATGTTGCTGCACTCAGCTTTATGGATCATCAGGTTTTGTTTAAATAACGTTTAAGTAGCGATCATTTCAGCACATACTGACACTAAACCGCCATAGAGCACATGTTTGTATGCATTGAAAGTGTCCCTATATTTATGACTGGCATCATTTCACAGTAAGAGATGCTAAAACAGTCAAACGCTTTAATCCTGATTCTGAGTTCAGGGCTTCTCACCATGTCCAGGAGCGCTTGGTTTGGTTCGGCAGACGTATTGATCTGAAATGCCATCTTCTTCTGTCTGCGGAAAGCGGCTGAATGAGCGTGTCTAGTATTGTGCTGTACACTGTGAAATTCAAGTGCTTCTCCTTTCTGACCTCAATAGTTTTGACAGAGCCGTTAATATATTTCCATAAGTTCTTCTTGATCCGGATCATTACACATCCAAGGGCTTGGAGCGAAGCATGTCAGCTAGGTTCCCTGATTCCAGATACCTGGGCACCCAAACGAGTGTGACATCTCACATAGTAGACTGAGGGGGTAAGAGTGATGACCAGGTTATCAGTGTATCAGTGTTCAGTGTGCCCAAACATGCTCCTATTGTGCTATTATTAATATTATCTGGGTGATGGATCTTTATCAACCCTGCATTAATGCAGACGTAGTCTCATTCAAAGCTGCTGCTCGGTTATTTCTACACTCTATTCTGGTTATTCTGGTGGGTTACACCTGAAACCTACTTCAGCAGCTGAAGGTAATTATATTAACGGAGCATTGAATGAACTGTTGAATCCATCGTAATATCAACTTGTGATTCTGTCCATCATGTCCTTCTTTCCAGAGGAGCTCAATGCTAAGAGTCTGAAAAGATGTCTTCAGAAGGAGCGTTAATACATCAAAGAAGCTGCTGTTGTTCGTGATGGACTGGCCACCTCATCATTTGCGGTGTGCGAAGCAGAAAGTGCAACCTACTTCTAAGACTGAACTTTAGAGATGCCCTGCGATGGACTGGTGCACTGTTTCCTGCCCTTCACCCATTGAGCTCTGGGATAGACTCCAGCACCCACTATGATCCAGAAACTTGGAGGACTCAGAAGATGAATCAATAATTAAATTTGGATGTGCAGAAATATAAAATAATAATATGGAGTTCCAGTAAAGAACAGAAGCTGTAATAAAGATAAAGACTCAGCATACTGAATACTGATACTGAAAAGGTGATATGACCTTTAGATGTTGAGGCTTCTGGGTAATTGTGTGTTAAAGCCGCACAATGTAAGATTTGAGGATCGGATTGGATTGGAGACCCCGCTGGTGGAAATGTGTAAGTGCATGCAATACGGGAGGACATTTTGTAATGTGGGTTGTCTTTGGACCCTGTCCGCAAGCTGTCCCCCAGATATAGTGAGTGAAGAAGAGTGTTCAAAGAGAACTTGGCCAAATTGTACAACACAAATTCCCAAGAAGTTGGGACACTGTGTAAAATGTAAAGTGTGAATAGAAACAGGATACAGTGATCTGCAAATTTCATAGACCCGTACTGTATTCCCAACAGAACATAGAACACATAGCAGATGTTTAGAATGATGAACTCACCTGGAACTTGATGGCTGCAATGCATCCCAAAAACAGGACCATGTCCACCACTGTGCAGCATCCCCTCATTCTTTAACCACAGTCTGTAAATGTCTGGAAAGTGAGAAGACCCATTCCCGGAGTCTTGGAAGAGGAACGTTGTCCTATTCCTGTTAGGATGTTGGATTCTAGCTGCTCGACAGTCCTGCGTCTCCTTTGCTGGATTTTCTGTTTCATGATGCGTCACATTTTCTCCATTGGGGAAAGGCCTGGACAGCAGGCAGGTCAGTTCAGCACCCTGACCATTCTTCTGTGAAGCCATGCTGTTATCATGGATGCAGTATGTGGTTTAGCATTGTCTTACTGAAATATGCAAGGCCTCCCCTGAAAGAGCCTGGATGTCTGGATGGGAGCACATCCATACACTGTTCAGCATTGATGGTGCCTGTCTAGATGTGGAAGCTGCCCAAGCTATAGACCCATAATGCAACCCCATACAATCAGAGATGCAGACTTATGAACTGGGTGCTGATAACAAGCTGGATGCGGCCATTAAGTTCGAAATGAGTTATTCATTTTTATGTAATGGTAAAATGTCCCATTTTCAACATCTGATATGTGTCCTGTGGTCTACTGTGAATAAAATATGGGTCTATGAAGATTGAAAATCACTGTATCCTGTTTCTATTTACATTTATTTACATTTTATTAAGCATCTCCACTTTTTTGTATTTATTTTCATTTTTATTTTAATATTAATGTCGCATTTGAGTCCTAAACATAAAGCCAGGCCTTCTTTTTGAGCCTTTGGTATGAGCCATGTGGTGTTCACACGTATAGTATGTATAGTGATGTATGACATCATCTGAAAACCTCCCACATGATCTGCTTTAGAGTTTTAATATACTATTCCATGTTTGTTTCTGAAAGGCAAAGTGCTGTCTATTCAGCCTAGTGTTTGTGGACACTCCACTTGTTAAAAGCTTGTGCCCAGCCTAGAGGAGGCCATTCACGTTGGCAGTCATCACTCGCACTCCATGCCAAATGTCCCTGGGGTGTGCGTTTGCTGGACCGAGATGTTAAACATCACCGGATACAGGTGGTGCTGCTTGGCTGCGGCTCAAGCGGGCTCTAATAGCTATTTCCAAGTTGCCCTTGAGTAAAACATTTAACCCCTGTATGTTCCCCCGGGGCTGTCCCTGCAGTTGGTCAATGCACGTCACATTGGGCAAAAAGCTTCAGCTAAATGATGAGGGACTCTACAGCGGAGCGTCACTGAGAGGGATACTCTTCTAGTACAGTGCTGCTTCTGCTGATCTACTACTCAGACGAGTTCAGGTGTAACGTCTGTCAGCATGATCAATTATGGAAAATGACCACATGAGGTTTCACATGCTCATTTACATCCTGTTATTTGGCTGTTTTCCCTTTTTCGCTGCGCTCATGAATATTTTAATGAGCTCATCTCTGATTGGCCGGTTTATAGCAAGACACCACAATGACCACACAGAAGCAACATGTCCAAATGAACACAGATAGGAAAATAAAATGGACCTCTGTGTGAATAAACTCATGCTATGCTAATCACTTGTAGCTTGCTAGTAGCTAATGATACCTATACTAGCTACTTCACTGTCCTTCCTTTAGGTTTATCTCTGTAAAAATAGAACATGTCAAAACTAAAGGCATGTGAAGCGAGTCCACCAATCAGGGTACAGCAGTCACTTTGTTATGAGCTTGTTTTGACCTGTTGGACAGAGCTTGGTTCTAGCTAATGAAAACTGTTCTCCTTCAGTGTTCTGTGGTTATGATCACTTGACACATCATTAATGACCTTCTATTAAAGACTGGTGGACAGAGAGACACTTGAGTCTCTTCACCTAAAATGAGTAGATTAGGCACAATCCCATTTCACCCCTAGCCCCTAACACTGTGGGCAGTCGTGGGCTGGAGGTTAGGGAACCAGCCTTGTGACCGGAGGGTTGCTGGTTCGAATCCCTGAACTGACAGTAACGACTGAGGTGCCCTTGAGCAAGGCACCTAACCCCCAACTGCTCCCCAGGTGCCTCTGGGTAAGTGTGCTCACTGCACCCTAGTGTGTGTGTTCACTAGTGAGTGTGTATGTGGGTGTTTCACTTCACGGATGGGTTAAAAGCGGAGACTAAATTTCCCCACTGTGGGACCAATAAGGGATTTACATCTACCCTTCTGTTTTACATGTTCATGTCTTAGAATTTCCCTCTGGGATCAATAAAGTATCTATCTATCTGTCTGTCTGTCTATCTAGGGGTAGGGTTTTCCCGATTGTGGTTGAGATGGAGGGGTGGACTACTTGGCCCTTCAAACAGATTTTTCAGAAGCACACTCCAAAAGGAGTGTTATGAGAAAATTCCCAGAATGCCTTGCGAATCATCTGCAAGATGGCTGCATAAGCGACCAGAGAGACCCATAAATAAAGTATGTTCTCTGTTAAAAAGCCGCTGTACTGTAAGATAACCATGGTAAAAGAGTTTTATGGTCATTTTCTTCTTAACACACGTAAAAGTAATATACTGATGTCTCGGTTGTCACCTGGCGAAATTTCCCGTTCCACCTTCAGTGGTGCAGCAGTCATGTTCTGGTACCTGAGGTTGCTGCATCATTTGGGGAAATTCGATGATGAAGCCGCTGATTTAAAAGCTACGTTCAGATTCATATCACAGAAGAATTCTTGGTGGTGATAATAAATAATTGATGTCCACCTCTTTAAGACATATGATTCCCTAAATGTGTTTAATCAGTGAGGAGCTGAACTTCACCCTCCTCTGCTCTCACCGCAGACTGGCAGGGTCGCCTACAGAGCACCGCTAGCAGCCTGTTGATGAAGTACTGTAGTTTTTGTATGTGCTCTTTTGTATTGAGTGACTCATTCGATTGACTGATGTATAAAACTGAAGCTGTGAATGAATCGATGAGGGAGGGTTACACTCAAACACAAGAGGTAGGGGTAAAAATAAGAAATGGGATTAAGCCTTAGCACCTTGTTCCAGAAATGATAATAGGACATTAGAGCCATAATAAATCAGGCTACTCTTACTCTCCATACAGGGGTTAGACAATGAAACTGAAACACCTGTCATTTTAGTGTGGGAGGTCTCATGGCTAAATTGGACCAGCCTGGTGGCCAATCTTCATTAACTGCACATTGCACCAGTAAGAGCAGAGTGTGAAGGTTCAGTTAGCAGGTAAGAGCACAGTTCTGCTCAAAATACTGCAATGCACACAGCATTATGGGACATACCAGAGTTCAAAAGAGGACAAATTGTTGGTGCACGTCTTGCTGGCGCATCTGTGACCAAGACAGCAAGTCTTTGTGATGTATCAAGAGCCACGGTATCCAGGGTAATGTCAGCATACCACCAAGAAGGACGAACCACATCCAACAGGATTAACTGTGGACGCAAGAGGAAGCTGAAAGGGATGTTCGGGTGCTGACCCGGATTGTATCCAAAAAACAAAACCACGGCTGCCCAACTGACGCTGTATTGGCCGCAAAAGGAGGCCCTACACCACACTAATAAATGACTGTGGTCTAAAACCAGGTGTTTCAGTTTCATTGTCCAACCCCTGTACTTTAGCACTTTTACTCTAGTGGAGGTCCAAAGAGAGGAACTTCTACTGATGCTGGAAGAATATTTGACCCTGGGTGTCTGTTTTAACCACATGGTTTGTGTTCTTTGACCACCTCTGCAAAATTCTGTTTATTTGCCAAGTTTGACATACTGGAAACTTTGAACATAGAATATGAGGAGTGCTATAACTTCTGCATGTGTCACATTTAATGCTTGACTTTTCCCAGTATGTTAAATCCAACAGGAAGTGTGCATTAAAAGGTGTGTTTTGCTGTATGACGAATTTGCCTGATATTTATGTCTATTTTTGGATCCCATATTACAGATTCCTCCCCATATATCATGCCTCTCCTTCTCTTATCAGTCCACATTGAATGTAATTTCACTGTTGCATATTAGAGGCCATCTGAACTGCCCTCTACACCATGGGCGAGTGAACACACACACGCGTGCCTCGCGCGAGATAGACAGATAGATGTGCTCATTTCCTGTGTACTTGGAGGGAGTAAATATCTGCTGGGTGAGTCAGGAGTAGCTCAGCGTGGCAGGGGCCCAGCGTCTCCCAGCTGTCTCTGCGGCACGACGGATGAGTTCTCGCCAGGCTCTCCCTCTCCTCAGCCTAATCTCTCACATGCCGCTGCTTTTGATTGTGCCGCAGAGGGGAGGGGACCACAAATGTCTGAGATGTTCTCATCAGCAGCTGCGGCAAAGCAATGCCGGGTACAGGGGGACCTTCTACGACTGTGTCACTGTTCTGGATGAGGTGGGAAATAAACATGTTTCTGCAGTACCATGTCTGTTTATTATAAAAAGCTGGTCAAAAAATACATAAATAATAATAAATTTACATTTTACCACACATTTAGTCAGCCAGCCAAACATATTTGGTGCCCAAAGTGTAGTTACTCTGGGTGCTGGGTAAAAGTATTTCACTATGAATCACACCGAAGATGCCCTGATCAACAAGCTTATGCTTAAATGCTTCAAACCAGTTTCTAAACGTATTAATGTGTAGTTGGATTACGGGGAAAGTCTGTGTTTTTAATCGTAGCATCTTGCTTTCTCATCTACTGATCTGTACAATTCCAGTTTATCTCATATTCCAATAAACATTTTGTTTCCAGTGGTAAATATAAATCTCTCTCACTGATTCAGACTGCTAAGGTGTTCCACAGGGCTCTGTCATAGGGCCCCTTCTGTTTGTTATTTACATTCTCCATTGGGGCTGTATAATCCATTCTGTATGGTTCTGATGGACAGATATCTCATTTTATTGTTGAGAGGGGTCAGTAAACATGACATACTGTCAAGAGCAGTTTCTGAAGAGGACACTAAAGGGGGATTTGGGCATAGATATAAATACATAGATGCTGTATTGTCCATTACCTGAAGTCTGCACTTCTGCCCTGGACTGTTCAAAACCTGCTTGTACACACAAACACACACACACACACACACATACATACATACATATATATATATATATATGAAGCTGCTAATCTAATGTAAATATCTATATGGATTATTGATTTTTGCGAACTACCTACCTACCAATTATTATTAACAGTAATTATAAATAAATGAATAAAATAATATGTTACATTCATTTAAGTTAAATGTATAGGGCTAATAAATTAAATAAGCTTAAAATAAACTAGATATAAACATCAGACCGGATTAGATCACATGTGCAAACTTGCACACAAACATGATTGTCAATTAGGGGCTTCCACTCTATTATATAACCCTGTTTCACTTTCTAAATGTAATATTCCTAAAATAATATCATTTTTAACTGCTGATCTGTAATGATACTGAATGGCTGCATCACTGACATGCCGTATTGAACCACAAGCAGCATCTGTGTATGTTGTGGATGACCAAAAGACAAACAAGTATCTCCAAAATGGCAAATTTAAAGGAGAGGGCAAACACCTCATTTAATTATAGTGTAAGTCAATGGAACCAGATGTTTTTCTAAGCAGGTTTGAGCCATTTCTGTTGGTCTATTCATCTTGATATTTTCACACAGTGTAAACAACAGCTGTGTTGAACTTAATAAGCAATAAGTCGTTTCAGTGCATATTATTATTTTAACATTTAAAACTATAAAGTTATCTTTACAACTAGGTATTGAAGGTGACGACCCCTGTCCTTCCCGGGAAAGTCAGTGCCCCTCTGACCTCCCCCTCCACGACTCCATGGCCATTTCCGCGTATGAGGCGAACGTTAATAGCTTCCCAAATCTAGATAAGCATTGAACCTAATGCTTGTCTTCCCCACCACTACCCTGATTAATCTGATGAACATAGGATATCAATTAATAAAGTTACATATCTCTAAAACTGCGACTCACTGCAGTGGGCAACCTTGCAGTTACGTTTGACCCAACAGCTTCCTTCCGAACACTTTCCTACTACACTGCAAAAATATGACAGTAGTAAATAAATCAAATGTAAATACATCTATTATTTCATAGCATGAAACTGTCATCAAAATATTGTATGATTATTAACCTAATTAAAGTTAATTATTTTATTTTAATGCATTTATTATTATTATTATGTCATCATATGACATGCATAATATCTTAACATTCATAAGAGCTCCAAAACGGAGAGCACTGCAACAGGGCTCTGGTATATGTCCTGTATAAAACCCACATCCATCACAACGGTATCTAAGAACTATTAATATTAATTAAAGCATTATTAAATAAGTTATCTGCCAGTGAAACAAGACACTTCAATAATAGATAGAAATTGGTAGAATGATCTTACAGTATTCTTACCCTGCATTCAAACCCGCAAGCGACAGGGCGACCAGTCATATCCTATGGGGCTATGCCATTTGTAGCCATGATTCAGCGACAAGTGCCAAGCGACCTGGCGACAGTTGTGATTTTCTCAACTTCATACAAAGTATGGCACAATATAGCCACATTGGTTTTGATCGGCTAATACAAATTCTTCAGGCCAGCCGTAGACACTGCAGTCCTTTGTCCCCAACTTCTACTCTCTGAGCTTTTAGTTCCTACTGGCAATTGGTTCCTTTTCCCAACAGTTTGGAGCGAAACATGGAGATTCTTCCTGTCCCAGTTTATATGATCTTTGTACATATACATTTGAGTAGTAGTAGATATTGTTGGTGTCTCTGGTTAGTTAGGTAATTCAACAGCTTGCTAGATTAGCCAGTATGCTTACCAGCCAATAAAGCTAGCCACGAATGCAAGCAGTTAGCTGTCCCTACATTTATGGCATTTAGCTGACACTCTTGTCCAGAGCGACTTACAAGGTTATTCATATTACAGGTGGGCCAATGTAGTGTTAGGAGTCTTGTCCAAGGACTAGTGGTAGTGGTGTTATCCACTGTGCCACACCAAATTCACTACAAACAGGAGCTTTCAAAACTAGCTAGCTAGTTAGCTAGCTTTATTCACACTAGCAGGCCACAAGTTGCTTATGTCACACCAAGTTTGCCTCTTATGGGTGTGCTTGAGTTAGTTTGTGTTGTTGCTAGCTACTTTGCCAGCTAGCACCTCATAGCAACTTGTCATCTGCTACTATGACCACAGTGTTAGTCCCACAGTAAGAAATAGTAGATATATTGACTGGACGTAAGTTTGTTGATGTGTGTGGTGTAGAAATAAAGCAGCCATTTTACCCCACACCATCGCTTGTCCTCACCTCCCACAGCTTTCATGATTTAGAAATTGCAGTTTGTGCATTCATGGTCTATCGTCTGGATGACTGCAGCTCATTATCTTTTAGGCCTTCCTGCCAAATCCCTCAACAAACCGCCATACATCCAAAATTCAGCAGACTGACTACTTACCCACACAAAGAAACCCGCACACAATGCTCGCCTTCTTTTCCAATTACGCAGGCTTGCTGTAACTATCCCTATTCAAATACAATTTTTCATCATCGCATACAAAGCCATCTTCCCACCGCCCCGGACCACTCCATTCCTGCACACCATCCACATTCACTTACACTGTCCTCTGGCCCTGCTTTGCTTTCTGCTCTATACACTACACTGTTTATTATGGGAGCGGGATAGGGGGGCCACTTTCATAACCCTAGTTGGGGGACGTCATTAAGGGAGGGGGAGCATCGGTCACAATACTAGAACAGCATTAAAACCATAACATAATCTACACCACACAAATGACTGCTTTACTCCCCCAGTAGGATGGAATGGATGATGTTCATTAGTCAGCTTCCTAAGTGACTAGCATGGGGTCTGACCTGTGGTTAGTCAGTGGACGAGCAAGGTCACATGACCTTGGTAAACCAATGAAATGCAAGGCTTGTCTTTTGACTTGGACATGAGCCCACGGCACACATGATATTGTTGGCGAGTAAACATTTTAAAAAGTTCATCCTCAAAACAGGACTAATAGGCGTCCGTCCAGGACCTGTACCGGACAGAGGACCGGGAGTTGAAAAACCAGACAGTCCTGCCTAAAAGTGGACATGTAGGCACCCTAGAGCAGGATCATTTAGTGCCACTGCTTCCTCAACATCTCTGTGGCAGCACAGGTCTTCTATCAGGACTTCATTTACCCAAACATGCCTTTCCACTTAGCAATACTGCAGTTCTATTAAAAATGGATGTATTGAGGACTCTTATGCCAAATACATGGTACAGTAAGCTCCTTAATAAGTCCCACTTCTCTTATGTAAGGCCTTGTATTGTCTGTATTGTATTCTTTTTGTATTACACATGATAAACTTTATAAAATAGACCTCCATAGTAAAATAGTAAAAGTAAGGAAAGTCTTTTACGACTCTGTGCTCAACTTTTGAGTGGTATGGTTAATAGAGAAGGCTTATACAACATGAAAGAGCAAAAACAACAATTAATATAAAAAGAAAGTCAGTTGAGCAACTGTATTTTATTGTACAACATAATGCCAGTAACATAAATAATAGAGTAACACTGTGTATCAAGTGTTGACTAACTAACATAATGTAATCCATTAGTTATCATGGAGTAGTACACCTGTCATTTTAGTGTGGGAGGTCTCATGGCTAAATTGGACCAGCCTGGTGGCCAATCTTCATTAACTGCACATTGCACCAGTAAGAGCAGAGTGTGAAGGTTCAGTTAGCAGGTAAGAGCACAGTTCTGCTCAAAATACTGCAATGTACACAACATTATGGGGGACATACCAGAGTTCAAAAGAGGACAGATTGTTGGTGCACGTCTTGCTGGCGCATCTGTGACCAAGACAGCAAGTCTTTGTGATGTATCAAGAGCCACGGTATCCAGGGTAATGTCAGCATACCACCAAGAAGGACGAACCTCCACCAGCATCACGTAGTGACCTGGCCACTATCCTGCAAGAAGAATGGCTTCTGTTTTACATGTTCAAGTCTAGAATGTCTTAGAATTTCCCTCTGGGATCAATAAAGTATCTATCTATCTATCTGTCTGTCTATCTAGGGGTAGGGTTGTCCCGATTGTGGTTGAGATGGAGGGGTGGGTCGAAGTAGTCGGGCTACTTGGCCCTTCAAACAGAGATTTTTCAGAAGCACACTCCAAAAGGAGTGTAATGAGAAAATTCCCAGAATGCCTTGCGAATCATCTGCAAGGTGGCTGCATAAGCGACCAGAGAGACCCATAAATAAAAGTATGTTCTCTGTTAAAAAGCCGCTGTACTGTAAGATAACCATGGTAAAAGAGTTTTATGGTCATTTTCTTCTTAACACACGTAAAAGTAATATACTGATGTCTCGGTTGTGACCTGGTGAAATTTCCCGTTCCACCTTCAATGGTGCCGCAGTCACGTTCTGATACCTGAGGTTGCTGCATCATTTGGGGAAATTCGATGATGAAGCTGGTGGTTAAAAAGCTACGTTCAGATTCATATCACCAAAGAATTCTTGGTGGTGATGATAAATAATTGATGTCCACCTCTTTAAGACATATGATGCCCTAAATGTGTTTAAGCAGTGAGGAGCTGAACTTTACCCTTCATCTGCTCATGAATGTTCTTTCTTGCTCACAAGAAAGAACCAAACTCCAGCGCATCATCAGGACAGCAGAGAGGATCATTGGATGTAACCTGCCATCACTTCAGCAGATCTACACCAGCAGGGTGAGGAAGCGTGCTGGCAAAATTACATCTGACCCCTCACATCCTGGACACCTCCTCTTCCAGACACTCCCCTCTGGTAGAAGACTGCGGTCCATCAAAACCAGCACAACACGTCATGCTAACAGCTTTTTCCCCAGAGCTGTAGCGCTCCTCAACCACAGTGGACACCTCCCACTGTAAACCTCAAACATACAACTGAACTGTACCAAACCGGACTGAACAGCTACTTGCACTCTGCCTATTTGCACTCTGCCCATTTGCACACCTGTACAGATGTTCTCATTCTGTAAATATTCAGGTCATCTGTAACTTTCTATTTTTCAACTAAATCTGTTCACATCTCTCAGCTTCTTCAGCTTTTTATTACCTTTAGTACTTTTTATTTTTTTAATTGATCCCCTCCCCTATTTATTGTTTAGTGTAATTTCCTTTAGTTAAATACTGTAAATAATCTGTGTTCTGTGTTTCTGTTACTTGTTTTTGTTACTTGTCATATGTGTTGCTCTTACCAAGACAAATTACTTGTATGTGTAACATACTTGGTGAAATAAAGAGATTCTGAGATTCTGAGATTCTGCTCTCACCGCAGACTATCAGGGTCGCCTACAGAGCACCGCTAGCAGCCTG
This sequence comes from Prochilodus magdalenae, assembly GCA_024036415.1. Lineage (NCBI taxonomy): Eukaryota > Metazoa > Chordata > Actinopteri > Characiformes > Prochilodontidae > Prochilodus > Prochilodus magdalenae. The sequence continues at coordinate 159,059 of JAMWET010001405.1, read as the reverse complement.
TTGATGAAGTACTGTAGTTTTTTGTCTGTGCTCGTTTGTATTGAGTGATTCGTTCGATTGATTGATGTATAAAACTGAAGCTGTGAATGAATGGATGATAGATTTTGATTATGATAGAAGGGTTGTCCCATTTTATAGGGGGAAGATTTCAACCACTACTCTTGTAACTCAGTTTCAAGAGGGAGGGTTAAACTCGAACACAAGAGGTAAGGGTAAAAATAAGAAATGGGATTAAGCCTTAGCACCTTGTTCCAGAAATGATAATAGGACATTAGAGCCATAATAAATCAGGCTACTCTTACTCTCCATACAGGGGTTGGACAATGAAACTGAAACACCTGTCATTTTAGTGTGGGAGGTCTCATGACTAAATTGGACCAGCCTGGTGGCCAATCTTCATTAATTGCACATTGCACCAGTAAGAGCAGAGTGTGAAGGTTCAGTTAGCAGGTAAGAGCACAGTTCTGCTCAAAATACTGCAATGCACACAACATTATGGGACATACCAGAGTTCAAAAGAGGACAAACTGTTGGTGCACGTCTTGCTGGCGCATCTGTGACCAAGACAGCAAGTCTTTGTGATGTATCAAGAGCCACGGTATCCAGGGTAATGTCAGCATACCACCAAGAAGGACGAACCACATCCAACAGGATTAACTGTGGACGCAAGAGGAAGCTGTCTGAAAGGGATGTTCGGGTGCTGACCCGGATTGTATCCAAAAAACAAAACCACGGCTGCCCAACTGACGCTGTATTGGCCGCAAAAAGAAGGCCCTACACCATACTAATAAATGATTGTGGTCTAAAACCAGGTGTTTCAGTTTCATTGTCCAAACCCTGTAACAGTTAATGAAACATCAGTTAAGCATTGTTAATGTCCTATATAATGTTAGCCAGTCAAGACTTAGTGTAAAGTGTTACCAATAATGTGTTTGAGAGTCTAAAATAACATTTCCTGTTTACATAGTACAAAATTAGAATGAATCTCAGCAATGCCTGATTGCAGTGACATGCATAAACAATGTAAGCAAGCGATGTAATTTGTAGATGGACCCTAAACCTCTCAGAGGTTATGGCAGTCTGCAGGAATCAGCATGTCCTACCAGGTTTACATACTGGGAATTTCACGCAAAATCAAAATGGTACTTCCAGTAGCCTATTTCAGTCCAGGTAGATTTAAAAATATAAGTATCACATTTCTGTTATTTATTTAAATATATAAATGCTCTTCCATGTTTCCACGTCATGACCAAAACACAAAAAGCCTTAGGCAGACTCTTATTTTACTCTTTTACTTGCACAGCACTCTTCAGGTCAGCTCTGGGCCCACTCATCCATGTGAAAGGCACGCTCCACTGGTTGGGGTATGAATCCATCCTTGCAGATCATGTACACCCGTACATGCTGATTGTCTTCCCTGGGGCGGATGGGATTTTCCAGCAAGACGATGCCACATGTCACACGGCTAGAAATGTCCGGCACTGGTTGGAGCATGACCAAGACTTCCAAGTGCTTCCCTGGCCCCTTATTTCCCCAGACTTGAACCCAGTTGAGCATCT